>JAOUZG010043195.1:670127-737748 GCA_026289955.1 Argiope argentata
TATACAACTTCGTATCTTTTCGTTAATTAAAATTATATACAACTTCGTATCTTTTCGTTAGTTAAAATTATACAACGTATACAACATACAACAACGTATACAACAATTAAAATTATACAAATTGTCACAAAATATACATTTATTTAGTCAAAATATTTAGTGGAATATTCTTCCATCATAGGAAACATAAATTAATTAGAAATGCATATTTAAATTTAAAAAGAAATTGCAGCTAATGCAAAGTTAATTACTGAACTTATGCAAAAGTTTAATTACACTTTTTAAAGTCGCATTTGTCCAGAGATACAATACTCAAAAGAAAACAAGGAATTAAACTTTATATCTCTTTATCATGATACACATACATTCTGATAAAAGTCCAAAACCATTCCAGAATATTTTTTTATCTTTTAAGGATGTTTCATTTTATGGATTTAAAGATTATCGTCTTTGTTTATAAAATGTAATCAATTTTCGACGAAATACCAAGAATCCCTTTACATTATCCTGTAACATTTTAACAATTTTATTTCGCAATTTTCCCAAGAAAGTCTGGGAATTTCAACGCACTGGGGTACCTCACCTGTTTCATAATCGTCTTCGAATGTGGGATTCTGAAAGTAGTCTTGATCCTGATTGTATGAAGTGAGATTTGCAGTCGACTCGGAGGGGTTGAGGTCAACCACGGGCTCAAGGCGCCGAATGCCTAACAATCGCGCCATTTAGCCTCGTGTGCCAGCTACCTGAAAGAAAAAAAAATTCAATTTGAATTTCAAATGAGGCTATTTCAAAATTCATTGAAATCAAACATCAATCCAGTAAGAAGTTATTGCTTAATTAGCTTATCTCTTCCAATCAAAACCAGATATAAAGATATTCTCAGCAAAGGAAAATAGAATTTTTTTTATCTAGATAAATTTCAGATGGGTATATAGTATTATCCTGTCGACCATTTTCACTAAATCTAAAAACGGTCGCCAATAGATTGCTTAATCGCCAAAATTGGATTGCCAAGGATTCAAGAGCATTAACCTTTTACCGCATTATGGGCCCATATATGGTATTGCAAGTTTTGATTCAATTTTATTTCTAAATTAAATATTATAAATAGTTCAAACTATTTTAATCCATCAAATATATATTTAGCAATAATAAAACGCAAAAAATTGTTTATGATTTTATGAAATTTCGAAATAACCCCACTTTTGTGCAGCAAGTGGGCGAAAAAGCAGAATTGAAGTGAGAGTGATTCATTTTCAAAAAAACAATAACAGAGTAAAACGTAAGCACTTTTTTTTGATAAAAAATATTTTCATTGAGTCGGTATATTCATTTTTCTCGGAGGATAATGATTTTTCCGCTTTTTAACTGTAATTGGTTTTGTCTGAATGTATACGAGTCCATATAAGGTTCCTTTTAAAAACCCAAAACGCGACAAAATTAATCAAGCTATAATATTTTCAATAGAACAATTAGAAAGTACAAGAGGACCGTTTATAGAAAGGACAACAAAAAAATTTCAATAGAAAAATACACATATCGGAACCTGAACAAAATAAAAAGAAATGGATGGACGAATAAAGGAATATAAAGGTGAATATAAACAAAAAAATCGAATATGTTTTACAAAACTACGTGTTTATACATTTACATAAACTTCGTATTTGGAGCCAGAACCCAAAATAATTTTGCTCAAATTGTTGCTGATCCCCCTGGTCAAGACCCCTAGACCAAGTCCAAAAGATCGTGCCGCACCAAACGGTCAAAAACACTCTCGCTCTCATCCGACAATTGCCTCACAGAGACACCGATACAAGAAATAATATGAGAGGGAGAGACAATAGTCAAGCAAGCGTAAGAAGAAAAGGTCCCGTTAGGACCGTCGAAGACCAGACTTCTAATGTGGCCAGACCTTAGCCTAGCTAAGGCAGATTGGGCAAGTCCTGAGCGGGTGTTCTGCAAAGATAAACCAGGGCGCTCTGCGGCGTACCAATCGTGTTCAGGAGGAATCTTCCAAATTGATTTTACTTTGTCAATAAGCATGGAATGAATCTCTGTGACCTTTAAAACAGATGATGGAGGAGTAGAGAGTTTACTACCTTCCACGGCAAGTTGATCAGCGACATCATTGCCATGGATGCCAACATGAGAGAGAATCCATTGCAAGCACACAGAACCTACCTGGGATAACGTAGCCAATTTGGAAACAATATCTTGCCCTATTTTATCATAAATGCAGGGCCAATCCCTCAAGTCCTATCTTTTAAACATTCTTGTGGAGTGCCCACGATTGCATGCAACGTCTTGCATGTTTTCAGAAATCTCACTCTATATAGGGCTAGCTGTTGTCCAAAACCCTGCATGTTGACCTTTAATCTTTTTGACAAATATAATTCTTTTTTATAATCATATATAAACATTAACCGCAAGTTTCAGCACAGTATCGTACCTCACATCATTTTTACGCATTTACATGACTCAAAGATTTACGCTTTTGGACATTTGAATTTAGTAAACATCCCTTATTTTGATTTCATTATAAGCCGATACAAATATTTTAAACTCAAGAATGTGGAGTAGCTTAGCCAAAAAATGGATTTTGCGCCATAAAATGACAAACAGCTGAACTCGTATTTGGATTCATACACAAATAATACTTAAGAAAATTCCTCTTAATAAATGTGAATGTGTATTCAAAATTTTTTTTGTAAAAAGTAATTGCACATTAAGCACATTTTTTTTCAATGTAATGGGAACTTTTATACATATCATGTCAGAACATGTTTTGGGGATAAGAATTTTGGCGTCGACAAAAATCTTTAGGTAAAAAAATTGAAATTTTATTATTTGCACGAGATCTAAAAAAATCAGCTTTTAATAACAGGTTGCACTTACAAAAGCTTTGATTAAAAAAAATAAGATCATTTTTACAGCAAATGAAACCTAGAAAAATGCAATTTTGAGCACCTGATTATATGAAATGAAATAAATAGGAAATGTGATATTTTTTAAACAATAAATGCGAGACAAAGTTTTTTTGATCATTTGCAATACTAAAGTGAATCATTCAATGAAATAATCAAAATGATAGATATTATATATATCTAATTTAACTTGCACGAGCACGTGGTGCTTCGCCTTTAAGAAATTATATTCTGAAATGATGCATTGAAATATGCATAGCAAATTTCATTTTAATCTTTTTTTCATCAAAAAATAAGATATCTATAATTTTTTGATTCATTCCCATAAAAAATAAATTTGAGAATCATATTAAAACGATAAGTTGAATAAGCTTTTGATTAAAACTTACCAAATCCGATTCTATTTGTCATAACTTATGATCGAAAAATCTTTCCAAGTCCAAAATCAAGAGCGCTTGTGAGAATCCAGTTATCACTATTCCTAACCATTTGAAGAGTTCTCTTGGTTTGACTAAACCTTGTTTTTTGGACATTTCTCTCAAGAATTCAACGATCGCACTCAAGTGGAAATTATGTCGGCTTTTGAAATGGCACAAGACTAATTTGACAATTATTCCTTTTAGGGACTGTTAATAAAGCGAGAATGTAATTATTACTTAAATTCTTCAGCGCATATCACAACAGCCGTAGTCAAACAATCGTAATTTGTCACATAATACAGGATACATAAAACGTTTTACGAGTGGTTTATTATTCCGCCTTGCATTAAATTTCAATGTTTACATATGTAGAAAAGGGTATAGACCTTGAGCGTCAGTTTCCTTTTTGGTGAAAATCTCGATAAATTACATTCTTTTGAAAGAATAACAGTACGCGATGAACTCTTTACAACCGTAAGGAGAAATTTATGCACTGGACATAAGATTTTTTTTTTTGCGCTGGTTGTGTTAGCATGAAGTTCCGAGTAATTGCATTTTTCTTAAGCCGGTTTGAACAAGATGCTTAATACCGGGGGAGGGTAGTGATAGATTTGGTATTTGTAATTTAGACTGTTTACAAAGGAAATACGCATGTTACGCATTATTGAGCTGCTTTTGAGCTTATTTTTGTATTTTATATAGAAGATGAATGCTCATCTTACTGGGATACACAATTACTAAAAAGCATTTACATTATTTTTATTAAATTGAACTGGTTGAACAGATGTTTGAGCTATAGCCTAAAAATATCGAAACTAAGTCGAAATCAAGAAAATACTATTATTGGATTAATAGTTAAGTAACTAATACCATCAGCTTCAATAAGAACAGATTATCTTCCAATAAAACACTTGCGCTATTTTGACGTACAATGTACGTCAGAGGAAATTTTCTCCTACACTGAAAATAACGTACAGCGTACGTCTACTAAATTCTCTGCGCTCCTGTACTACTTAATGCTCATTTGAAGTTTCTTTAGATTGGATGGGAAAACATTTCTACTAATTAACTGATAGAGCAAGAGGTTAATTCTAACGACAACTCAAAATTGTTGAAATTATACAAAAATAAAGCTCAAGTTGTCACATTTAAAACTGAACAAACTGTGTTTCAATTTAAACTTGACTCACCCTGTTTAAATTTAAAACTGGACACACATAACGTAACGCCATCCTGTGCCCTCGGTGCGTATAACACTAAGTTATCTAACCGGTTGGATGAGCACAAGATGGAAGGAAAAGAAAAGAAAAAGAAAAATTGTTAAAAGACAGAAAGACGACAAAACATTCATTGATCTCCTGAGAGAATTCCATCGGTGTCAAATCCTACACGAATCTGTTCAATTTTTGGATGAAGTTATAACTGGATGGAGGGGACAAGAATGTTGAAACAAATAGTAACTATGGGCTGAACGTACAGGGAAATTAGATTACTGAGAAGGAAAAAAATAATTGATAAGTTACTTTATTGGACACGTGGTGTGGACTGAAAACTGGACTCACGGTGAGAAAACTGGACACGCGGCGTGGAGTTGAAAACTGGACACGCGGCGTGGAATTGAAAACTGGACACGTAGTTAGGGCCCGACTTAGCCTAGTTGGGGTCTAGGGCAAAAGCTTTTTTGTGGCCCCTCTGCTTCCCTACATTAGTAATAAAAAACATTCAATAAAAAAGGAAACCCAAAATTTTTATTCGATTTTCGGGGTTCTATTTATGAGGGGGGCCGGGGCAACTGTCCGTATATCCCTGCCTAAGTCAGGCCCTGCACGTGGTGATGAATTGAAAGCAAAACATTGAATTTGGCGCAAAATAAATCGTTCATCATTTAACATACTGTTAAGACAGGGAAAGAAAATTCATTATATATATATATATATACTTTTCTTGAAAAAATATTTCAACCCAAAAAATGTATTATGAGTAAACATATTTTTAAATATTTTATTCAAAACAGGGGGAAAAATCAAATTTATTCAGTATAACACGAAATGCTAGACCATAAACTACCCTACTTTATGATAAAAAAATTCCTTTGATAAAGTTTTGAGAATGAAATGCATGCCTTATCTAGGATTTTCCACGATAAAAGTATTAAAAGAGTTTTTTCAGATATGTTTTACAACCATTTGTATTAGTTTAACCATAAAGAGCACCCAAGAATTGTTTAAAAAAATTACTTAGTGAATAATACTCCAAAATTTTATAACAAACGGCAAATTAAAACGAAACATGTTGAAACTTCACCGACAAACTCCACAATTTATAATCATCCAAACTGTAAAATATGCAAATGTAAAAGGGAGATTCCAATAAAGTCGGGTAACAGAAAAGGAAAATAATTGAAATACTTCATGAAATCCGGAAATTAATTTAACATAAAAGATTATTTCTAATTTACGTGCAATGAATACAAATATGTATTTGTGTACGAAGATGTTCAATGCATTAAATATCAGACGGTTAAGTTAGATTTGAAAAATTAAAGATTCTACAGATAAGTATATTTCCATTCTCATTAAAATAAAAGAATCGTCATCTCTCATTTGCAAGCCAAGATACTTTGAACGAGACCCAAACAATTATCACTTTATTTAATAATGTGTAATTTCAAGTACGATATTTAAACACATTTTCAAATCTTTTTCCTACTAGGTGAAAAATTTAGACTAAATCATAACAAGGAAGAACGAACGATTTCTGCTGATCAAACGCAAAGAACACAGCTGAAACAATGAATCGGAACTTTTGTTTCCTTTTAATTTATGTGATGTGTTATGTAAGGACATCCGAGTTCAGAAAGAAAAGAAAAGTTGTTAAAAGGAAGTCTGAACCGCGAAACATGTCCATCCATAAAACAATTTTTATTCTACATCGAATTATTTTGTCTAATCAGAATCGAAGAATATGACAAAGTGTCTGAACTGCAATAATATTAAAATATCGAAATGCTCTATAAGCAAAATCCCAGCAGAACATTAACGTTAAAATAAGAAAAAAAGTTATTCATAAACTATTCAGTTAAGGTTTTTAGATGAATTAAACAAGAGACGCATATATCCGGCTTAAAATCTGTTGATGTATCAGCGGGGCTTGTCCATAGCAAGTACCATAAGTAACAACATATCAACAACAGATGTATTAAGAATTTCTTCTTGAAAATATTGGTGAAAGTGATTGCCATTTCAGAAACTATTTCGCAAAGAAGTTCTTCTGTAACAGATATACCCATTTATTTCTAAAATTTATCAATTCAGATTGATAATTGTCGTTAACAATTAAATATTCAGGAAATGTATTCAAAAATATTAAGGTTAATTTTTGATTTAATATTTATGAAAGAGAGCTGCTGTAATTAAATAAAATGTCAACAATTATTTGAGAATATAGAATGAATGTAAAAATTAAGAAATCCAATTTTTCAAGCCTTTAAACACCATAAGTGGCCAAATATCAATTGTTTACATGAATGTTTAGGATGATTTTTGAACAAAATTAATCGAAAGAACTAATGAAAAATGGTTTTAAAACAATCAAGTTTCGAATATTAAATGTAAAATTCTTTTTGAACGTATATGCGATTTTTAGAATTTCATAGAAAGATTTTTTTTATTTCGGAAAAATTTACATATTAAAAGATATTTTTATTTAGAAAATGAAAATAAATAATATTTTTCAAGTTATTAACCGCGTATCAATCTTGAAAATTATTATTAAGTTATGAATTACGGGTCCAAAATGCGTATATTTTTTTATTGCAGCATGCGACTCATGTGTTAAAGCTCTTATTTACCAGTACTGAATTAATCCTTTCTACTCGGATGATGACTGTCTTTCACCTTTCAAGACGGTGCACCATTATGAGGTTGAGTTTATTTATTTTTAAAAAAATTCTGATTGTTAAAAATGTCAACAAAGCGGTAAAACGATGTCGACGAACTTTTTCAGGGGAATTCAACTGATTATTATATATATATATATATATATATATATATATATATATATATATATATCGCAATAATAAATAAACTCTTTTATTAGTTGAATATACTTGCATAGAATAACTTTTCAGGGTGCAAAGAGTTAAATTATACAATTTTAACACTGTATCTAAATGACAATTTTGTTTCAAGTGAGAATATATAAAAAATATCTGAAGCTCAAAAAGAAAAAAATATATACATAATGAAATCTTCGATCGTAAATTTCAAGTTATCATGTGAGAACATTATTTTTTGAGTCATTATTTATCTTAATTTAAATCATTAACCAGTTTAAACCGGTATGAAACAATCACTAGACTTTTCTGTTGGCCTCTCTCCCTCTCGTATTATATATGATAATGTTTTTAAACTTTGTTTGCCAGCTAAAAAATTGAAAATAAGTTTTGGAGCTCGACCAATTTTGAGATGAAATAACAGTCTGATGTCATAGTTCTTCGTCAATCTTTTAAAAACGCATTTGCTTTCAAAGAAGCATACATAATAATAATGCAATACTAAAAGTGGGTAAAAATATTTTTTGTCCTTAAATTTCGGAGACATCAAAACCAAAACATCATGTTCTCGTATGATAACAATTATATATATTTATTTTTCGCAACAATAAATAAGTCCTTGTAATAGGTAAATAAATTTTTGCGTCCTTGTAATTAGGAGTTAAATTATACAATTTTAACATTGCATCTAACTAACAATTTTATTTCACGTGAGTAAATATATAAGGAATATTTGCTCAAAAAGAAATATATAATATTTGAGTCTATAGCGAGTTAATTTCTAGATGAAACTGAAATGTTTTGCCTTTTTGCTCGACATTCAAACTTCTTTTTAAAAAGACTTATCACAGAAAGGCACCCAACTTGACTTGACGTAAGCTTATAAATATTAAACAATTCCAACTTACGTTTACGATGCGTGACTGAATTTCTGTCCGGGCGATGCGTTTTGTTCATAAGCATCGCAATTCACCGGAGAGCTTAGCTTAGAATGCTCGTAAAACTCGCACGATTCACCTGTGAGCTAAGAATCACTGAATAAACGAGACATTTCATTCAAACTATAAACTAGGAGATAAAGGATTTTTTATTGCCAAATTAGATGATACGACCGACAGAAACACATTTTCTCGCTATAGAAAAGGAGCACTTGCTGACACGGAATGCGATCATATAGATTTTGCGAGCAAGGTCTGATCGTTGTGACGACCATTTAATGCCGTTTCTTTCGGAAGATGAAGCTTTTTTTTTAGTTCAAATATTTGAGTACTAACGTTTTTCTTGTGTTTTTAGATGAATTATAAACTATTTACCTTGAACAAATGTAGGGCGTTTGAAGATTGTAAATAGTTGGGAATTGCCAATATTTTGAACGTAATTAAGTAAAAATTTTAAATCTTTACTTGAGGTAAAAAAAATGGGAAATATATTCAGGGTGTTCATTAATTATCGTCGGGATTTCCGTACCTCATAACTTTCGAATAAAAACTATTACGCATAAACCGATTACGTGTTCGTAAATTACAACTCAAAGAATATTATTAATGATACTAAAGTGTAAAGCTTGCACAATTTGCACTTTGTAGACATTCAGATCAAGGCGGCAATGGAGAACATTCCATATCTTCGTATGCGGTATAAGTAACTGCACAGCTGATTGTCTCGTTGATTTTCGTGGACTGCGAGTAAACGTTTCTTGGATGCGATCAACAATTTCCTGCCAAGTTCTCGGTCTTCCCGCTCTCTTTCGGTGTAGAACGTTACCAGTTTCTTGAAATTGTGTTAACCAGCGTCTGATAGAATTATCCGAAGGAGGATCTTTCTTGTCCTTGGTCTTGAAGCGACGTTGAGAAGTTTTGACTGATTTAGTTTCGAAAAACCACAATACACACATTGCTTTTTCTTGCACGGTCGCCATTTTTATTTATGACGTCATAATTACACAGACTGAAATGCTCTAAAATCGCATTGTTGCTACGCAAAATTCTTTGAGTTTTAATTTACGAATACGTAATCGGTTTTTGCGTAATACTTTTCGCAACAAAATCGATTTATTTAGTTTTAGAATTTTAAAATTTAACTCTTCAAATCGGTCAGGTGAAAATTTTCAGATATTTTTTTAAAGTTTAATGTATATTTAAAAAGACATCTTAAATCTTAATAAGCTTTTTATAATTATTTTAAGAAGTTAATAAAAGACGGGGCATGATAAAAGGAATAAAACTGAAATTTATAGAGTAATTATTACAAATATGAGGCTACTAATAAAAATTGATTTAAAATCAATATTTAAAAATTTCCAGAAGAATAGGGGTCTACTAACAATATTTCGAATCTAATTAAATATCAAAATGAAATACTTATAATATTAACATGAGAAATCATACACTCTTCAAAGTTAATTATATATTTATTTGTTATGACTTAAATTCTTGCAGCTAAAAGCTTAATTTAAATTATTTAAACTCGTCTTAATGTACTAAAGGAGGATTATGTACAGCCTTATGAATTGATAAACATTTTTAAGATAACAATTATTCAAATAATGGTAAACAAAGTTTTACATTGCAGTTTATAGCTTTATGAAGGAAAGGTATACTTCTCATTCTTTATCATTTATGTTATCTCCAGATAATTTTCCTTTTGGGTTATTCATTTTTGAATGATTCTGAAGTCCTGGCATCTAAATATCAGTTCACATGCTACTTCATTTAATGATGAGACAATCATCGTTCTTTTGATATTATATTAATCTAAACGTTTGAGAGTCACTGGGATTTTTAGTCCACTGTTATGGAGCTTTTACGGCAATTGTTGGAGGATAGCACATCCAATAGTACTCCTATTTGGAAACTTGATAGCAACAAGTATATGTAGGCCCAAAATAAAGGCTTTGAAGTTTGGAAAATCATTAATTTGGATGTATAAAACATGTCATTCTGGTAAACCATCTAGTAAAATATGTGTCATTCTAGTTACTCATTCAAAAGGTATACGACAAAACAAAGTTGAATGATTGTAAGGCTGCGTCATATTGGAGAACTATGGTTGAAATCTCCTAAGGACCTTTATCGGCCACGAAACGACTCCTAATTTAGAAGACACGTCCCGTCATCGGTAAGGGGTAACCAACCTCCACATCAATTCTATATTCAGCAGAATAGTGTGAACTAACCATAATGCTGGAAAGGTTCTCATCACCATATCTGAGGATCATTTCTTGATTAAAAAGAGCAACAACATGTATTTACTTGAGCAAATGTAATTACAAAACACCTTAAAAAGTAACTAAAAAATTGAATTTTCTTGAATAATAGATAATTATCAATCTAATTCAAAAATACTTCAAAGTTAAAATAGGCGATGATGAGATTGCGGAATTAAAAAAATGAGATTGGCATTTATTTAGGAACGAAAGCAATTTTATATCTATTATAAAACAATCAACTGAACAAATTATGTTCTGTAGAAATACTGCTGATAAAAACAATTCTAAAAATTAGAACATTGGTACCAATCGAAGAAAAATATAAGAAATAAAAATGACTCTTTAAAAATAGTGGAAAATAAAACATCTAAAAATAGAATTAACAAGGAATTTGATTGCTTTAACTAAGATTTTAAATAATAAATATTTGGTTTAAAATAACTGGGGTTATTAATAAGTGATTAATAATATAGTTTAATATTAAGTATAGATAAATTCGTTTTTCTAATAAGGTATTTAGAAATTTAATTGTGAGGACATAATCACGTGAGAGCGAGTAGCGTTATTTCAGAAATGAAGAATTTAGAAAATAATAATTATTATTGCATATATATTAATAACGGAATGAATGATTTGAATCTAAAAACATTAGGAATTTTCGATCCGCAAAATCAGGTTTCAATGAAAGTAGCATGTGTTTTTTTTTTCACCATTCATTTTTCCTTGGAAATGTGATAAAATTGAAGAAGCGAAATGTCAGTGGTTTTGACGCAGATTATTCTGTGTTAAAATAAAGAAAAGGGTCCGAAAATAGTAATAGAAAATTTCTAGCACTTAACTTGCGCTAGTGATCATGCTCACAAACCTGTAGTAAGAATTGATATACGAATGGTATATTTTTCAGATTAAGTCAAAGATGAAGTACCTTTAACCCTTAGAAGTCCGAAAAATAATTAGATGCAAAATTATTCACCTCATACAAAGATTTGTTTATTGCTATGAAAAGTAAATATATATAATTCTTTTAAGTCGAATTTCTTTGAAAAATCAATCTTAATCTCTTAACCATTATGTAGGTGTTTTTAACAGTTAAATTTGAAAAATGAATAAATAAAATGTCAAAAGGATGCACCATTTTGAAAGGGGAGTCACACTCGACATCGGACAGCAAACGGTTAACCGCTTAACTGTTTTGCCCCTTATGCCGTGCGTGCATCGATTTTTGATAGTTGTAAACAAAAAATAAATCGTTCATAACAATTATAATTAAATAGTAAAATAGCTTCGAATGCGTAGGTAAGTCAAGTGTTCGATGGATTTCCACTTGAATCAAAATAAGAAAATATTCCGAAAATAGAAGATATTTTATTACATAGTAAAAGTAAAACTGTTAAGTGATTAAAAAGACATACAACAATTCTAAAGATGAATTTTATTTCTGAGATGTTTTTTTTTCCTATAATAATTTTTAGCTTGTAATAATTTATCTTCCTAGGCTCGGTGATATAACAAAGCATAATAAATCACTATTTTTTTTCTAACTAATATCCTATTTTTATTTCATTTCTATAGAGTTATGACAATATTTTGTAACAAATGACTTTAGAAATTGAAATCCATATATGTTTTTCATTGTGTAT
Source organism: Argiope argentata (assembly GCA_026289955.1). NCBI lineage: Eukaryota > Metazoa > Arthropoda > Arachnida > Araneae > Araneidae > Argiope > Argiope argentata. The sequence continues at coordinate 682,373 of JAOUZG010043195.1, forward strand.
GTGTTCTCCCAATTCATGTATTATTTCTTAAATACATTGCTGTTGGGTGCCTTTGATTGAGCTGAAGCTTCAAGTTGTTATAAAACAAAGCTAAAAAGTACTGTAAGGACCTTGGAAGAACATTTCCAATTTGCATTTAAAATCTCATTATGAAAAGGTACAAACAAAGGAACATTAAGACGCACATCACGCAAATAGATTATAAGGAATAACCGAAAAAATATGGCCATAATGATTGTAAATACCTACTTTAAATACGTCCTGATCCTTGAAAAATTTCAGAAATGGTGCAATCGGTTGAGAAATGACAGTTTACAAGATTTTAAACGTATGGAAAAGAACATGAAAGTCGGGCAGAAGCACCTAAATTGCGACATTCAGAAAAATCACATTTTCATTGTTTTCATGCCACGACAGAAGCACGTGCCGAAGAGGATATAGTTTATTTTGTTATATGTACAGAATGCGAGGAATGTGGTATAAACTGACTAGCTTGCATAAAAAGAAATACGCATAAAAAATGGAGAGTTCAGTCAATAACAACACTTTGGCACGATTTCATTTTCCCAAACAGATGTTTGAAATAAAAACGCAGTCTCCGGGTACATGAAAAGATATACATCTTTCGATAATTGGAAAATCGCATTCATTTAATTGTATAGATGGCAAGTTAAAGCAGACTAACGACGAAAGCTCCAAGGGCAAGGCTTCAAATTCTTAGGAAAGAAGTGATTGTTAGTTTTTGTGAATTTAAAAGATTAACGCATTTACTTAGGTTGAACTATTAATTGCTAATTTTTTATTAGAAATTCTGAAGGTGTATTTTGACTTTATATTATAACCTGTAAAATTAGAATTTGAAATCGAGTTTTATTTTTGATGGTAATATGTGGATATAAGTAACTTTAAAGCATTCGAATCCAAATATTCTCCGTGACATAGAAAGTAAAAGGGGATTTTCAGATAAAAGAATCTTTTAAAAGTAATTTCAGTTCATTTTTTAACTCAATTAATAATGAATTGCTTTTTTCAGTTATAATAAGCAGTGGCAACTAAATTTTATTAAAAAAATAAACATCTTTTCTAGAAGAAATAAGAATTTTAAAAAAAGGAGTATTTCTGCTATTTATGGCGTTGGATCTTCAGTATTTTATTTCTTTGTCAGTTTTATACTATACTTATTTTTTTGAAAATTATTATTTATCTAATTCGATTTACTTGTACTTTCACCAGCAATATTAACCACTTGACATACGAATTTATTTAACTTCCTAATTAGATGGCACATCCAATATTAAACGTTTATTGTTATCTTAATTCCTATTAATAATGTAACGAGTTTTAAGATAACGAAAGGTTTCTAAATGATTCTGGCATTTTAAATTACTGAATACTTTCACTTAATTGCAGGTTTAAAATTAATAATTCAATAATTCGATGCGCGTGTCAGAGACGCCATTGTATATGAAGTGGTTAAATATCAGTATGAGAAATACCAAAAGTTTTCTATTTTGGAATAAAATATGAGAATTCATACTAGATATTTTTATGTATCATTTTGAAAAAAATAACGGGAATGTGAAAATTAATGTAGATGAATATTACTGATAGAATTCAGTAATTAAGCTTGATTTTTTTTTTTGAAAAATTGTAATTGTATGACTGGTTTTTCGATGCTTAAATACTTGATTGTATGCGACAGAACTACAGTGAGAAAATGCTTTTGTAAACAAATTCGATTACAAGATTTTATTGAATCTACATATTTTAGGTTTCTCGATTTAAATAAAATTGGTTGAGATTAGGTCTATCTGACATCATAATAGGAGGTATTTTTCTGTTAGCCAGCGAAAAATCGCCAAAGAAATTCGACGGAATTCTACACTAGTTGGCAATTTTTTCGCTGCCGCCCGGCTAACGGAAAAGCACCACATATGAAAAAACTCTGAGCTATACTGGTAAAATTTTCACCGTGTTCGCAAAGTTTGCAAATTTCTATGAAAGATTGTACCAATTTTTTATAGATATACTTATTTATCTGAGCATATAAACACGATAACAAATTAAATAGTGAAATTACATGAAAATTATTATTACGAATATATATCCGGATTAAATTTTGACCCGATAACCTCAGTAAGTTCTCTTGTCGATGTATTGAAATCGCAGCGTAACAGTTTACAACAACGAAGTAAATACATGAATATTATGTACAATAGTATGCGAATTGAATATATTGTCGATCTGTGTTAAATTTTGCACATACTACCCATTTAACTATCCCATGCCACTATGGGAATAAACCAAGAACAAGTAAAAAATCATTTCATTCAATTCCTACGTAGGTCAACAAAGAAAATATTTATTTTAGTTAATTTTTATTTAATAATTACAATTAATATAAATAATTTATTAAAAAACTATCGATTTTCGTAAGAATTAAACTCGCATTCTTCACCTTCACGTGAAAAATACTGAAATCTTCTTTTATAGTTATACTCGTTATACCAAAATAAGATTTTTATACTTTTCTTCAAACACTTGAAAATGGATGTTAAAAGCATCTCAATGTAAATAAAAGATTTGTAAGAACTAAAATTCTGATTTAAAATTTATTTTCAAATGGAACTATAATTTCAACAATTTTTGTGGAGGAAAAATAAGAGTACAATAAAAATTTCATCGAAATTGCATGACAAAGCAAATTGGCAAATTCTAAAAAAACTAGCGTAAATGATTTCTTTTTATCTTTCTCATATATTTTGAATTTTGATTTAAAATCTGAAATAAAGTATAGTTAGTAATATTATACAAAACAAGGCATGACCAATGTTTAGTTAGTTGAGTCCAAAATTCGATATAATTTTGAATCAATTTTGCTGCCAAAACATATTTTCCTAAATACTTTTTTTGATTGCAGAGTTCAGACAGAGTAACAAAATTATTTTTTCTGACTAAGATCTTAAATGTATGAATTCAATAACAATTTTTTCTATTTGTATGAAAGTTAAAAAAATCTCCAAATTTTTCTTCAAATTCAAATCTTTTTTTTAATCTGCTATTCCGATTTGTTTAAGTAAATACACATATTCGAGTTCATGTTAGAATTTATATAAATAAATATTCTCACACTGCTTAACGTTAAATGACACAAAAGTATGAAAAATATGAATACCATTTTTTTTTCATTTTACTAAAATACATAAAAAATGAATAATGATAAACAAGAAAAATCTAAATAATTGAATGAGATTTTTTTTGTCGATCATAGTTTTAAATAAAACTGTATTAAATTATTTCTACAGCTAGGCGTGTATGTAACTTTCTCGTACCAAACTTTCGCTTACAATAAATATCGTTAAAACCACATAAAATTATTAAACAGAATAAAAGCTACATTTTTGGAGGAATAAAAAAAAACAAATTAAAGAAAGTAAAAATCTTCTAAAGAATGAATTGCTTACTTTAAAAGCATTTTTACTCTTAGAAGCTATTCTCAAACTATATTTATTTACCAAAAAGTATTCTCAAAAACACGCAAAATAAAATGGGACTTATCTCAAGATCTGAAAAACTGGAATAATTGAAATTAAAATAAAACAAAAATTTAATTTTTTTCATATCTTTCTAATTTATTTTACTTATTTTTAAACAAAAATAAAACACCGAAAAAGAATATTTGCATGTTTTGAAAACACTTAGCTATGCATAAACAATAGTAGAAGTATCTATGCATAAAAAATCGATTTTTTGCATAAATTATTTGAAGTTTAGAAAATTTCTAACAGCTAAAAAATACATTTATTAATAAAACATCACTACATGCATGCAACTGTTTAAATATAGAATGTTATACATCAAAACATTTTTACCTTATATCCGCAAAAAACCTGAACAGTTTGAAAAAATCCACTAGATGATATCCACTAGATGAAATCAGCTGAAGCTCCTTGATGAAGAAGAGATTTAAATAAAAGATGCAAGTGCTCCGAGAAATAATTGAACCCACATCTAAAATCACACTGTTGCTCAAATGGAGTGGAGACCACAGTTCAAGGGTAACTATCATGGCAGCGCACAAAAACGAAATGAAAGAATCTCATATTACTACCGACTCTTTAAAAGCATCGATGATGACTGATTCATTAGACAGCCTTTAATTACTTTTTAGAGGAGGAGCCGTTGCATGCATTGATGTCATTACCCATTACTCTGACGCTAAAGCTGTCTCTAATATTTCTTGATGAAAACGGACTTTTTCGAACTTGCCGTGCAATGGCGATCCTATAAATAGTTCGTTAGATACTAGGATCGCCAGAAAACAGAAACAATTCTTGATCTGCTATATCGTAAATGTCCGATTCAAGTACATGGTACATAAGTTTTATCTTAGGCGCTTCCTTTTTTGGGAGTCAAAGCTCGAAAACAAGTTTGAACTCGGCCATTACAATGATTTACGAATAATTACTGCTGCGAAAAATAATACTGTGGTTTCAAATTCAATATAAAATAATGGTCTCTGAAGGTGATATTAACTTTCAATTCTATAGTTTAATTGGATTTAAATATAGATTGATAGTCACAGACTAGATCATACTATAAATCTGATGATCAGATAATTATGATTTTCAAAGATCTCATATTTGCCTTACAAGATAACATAAAATAATGATTTTAAGATGTCAGTGTTTTTTTTTGTGTTGAAAGTCAATGCGAATAAAGTTTGAAAAATTCAATAAATATTTAAAGTGTTACGCTAAAATAGAATTTCATTAAAACTCGACCTCTTCCCCTACTTATCAAAATTTTTAGTGCTATGAGAAATACAGGATAGTATTTAATCAGCAGTTTTCATCGTAAGTAAAATTTAAGTCGTCAAATTGCACCTCTATTGAATCATAGTATTTAATTATTATTAAGGTAATATTTTTTGAATAAATTCAAAATGTAAAGTCATTATTTGGCATTGTGATTTTGATCAAAGCATCAAAATTTTTCAGTACGTCTTGAAATAGAAATGAAAGCAAATTTTCTTATTTAAATAATTACCATATCACTACCAGAAACACACATATGGAATTTAGCCAGCTATTTTTTTATTTTTACTCTAATCCGTATATTTTATCCAAAAAATAAATTACTAGAGAAAAAAATTCAAATTTATTTGGATTAGTTAATAGAAAAACACTAAATACTTTTATCTTTACTTTTGAGTTGCTTTTGTGAATTTGTTACGATTATATGCTTCAATTTTTTATGTTTTGTGAATTTGATATGATAATGTATTCTAACCTCCAAAGATAAAAACATATAAACATTCCTAAAGATCACCAAGTACAACTACAGTAAATTTAACAAAACTTTTTTTATCCATTTTATAGTCTATTGATATATAGATCTATAAATTTTTTTCGAACTTAATAATATAAGAATCCTATAATTTAAAACTAAGAAATTTTCCTGAAATATATATTTTAAAATCCTTATTAGCATTCGAACAAAATGCTTTTAATGGCTTTTTAAACAAAATATTTAAGCATTTAAAGCTTCCTTGATTTTACAAAGACGTAAAATAGAGTTATTGAATAATAGTTTATTTAATGAAAAATAAACTATTTCATTTCTCTAAGTAAAAAAAATTACAATTAATTTTTTACATTTTATCTGCTTAATTTGTTTTATTTAATATCTGAATTTTTCTAATCTAAGCAATCTAAAATTAACTGCACGAAATTTTCGACAAGTCTTATTAGGAAACAACGGAAACACAGCAGAGTTGATTGCCATTGTTTTTCTAAAGCAGGAATTTTCCGTAGGATGTACGTAAAATTTCCTCCAGGAACATTTAACGATATAAGAGCAATCTTTAGATGATAACTCTAGAACGGAACACAAAAATTTCAGGTGGGTTACAAGAGAATTATTCAGAAAATTTCTTTGGAATTTATTGCAGACTGGGAAAACCACAATTTGCAAGTTATATCAGATACATGAGTAAAGTATTTCTAAACTAAAGGGAATTATATGTATCTATATTATAGAATACTTTTTTACTAAATATATAATTATTCATAACTATTCTATTTATCCTCTGGAAGGAGTACAATATGATGTCTAGTATTTTAAGTAAATGGATATTTAAAGTTTCAGTCAGGAGGTTAAAGACAGAAAAATATATCTGTAACTTGATCCGCTAATATTATTTGACTTAATATATCTTTATTCGGTAGAATTTAACATTTTTTAACGCCATGTGAAACAGATTTAGCATTAAATTTAAAAATTATTTAATGCAGGCTGGGATATCCTGGTAAAAAGAGTGTTGGATTCGCATCCCTTGGACTGCGAGTTCGGACCCGCCAGCCGAAGACTCTCCGCGTGAATGATGGCTGGCTCATTTTAAAATTGTCGTGGTCACAAAGACCTCCATCTCGAGAGTAATACCACTGGGGGTATTGGGTCAGAGGTGTTACTTTACGTTACAGATCTAAATTACGATCTCCAAATGAATGAATGAAATGCATAAATGAAATCTGCCCTGTAAAAGGGTTTTGTGACGTGTGTGAGCTAGAAGTCATACTTCTGCCCTCAGGCGCTCAGGGGTCCATATCCTCAAAAGCTACCGCACCTCTCCTTCTGTTGTAAAGCGGAAGACGAGAACAACAACATTTAAAAAGACATGTAACAATTTAGCGAATGTATTGAAACTGCTTTTGGAAAATGGTCGATTGATCGGAGAGCACATTTTCTGTTGAAACTCCAAGACAAATTTTTCTCCAACTTCTGATTGAAGATGCTATTTATTTACAGCTACCAAAATGTCACAAGAATCTTTGATAGTATAATGTTTTAATAAAATTATAACAATTATTTCGAAATAGCAAGCTGATATTTAACTGTAAAAAGATAAGCAAAAATTCTCTCCACATTTATTAAGCAAAACAATCGAATTCTTTTTATCTCAAACTCTTACAAAATGAAGCAATTTGGTGATTAAAGTTTATTTTATTTTATAAGCTAAATGATTTTTTAAAATTTAATTTAAACTTACTTCCCAAAATATTCTAAGATTCTACTACTAGGGGAAAAATTAAAGTAAAAGATTTAATATCATGAGATCTTAAAGCAATTCGTTCAGCTGCTTTCTATAATAATTTCCTATCTCCAGAATTATTATAATTATTCGAGGAATGATACACGTTAATTAAACAAATACGTAAAATTTTTAAAAATTAATTAAAAAAGAATTTAAGATTAAAAACCAGAACTGGGAATTTTTTTAAACATCTGATATTTACAAAAATACATCTTCTGTAAATTAATAAGAAATTACTGGATAATAATTCCTATTATTTTTGAGAAAAAAAATGATATAATCAGGAGAAAAAAAATCAAACATTTCCCAAGCTTCAAAAATCTCCCAAGAATCAGAAATAGTTCTCAATCTTAATGAATATAATCAATCTTCATCACAATTTGATTCAACAGCAACATTTAACGGCTTGTAAACTCTTTATGGCTTCATTGGAAGTGAAGAAATCAGTGATAATTATTCAGTTAACCGCTAAATGAAAATCGAATGAAGAATAGTTCTGGATTTATGGGGTCATTAAGATTCTTCTTATAAGTTTCGCCAAGAATGTGAAACATCTAGACTAAAGAGACGGCGACCAGACTGGCTACTAATAGCTCAATTATTCAGCGGCATAAAAATATGTTATTCGATAACATGTTTACCTTTTCTTAAATAAAATCGTAAAAAAGTAACCAGCAGAATAAAGCCATAATCAATAAGAAGAAATTACAGATTGGATAATTTTTTTTTTTACATACCTCGGCTAATTTAAATATTTAAATGTAAAATATGTGATTAAGAACATTATTCAATTCCTTCTATTAGCCCACACTCTCCCTATATATATCTTTTACAAATTTTCAATCGTTAATAAAATACTGTTTATTTAAGTTCAAGACAATTTTTTAAAACTTGTAGTGGATGAGATTTGATGTTAACCCCTTAACAGGTTTATTTTCTTTGCTAACTAATAAGATGACACTTTATATTATGGGAATATTTTCTTATTTTGATTCAAATAGAAATCCATCGAATACTTGACTTATCTACGTATTCGATGGATTTCTATTTTAATATTGAATTATAATATTTATGAGCGGTTTATTTTTTTGTTTACAACTATCAAAATTCGATAAATCGATGCATCTACGGCATGCGGGCAAACCGGTTAAGGGGTTAATACAGTTTTTTCAAATATTGATTCAATATTTTTTTTATTAATTAAAAACTAACTCTCTCGACAAAAATCTTCATTTCCTCGCCGCCAAATAACTAAAGAATTCAGTTTCTTTTTCCCAACGCCAATGGGGTTAGGCTTAACATGTTTTCGGCCGATTATTTTAACCTATTTGTGGATTTGTGCATAATGTTTGGTGTATTTAAAATCAAACATCGTTAATTAATAGATTTTTCCGATTCATTTTGAAGTACTTTCGAATTTAAAAAAATAGAAATTTCTAATCTGTATTACGTACACCAACTTATTATGTAGAAAAGTCACGTGTTTTGCGTTGCTACAGTTGGCTTTAAACCCTCAATAGGCCTTAAAAATTCAAAGCCAGTATAATTTTTTTGATAAATTATTTATAATAATTGTAATCGTTAGGCCAGGATAGTCCGGTTGGTATGGTGCTGGATTCCCATCCTTTCGGCTACGAGTTCGAACGCCATGTATAGAAAGGAGAATGGAAAATGGTCACGCAATTCGCTTTCTATTTTGCAGCTTAATAGTATGACTCTGTCATATTTCTATGCATATTTTTATTAATTGTAATTATTTAATAAAGTGTAACTAAAATAAAATTTCTTTGTTAGCCTAAGTTGGAATTGATTTTTTATATTACTTGCTTCCTTTATAAATTTGCATGTTTTTTTTCTAACAAAGTATGCGACTAATTATTTGAAAATGCAAGAAATGGAAATTAAATTTATCTAATATAAACAATGTGATTTATTAATACATCATAGCTGCTGGTCAACAGAATTACAGCATTAAGGTTTGCATTAGCAGATGAAATTTGTTTTCTCAAATGTTCACGTATTTTAATTTTAAATATCACTGATATCAACAAGTAGTTATAAAATACCAATTATAAAAAGAAATTAAATGTTATGAAAGGATTAGGTTCTTCGGATAAATTTTTACTATAAACGAATCAAAATTAAATTAATATGGAAATTAATCGCATTGAATTTTATCAATTTTACAACAATGAAAACGAAGAGGAAGTAATCAAGTGAGATATAAAAGAAAATGAAACTACTATGCATGAATAAGTACCATTTATTTTTTAAAAATAACTTTACCTTTTGCTTTAATTAACATATAAACCTTCATTTTTTTCTAAACGTTTCGAGACAGAGGCGATGCTTTTAAACTTTAAATTACTGTTTTATATTTAAAAGCTTGATTAGTTGTCTGAAACGATTGACCGGTATGTATAACACCGATTGGCATGAAAACATTAATTAAGAGGAAAACAAATTTCTTAATTTAAATATAAACCGAGGCAATTATATATTATTTCATGCAAATTTTTTAAAACACTTTATTTTATGTGCTATATTTGACGAAATAAATGTAATATTTATGATTATACAAGGATTTTTCTAAAAATATCTAAACAGTGATTAATTATTGCATGAACAATAATACAATGAAGTTTCATAATTCTAAATTTAAACAATTGTAAAATTTTGCCATTCATCGAAAGTGTTAGAATTGTGGATCTTGATTTCTGAAGTATGTAGAATCAAACAATGGAAGTTAAAATTGTGCAAGAACGTGATGTTGTCTTGGGGTTTATTCTTTTTTTTTTATTGGATGTTTTGAACTCATTCTTGGTTTTGATATATAACAATTATATTTCATTCATAAAAAACAAAACAAAAACGAGCAATATAAAAAAGTTAAGTCGCTTCCTACAAAGAAAAATATTTAGTTACTTTTTATTAAATAATTAGTTAATATAAAAATTATCAAAAAAATTATTGATTCTGGTTTTGATATATAAGAATTATATTTCATACACAAAAAAAGCAATATAAAAAAGTTAAGTTGAAGCTTACAAAGAAACATTTTTAGTTACTGTTTATTAAATAATTAGTTAATATAAATACTTTATCAAAAATTATTGATTCTCGCAAGAATTGAACTCGCCTTCCTTACTGTCAAGTGAAAAGAACTGAAATCCTCGCATTTTACCGATTGAGCTATTCTACCAGTAAATTTCAATTTTGATGACAAATTTATAAAACTATTTAAAGTATTAAAATTAAAATTTAATTAATGAATTAATATTGAAAAAAATGGTATTAACATTAAATGCCATCCACTACAAGTTTAAAGAAATGTATTTGTGCTTGAGTGTATGAATAAAAAGTTTTTTTATTTATTAAAGATTGAAAATTTGAACAAGATATATATAGGGAGAATGTGAAATAATAATAGGAATTCAAATTATATATTTGTAAGCAAGATCCGGTTGTTCCGCTTGGGACAGTTATACTGCTATCCCACCAAGTTAAAATAATTATCACGAGTTTATGAAGATAGACCTTCATTGTACCGATATCAATATAAAAGTAAATAAAGGGAAGTTCTTAAACCGTAGCATCCCTTAAGCATTGTATTTCTGAAGCAAGTTCAGATAAACATTACCAATGAACGTTATCTCAACGAAGAAAGACCCAAATAACCCATATACAACTAATATATCTACACTTAACGCTCACCAGTTCATCATTTATTCTTCTATCAAGTTGAGATGATCATTGCTTTGTGATAATTATATAGAAGTTATTAAAGAATTCTTCATAAAAATATCCTTAGTAAAAATGTTGTAACTTTAAAATACAAAAAATTATTACCTTGATTAATTTGAAATAGAATTGAATTCTGATGGTCAGTAATATTTTCTTTACATATTTACTTTTTTGAGTTCTGAAACCTAAAGAGTACTAGAATTGAGACGTCCTTGGCAACAAAAATCATTAAAATTTGAGTTATAAAGAGTTTTTGACTAGTAAACATTATATTTAATATAAAATTTTTTTAATTTATTTTTAAAAATACGAGTTAATTATGAAAACAAAATATTTATTGCTTAAAATAATCTTTTTATAACAGCAAATCAATAATTTTATGTTACACTGTTAATTGTAAATCAGCAAGATCAAACAATAAAGGGACTCCGAAGTAGAATTTTTACTAAGAATTTGAAATAAAAGTACTTCAAAAGTAGCACAATATGCGATTACAAATTCAATAATTACAGAAATTATTTTAATTTACTCTCCAATTTATAAAATTGAATTTCACAAAAACATATTTAAAAAAAACTGTAACTTTAAGATTAGAAAACAAGATAATTTTCTAATTCTAAACAATTGTTTAAAAATATAGGTACTAATGAACAAAATTAAAAGTAGATATAACGAACAGTGTTATGTCTGTAAATAAGGTAGAACAAAATTTCGTACAATTACATTGAAAAGAACTGTACTTATACATGTCTAAATTTTCAAAAAAATATACATAACTTTGAAAAAAAACCATCTTGTCAATTTATCAAAGTTTTGTATTGCTACAGTGAAATTATAATTCACGAGCTTTCAGCTCTTCAAATGTACGCATACTTCAATCAGATAAATATCCAATGCTTTAATTTTTTTAATTTAAATGTATATTTCAGTTTTCTGAACTACAGGCTATTATAATTCGATATTAATTACAGGAATATTCCACATTTAAGTCCAAATAATTGACAACATTTTTTATTAGTCTCACGAATTTCTAGAACATTTTTATTTTTGGCATAATCTGCAATTCCCCATTCTTATATACTACTATTCCTTTGGTTCCCTGAAAATTGTTTTCAAAATTTTATGGCATGCTAATCCGTGTGGACGTCAACGCAGATTGCCACAAATAAGTTCCGCCCAAATCAGGGTACATTTTTACCCAACAGATAAATTTAAAAAAAACAACCAAAGCTGATTAATCAACTCTTCCACTTAAAGATATTTAAAATTCTCACATATTTGTCATTTTAGGAAAATCGATTTCGACCCATTCATACGCCAGCAGATCATTAGATGCGTTGTTAACTTAACAGTAAAAAATTCACTATTTATAAGAGGTAACTATTTCTTTCGGATTGGGTTGATGAAATGTTGCTAATCAAATTCCAAGTAAATAACTGAAGGATTACATTCTTTATTAATACCTTGTGTATTGGGTTTCCTAATTAACCAGCGTCGCCTTTTTTTCTTTTTTTCTTTTATTTTATGCTTTACAAAAGTACCCATTATTTTATGAGATAAATAACCATTCTCATTGTCCTTAAGAATGTAAAATAGGATATTTATTTACTCAAAGTTTACAAATAATTTATAGGATACTTTGATAGTATCCATCCAATAACTAAAAAACGTGTAACAATTTTTGCAATAAAAAAACAAATCCATTTAAAATTTTAACGCTAAGCATAGTAAGTAGGAAGAGTATTTTGGAACCTTATTTTAAAAAAAAACTATCTAAGCACAACAATTCGTTTTAATTTATTTGAACAGATTACTGTAATAGAAAAAAGGGTATCCTTTGCCCTTGATTCGGGCTCTGCGGGGAGGTTAGCGGAAATTGTAGGTCAAAAACCTTGGAACCTCACAACAGGGATCTAATGGATATTGAAAGTCGTGCTATAACGCCTGTAGAAAATAAATGCATCTCTATCCAAATGTTTCTTTAGTGCTCGATTTAGGTTAATACGAGTCTAACTTCGTTATTTTTTAGTTAAGTAAGCATCAACAATGTCCTAGATTATAAGCAATGTAGTAGAAGACTTGAAAAACAAATTTAAATGCAGCAATATTCAGCTGAAAAGAATTTTCTTAACGTTTGTGAAATTTTATATTTACAGTTTTCTTAGAATTTGAACATTTATGTTTCGGCGAATCAAACGACATTTCTCTGCAAAATTAATAGCAATAATTTATTGCAGAGCTGTTAATAATCTTTTTATTTGTCTTAAAAGGTAATTCAATGTAAAATAAACAATCAGTGAAAGTTGATTGTTATATTTACATTCTTCTAAGAGTTTGAAAATTTATGTTTCGACAAATCATCCACCATTTCTCTGCAAAATTAATAGTAATAATTTATTGCAGAGCTGTTAATAATCTTTTTATTTGATTAAAAGACAATTCAATTTAAAATAAACTATCAGTAATAGTTGATAATGAATTCAGTTGTCATAGTACTTTATGTTTTTTATCAAAATCTTCCTGGGCATGTTTAGGAAGTTGAAGTATATAACCCCCTCGAAAAAATAATAAGTTTAGTGATTAAATATAGGATTCAGCTTTTTCCAGGAAGAAAGAAGAAGAAAAATCCTTTTCCGCAACAAATGACTGTTCATATGTAAATGAAATAGCTGACACTGCCTTGCACAAGAATGAATTACGAAGTTTGCATAGAGTTTTCTCATAAAAACAGCTGATCTCTAAATTTTGGATCTATTTAGTTATTAGCAAGAAGCCAAAAAATGCATTTTTAATTTTCTTCATTATACGATGAAGCTAATGAATTGTAAACATTTTGAATAAATACATACAGAAAGGCGAAGTCTAACGCTGATTCAAGTTCGGCCTCGTTGTTTTGTGAGAAAAATGAATATTTGAATTGCGTTGTTGGCGAGAAATGTTCACCATGGATTTCTTTATAATGTCCTTTTCTGTATTGTGCGTAAGGCAGATTTAGCATGTTATAACTCTTAAGTACATTAAGAATGCATTAAGGTCCGTCTTCTAAATATTACAGAAGTCAATTCAATTTCGTATTAGAACAGATTTTATTTAATTAGTATGTTAATGATTTATATTAAGTTATTTTGGAATTTTTTTTATGAAAGCACATATTTTTTATTTAAATACGATTATGATTTGATAATTGTGCACTATCCAAGTTTGCATACAATTATATTCAAACAGATATTTAGAGTTAATGAATTCGATAATAATTAAATAAAACTATGATACAGAAATCTTACCTATTATTTGTAATGTCTTGATATCATTCCAATACCTTATTATTAATAAAATCTTTATTTGTTACCAATTTTTTAATGATGTAGGTTGATAATATTTTTCATTGACCTGATTATGGCCTTAGGCAGTTACCTAGTTACTATGGTAAAAATAAAGATTGAAATTTGTAACATAATTTCATTATCACTGAATGCATCAAATGAGTGAAAGAAAGAAATGCTGGAACTTTGTTTTTAAAATCCAGACATATTTTTAGTAACTAATTCGAAACTACTTTCAGAAGTTTACAGAGAAAAAAAATTAAATACAGCAGTTTCCAATCTGATTAAGCATTAGGTAATGTTTTTCTAAAATCGATAGATCTATTTGTTATGATAATTTATTAGGGTTAGACGTTTTTCAAATCCTACTTTAAAAAACAGGTTTTTTAAAAATAAATTTGTCACATTTGAGAAACGGTTTTGGAATTAAAAACCAGATTTTCCGGAACGCCTGAATATAGAAGCCATAGAAAGTAGAATTTTCATTATTTGAGGCATCGAATATAAGAAAAAAATTTGTTATTTGAAGCCATGAAAACTGTAAAACCAAACTCAGCAGCTAGCGAATGAGTACTTCCAATTTCAGGCAATATTAACCCCTTAACAGGTTTGCCTGTATGCCGTACGTGCAGCGATTTAGTGAATTTTGATAGCTGTAAGCTAAAAATAAACTACTCATAATGATTATAATTCAATATGAAAATTACATCGAATACATAGATAAGTCATGTATTCAATGGATTTCCATTTGAATCAAAATAAGAAAATATTCCTAAAATAGAAGATGTCATCTTATTAGATAGTAAAGAAAATAAAACAGTTAAGTGGTTAAATCCAAAATAAGAACAAGACCGAACCGCCGTTAAGTGGATATTCTATTTTTTTTAATTCTATTTTCTTAGAGGAAATTAAAATTAGTGAAAATAATATAAATATTATTTGAAATTTTTGTTGGAATTTTCGCGTTTTAGAGCAAATAATATGCATTTGTAATTCTTAATTTTTTTAAATATATATTTTGACTTTGATATTGATTTCGCTTTTTGTTATTTTAAATTAAATAAAATATTTTTCCCTATTAATATTTTTGGGAAAAAAAATTCGAAAACCGCCTAAAACCGGGTTTTTAAAAAGACGATTTTTTTATAATACTTATAGTTTTTTGCGTGTCTATACACAACAGAACATTTTATATTAAAACAAATAGATGTCCTTTTTAATTTTTAAAAAGAATATTTTATTGCTATTTTTTTAATGTTTTCAAACGTTTCAAAAAGTAGGGTTTTAATGAAAAGAAATACGATTCTAGCAAACGATTTTTTTTATTATAGAAGGAAATACGCTTCAAGTGAATGTTCTACACACAAGAACATAAAAGGAAGAAACAGAATACAGATTGCTCCAAAAATAGGACGCAAAAAATACTACGAAGATGCTACATAAACGTCAATGAATAAACTAAAGATTCCTAGTCACAAAAATCGATGCACTTCTTTCTCGTTCCTCTTTTTTTCTCTGGATATATTGACGTTTGATGTCATCAATGTTGGTAGACAGAAAACGAAGACTTTCTCTTGAACTCGATTCGGTGTTCAGAGATCTCATTTGCTGCTTTAGTTGTCATATTTGGCGATTGGAAATGAAATTTCTGCATTTTTACAACCTTCATTTGCGGTTAACTTACGCAAAGGTCAAAGATTTGCCGTCTCGCCATGTTTTAATTTTTCTTTCCAGAGATATCGCTGTCTTGCATATGACGGGACGTGGCATTGTAAAATGAAATTTCCCTTTCATAAAATATATATCTTGTTTATATTAGAATGTTATTATCTCGACGTTTTCATATATTATCATAAAGGGTAGTTTCATGTTTATCCAGAAGTGATCTGCCGAATGGATGGAGATCTTGAACTTAACTTCTAAACAAAAATAGGTTCAAAGAAAAATGAAGAGTTAATAAGTTCGGTTACATTAAAAATGAAGTTTAGAACAAAATTATGGCACTAATTTAGAATCGAATATCCATTTTGGATTTTTTTACCATTATCAACGATATTCAAAATTTGATATAAATTAACAATAAAATTGAAGTGAATATAACAGTTTTATCTCTCGTAATTTTGAATTATTGTATCCAGACCCCGAATGAATGGCAGAATTTTGTTTAAAAGCTTAATGTCAACAGATTTGTAATTTGATTTTTAATGAAATTTAATGTTGTGGCTTATTTTGTTTATTGCTCTCAAGTTTGGATGCTAACAAATATTCAAATAAACTAATACATATTCATCAAGTTGAGAGATGACCTGCAAGTTTGTAATTTTTGGTCGTATCAATTAGGTCCAATCAAATTTGTAACTCGTCGTTTTTTCTAAATCAGAGAGCTAACTTTTCCCATTATTCGACAAGTTTTATGTTGATGGAATTTTTCAAATTAATTAGAAATCAGCAATTTTATTATAAAATCCACATAACAGTTATCTATTAATATCGTTACTTTTCATATCTGATTCCTAAACATTATTTTTAAAAAGTTTCTTCTCGACTAGAATACGTTTAAAACATAATGAAATTAAATTATTTTTCAATTTATTTTATTTTCTTTATTTTCTTACGATTCTAAAATTTTCTAGGTATTTCACATAAGTAACAGAAGTAATCTATATTTTGCAGAACTATAAACTTTAAAAACTAAAAGAAAACTTAAATGAAATGTACACACTAGATGATAGAGAAACTAAATTATTGAATGAATATCTGATATAAATATTAATAAGTATATTGAAGAGTAAATGGTATAAAATTTGGATTAATTTTATGACTAATATAAAATGATTTTTTTCTTAATTGAATGAATCAAAAATCAAATTCACTAAGCCATTTTGATCAAATACAACTACTCAAATTAGCACTTCAATGTTGATTTGTCAGTTAAATTTTTATAATACTAATATAGAAAACTATATAGTTTTAAAAATGTTATAAAGAAAATATGTAGTAAATTTCCAAAACACATTATAAACGAGAAGTATATTAACATGAATGAATGAATTATTGTAATTGGATCGAACATTAAGAATTGATTTTCACAGAATTCTCATGCTAATGCCGAAGGACAATTACTTTTTTAAATGAAAAAATTCCTTCCCAAATATGTACAAGAACTAAAAATGTTAGTTTTAATTTTAATCCAAAACTACAATGCTCCAAATATCACACTGTTAGCCGTTTTAAGGCCTCACTTCCTGAAACAAGCATTTATATATATAGACTGAAACGCAGTGAAAAAAAAGTCTGCAGTAGTAACCATTATTTCTTATTTTTTGCACTTTTTTTTAAGTTCACCTACGCGTAGTTGGCCGACTGCCAATTCGAATACCTAAGCGAATTGAAGTAATCCAACATTTTCCACTTCGATTACCTCAAATTAATATTTCACTTACCTTTAAAAGCTCATTCGATTCCCTTAAAATCATATTAATGGAAAGAGGCGTATAGAAAAGATAAATTCATAAGGTTCTTTGGAGCGTAAAGTATTCAGGTTTATGGCGATGCGTTTGCTATAGGTCTGCTAGACAAAAATGTCTTCTCCACTCGGATCTATATTTAGATCCACGTGAGTGAATGGGTTTACCAACACCGCCCTGGAAAGGGTATCTATCTATATCTTATTCTCCAAGGTTCTCGAATACACCATTATGAAGAAAAAAAGAATGCCCCCACTTCAGCAAAATAATAATGTATTGAAAAATGTTTTGGAAGAAGGAATAATAGGTTATTTATGGAGCGTGTCTTTCACTGAGGAATACGATTTAGAGAATAAAAGCGACATTCAATTTTAACTTTTTTTCAAATGATTAAAGAGAAGATCAATAATAGTATTAAAATATTTCTTCATTAAATCTTTTATAAAATTCGAGTGGTTCGAATCGTATGAAGAAATTGAATCGATTCAATTAAAGAAATCGAAACGGCTGTTTTTATTCAACACATTATGCTTTTTTTCCCAATTGAGGTACATAGCATTCGATGTTAAACGAATTCAGATATTATTTAAATATGTCGTAAATCTAAATATAAATGACTATTAAAAAGTTATCTGGCTATATATATTATAGATATACATCTATGTATATTCGAAATTGCCTCCTAAACATACATATACATATAATTAAAAATACAGACATATAATTTTAAAAAGGTTTTGTATCTTACAATATATTACACAAAAGAAATTTCTACGATATGAATATTACACATGAAAAGATTTTAATCCAGAGAAAGGCAAATATACCAGTAAATTTTAATTATAAATCTAATAAAGATAAAGAAAATTTAGTATCAAATGTGATAGCATAACAACCGAATTTAAAGAATTCAAAGCAAATTGGGCATATTGTCTCTTCGTACTATACTTATTCTTCGAATTGAAGCATAAGTATTTTAATATTAAAAATTTTGATAAAATCTTATCAAATAATTTTTCTCTTTTTTAAACACTTTATTTGCCATTTTTTAAAAAAGTAATTTGCTTTCAGAAAGTGGGAAATAACTTTTTTTATAAATTCTGGATTCTAAAACTGTAAAAGCCCATGTAAGTAAATAGGTAAACTATAGATTTAATATAATTGTTTTAGAACATCATTGTCCAATATTGTTCAATCACAATTAAATTTATTGTTATAACATCATAATTATAGTAACCTTCCATGCTACAGTAATTAATTTAAAACAATTTTTTTTAATTTCAACGGAGCTCCCAATTCTAAATATTGCATTGATTTCAACAACTTTTATTCTATTTGAAACTTCATGGTGTTTAAATAAGTCATCAATATCCCCTCCCCCAATATTTTGATTTATAACAAATAAAACCTTGGCACACTCTTAAGACTTAATAACTAGATCGATTTACCCTATTTTATTCAGTAATAAATACCACTACTTTGCAAGATTAATATAATGCATTTTGTTTATTGTGAAAAATAAATCTAAAATGCGGTCAATGAGGTAATAAAATTAACTTTCTAAATTTATGTTAATATTCTAGGGGGTTAATATTCTGTTAATTTATTTTAACGCTCATTTATATATCTTAATAATTGTATAATATAAACCCTTTGCCTCGAAGGCATCATTAATTTATTTCCTCGGGTGATTATTTCTCCATAATTGGAACGGCAATATTATCAATATTGCCGTTAAGTAATTATTTGCTTTTTGACAAAAGACAAAAGGGAATTAGAAAACTCGCGATTGGAGGACGGTTTCAGAACAAATGAATAAAGAAATGATGCGATAGCAGAATTCTGAAAAGTTGATTCAATATTTGCTAAGAAACATTGAATGCCTTATTTAAAAACAAAAAGATAGATTTTAATCAAGAAATACTTTTATAATTTAATATGCCCCATGAACAGTCTTCGTAATAAATTAGAGACCTAATTACCAAACATCGAATATTGACAATATGGTTTCTTTTAATAGTTACCATTGGCAGATTAGGTAGTAGTCTATGCCTTTAGGCTGAAAAGAGGCTGCATACAGAATGATTTATTTTATTTTTCCGAGTTGTCAAACATATAAATCTGTAAAAAAAAGTTATAAAATATTGGGATGATATTTACATTTTGTTGAGTTTAATTGGTCAGGTTCCTATACATTTCATTACGTTTTTTTTAATTATTTTTTTTAGCCAGAGTTCTGTTTCAAGAATATTGTATACAAATGTGGATGCTGGGAAATCATTATAAAAGATAAATAAAGATACATTCACCAAGTTCAGGAAATATAAAATTATTAATTTAAGTTAAATCAAGAAAACGGTTTAAAAATATTGAAATATGAACCTAAAAATTGGACATCTTTATAAAAGATAGATCAATGCGTAATGTGCATTTCATAGTGTCACAAAATAACTAAATCCTCTATTAGTTAATTTTTTTATTATAATACAGCCTATAAATATTCAGTAAAAATTTTATATTATAATACGGCTTTTTAAAATATTGAGTAAAATTTTTATATTATAATACAACTTTCTAAAATATTGAGTAAAAATTTATACTATAATATAGCTCGCTAAAGTATTCAGTCAAGATTTTATATTATAATACAGTTTTCTAAAATATTCAGTAAGAATTTTATATCATAATACAGCTTTCGAAAATATTCAGTAAAAATTTTATATAATTATACAGCTTTCAAAAATATTCAGTAAAGATTTTATAAATATATAGCCTCTAAAATATTCAGTAATAATTTTATATATCTGAATAATTATATCAAAAGGCAGAATTTATTTTAAGAACTAAAAATAATATGTGCTTTACAATTAAACATTATAACTGATTTATCTAACATATAATAACTACATGCACAATAAAAGCAAATACTAATATCATTTAATCAATTCCAGTAAATATGTTTTGTAAAAATATTTATAAAATACATTTTTGAAAGAATAGTTTTCTAAGTTATCTTTTAAGTATTGATATAATTTGGGGCTACATAATTAATATAGTTTTATAATTTTTATTAATATAAATATAAGTATTAATAGGAATGTAACTAATAGAATTATATACCTGGAGGTAAAACTGTCAAAAGTAAATTTTGCAACTTACATTTTTTTAACTGCTTTTTATAATAGAAGTTAATTTAATTTGGATATTTATAATATTATAGAAATGAAGAATTTTATACTGCATTTTAGAATCTTTCTCGCACGCTTTTTGCAAGAAAGCGAATATATTTTTACTTATCACGCTATAAAAATTCATTTAATTTAACAGTATAATATAGGCAACCAAAAAAACCCAGTCCTAAACAAATAATGAAATGCACAGAAAATAGATAAATTTACGAAACTGTAAATATCGAAATACGCAATTCGAAAATTAAGATGTGAAACAACTGAAATGTGATTTTTTTTTCGTTAGATGCCTTTGCGATCTGCTTATTCGCATTGCTGTTGACGTAATAATATTGAATCCGATGGCTTAAAATTTAATATCTTTCTTTTAAATCAATGAACTACGCATTTAAATTTATAGATAATAGACATTGTATGTCCTGAAAAAGGGCAACCACCCCGATTCTTTTGATCTTTTTCTTCATGTTCCTGTCCGCGCATTAAAATATAAAAAAGACAAATTTGGGGTCTTATTTTGATGGAGTATGCCCCACGGAACACGACCCTACATAAATTTATTATAAATTACTGCAAATGCAAACGGAACAGAGTTAACACATTTTAAAGTAAAAGCTGAGCTTATACAGAAAAAAATCACATAATTGAAGGATTTATGGAACAATGAAATTTCTGTGAATTTCATAATACAAGTATTTTTACAGATTAGGAATCAAAATCAATAAAAACTATGTATTTCCCTAAGAGAAAATCTGTCGAGGTAAAACTAGTGTTAATAAAAAGGAATTTTTTCATGAATTTTAATATAACATAATAATCATTTTTGTGAAATTATACTTTCGGATGATAAAAATGAAATTATTCAATGTTGTTTAACCTTTAACTAACTTGAACTAATTAACTTTTGGATTTTGAGAATTATAAATGACCATGTATTTTGTGTTGAAAGTGAGTATTAAAATTTCTTCATTATCGGACAAAAACAATACATTTGTTAAAAAGACATACATATAAACATACATTTATTTATTTTAATGAAAATGAAAGACAGTACGGCTATGTTAATTCTGCAATTCTTCTTAAATGATTGGCCCCATTTCAACCAAAATTTATATACTTATCTTAAGAGCAAGAAAAACACAGTTTACGTTTCAAAGACCAAAAAATAAAAATTCAATGAAATAAAAATTAATTGGAATACAGTTTTCCGCAGTAAATTTGAAAAACATTTTAGCACCCTATTAAAATTAAAAATTTCTCTATGCAGTACCAAATTCTTTTTTGTATGATTCTTTTTTTTTAATTTTTATTCATTCTGTTGAAATTTAAGAAGCAGGTTTTTGAAATATATTTTTAGATTATCAGATCCTACTTTACTATTATTTTTATGTAGTCAATATAAGACATCTTAATTTTTTTTATTTGTTTAAATTTTAATGGTGCCTAGGAAAAAATAAGTAACATTTAATCACTTTAAGCGTTTGCAACAGATAAAGGTTTAAGGGAAGTCAATATATATGGTATAAAACTGTATTATTATTTTATACAAAATTAATTTTTGCATAAAAAATAACGTGTACAATAGTAGATAAATTCCAAGTAACGTAGAGCGTATCAAATATTATATTATGCATAGATATATATAAATACTGGAAGCTGATCTAAATATTAGAAATGGGTATTTCAAATTCGAAATGTATATGAGTATTAGTTTTTATTTGAATATCTGAAATCGCAAAGTCAACTGCTTTTATTTCACTACTGTTTAATCCCAGAATTTTAGAGAAAAATTCATAAAATGCATAAAAACAAACCTCACCTGTAATATCGGTTTAATCTTAAGATATATCCATAGTGGTATTTAAGACTGCCTCTCAACCCTTTTCCATGTAAATATTAATCACAGATGAGCCAAAGAAAGCGATCGGAAACCATTCATGAACATGTCGTGATGGTATCATTTGCTTCAAGTTCTGTTGTGTAACGTCAGAGCATGTCATTAGTACATCCTGACTTAAATTCCTGAACAAATAACAAAAGGGCATCCGCTAGATCTTCATCACCATCAAATGTGCCGCTAAGCTCGCTTTTTCCTGCTTTCACTTCACTTCGACTTCATCGGCACCTAATTATAGGTTGAGGAGATGATTTGCCAGTTGATTCAAGGGACCCCTCCTACCCCCTTCGGCTGCTGACAAACTAATCTGCTTCAACGAAAAGAACTTGCAAAAGTAAATACCAATTTCGATTTCAACAAGCGCATAATTACTAATTATTATCTTCAGCAGGAAATTGGTAATTGGTAATTCGAGCAGATTATTGTTGTACGACGAAAATGAATACGTAAGGGTAGAATGTTGAACAAAAATCTTTAAGAATTTTGATTGTAATGATTAATGAAAATATGAAGATAGTTTTATGTTTACTTTCCATTTTAATTCAGCATAAATGGCAATTTTGAATAATGAATTGTGATCAAATGATAATGATAATATTTCAGTAGGCATCCATTTTAATGCCAACAAGAAAATTATCTTGAAAATGGGACATAACATGATCTTATTCACGCAATGAAAATGAGAGCAACATATTTACGAACACAGCGAATCTTAAGCCCATTTTGAACTTGGAAGCCTGTTATCCCAAACTAAGATAAGCTCCTTGAAAGTTTGGGGGAAATAAACACAAATGTTATAATTGAGCGCATATGTAAATATATTCTAACATTTCTCTTTTTTTCAACAAAAGTTAATGATGAAATGTTTTTATTGCTTCAATAAAAAACATTTTTAATTGTTATTGTTGTAGATGTTACTAATGGCGCTTGCCATGGACAAGCTCGCTTATACGATTTTAAGCCGTGGGGTGTGTCTCTTGTTTCAAGTAGTGCCCACTAGGGCCAAAAGTACGTCTGAGCTACACACTCATTATATTCGTTTGCATAGCCCCTTTATACAAGCGGGTGCATTCATACACCTCACAGATTACTCAGAACAGATATACCTTGACCGGGACTCGAACCCGGGACGCCCAGATAATGAGGAAGACGCGCTACCTTCTCATTTGTTATTTGAAACTATACAAAATCAATTGTAATCCGCTTTGGACGAGCATGCAACGTATGCTTTTTTAGATTAATATACTGTATATATATATTTATCTGCATTAATTATTCAGAGTTCAGTCAAACATGTAGAAGGATGAGAAGTATTTTATTGCCCGAGATTCAGACATTGTCTCTGCTTTATTGGAATTCATCAGAATAAATTCAACTGAGATTTACTAGGAATCCTAACGAGTTTCATGAATATTGATGTATTGTATTCTAAAAATTCTACCGCTAAGATCCGGAGATATATACACAAATCATTGATCTGGAGATGTAGATTTTCCTTTCTTACGGAATTTCATAATAAACAGCTTTTCAACTGCATATAATATATCGGTAGGGGTTAGCCAAAAGTAGAACATCAATGATTGATAATTTTTACTCGGATTCGTGTGGAACTCCAAAATGAAAAATACTTGGATTTTCATTAAGAAGGGAACTCACTCATGAATGTCAAAAATTCAGCTCTTGAAGAGTTCTACTAAAATAAAGATTTTAGCTACAGTGTGATATTAACACTTTGGTGACCGGCAATTTTACACAGAAACTATGTCATGTCACCGGCTACTTTTTTGTAATTGAATATGAAAGTAAAATGTTCTAAAAAAACTCCAATGAATTTTGTTGCATTGGAACATCAAAAAGTTCTTCGACGATATGTTTCCGTCATGGCTGAAATTTTTGAGAATTTTACTAAAATTCTAATAAATATGTAAATACTAGGAAAAGTAATTTTTCTGTTATAGAGAAGACAAGGCTAAACACGATACGCCAAGTTTTTGCAATGTTCTTTATCGCCCTCGGTGTTATAAATTGAAACAGATAATGCAAGTGCAATGACGAGTTAACTCGTCACCGGTCAGCAAAGTGTTAATAATGGAACTTACCTTCAATTGTAAAGTAAAAATTGATTCTACACTAGTTTAACTAAAAAGACAATTATTTTGCTTACATAGTGAGCAATTATATGAAAAAAAATGTAAAGATGCTTAATAAACTTTTTAAAGTTATATTTTTATTATCAATTTTTTTAAAAAAAATACCATGCACGGTAATAAACCAGGGGGGGGGAGCATCCTTAAAATTTTCTCGCATACTCTCCACTAAATGTACTTCTGTATTAAAAACCAGGGCCTGACTAAGACAGGGGCATACGGGACAATTGCCCCGGACCCCGTATATAAGCGAGGGCCCCAAAATAAATAGAAATTTTATTTTATGTTACCTTTTTTAATGAATGTTCTTCATTACTAAAGTACAACAGCAAAGGGGGGTCCCAAAGAAGTTTTTTCCCCGGGTCAGAACTAGGCTAAATCGGGCCCTGTTAATAACTACATGCTATAGGCAAACAATTAATACGGAAAAGCTCATTAACATGCTATATTTATGGATTAAATCTATAGGATGAAATTAATGCAAAAATACCAAAAAATTAAAGTTATTTTAGAACTTATTATACGGACTGTTTGATATCTTACTTTGACACAAAAATACAATTGCAGTTTCAAGACTATACACTAAATTGTATATGTATATATAATTGTATATTCATTCAGTAATTGTGTTTTAGAGTTACTTGGTATAGAAGCTTAAGAAAGCACAAATGGTCAGTTCTTAGATGTTGTTCTACATTTCAGATGCTAAATCTATTTACCAAAGCTTTATCCATTTATTTCTTTTCGTTTTATAGATATGTACTAGCTTATATTTAGATAACCGGACAAACAGCTTTTTTTAAATAAACCTCGTTAAATTGAAAAGATTTTGAATTTTTGAATTAATTTTGAAAAAAATTCACAAATTTCATGCAGACCAAATAAGAAATTTCATCCATCTGGTTTAAAGTGTTGAACTAAAAGCATTCGCAGATGGACATAGTTCTCAAAGTGTGTTTTTCGAACTCAGGAATATATAATACAAGGGAAATCATCGCAATCTTATGTGCGAATTTAACGATTACAATACTTTATTTACGAAAAAAAATTGAAAAAAGTATCCGTCGTTCAATAATATAGATCTTATAAATTTTCATGAAAGTTGCAACATTTCATTGAAATAAGATTTTCTGCATGGGGAAGAGAAGTAAATATTTTAATTGTTCAATTAATAGTTTTTTTCCAAATCTTTTATTTTAAAAGACTACATAAATTTCTTAACATTTCGAACTACATCAATAATTAAAATTTGACAATATACTTTATTCGAATGGCGTTCTAAACGCCATAATGCAAGATTTACGCGAATGATTCTAGAATAACAACTTTGAAGTATTTTAAACCGATAAAAGAGCCTTTGTGCTCCCGTCGAAAAGCAAACATGCTATGTTATTTTGGGTGAAGAAAAAAAAATATTCATGACAATAACAATCAATGCCAATCAAAGTGTCTTGGATTCAGCTTTAAATCTCCGCTCATCTATTGTGGTAAATAACACGCAAGTCTTTCTCTGAGTGATGTAAGGCATTACAAAAGCCGTGGAAATTTTTATGGTTTGCAAAAACGATAGACGGACCAATTTGAAGGTCAAAAGTGACTGAGATTTGACTACAAAAAAAAAAGAAAGAAAAGCAGTGACACTTGTTAAATGACATTTATAAACACAGGGAAAGAGAGATGCAAGTTGTTATAGTGTAGGTGGGTCATGTCGAAAGATAATAATGGAAAAGAACTGTAATTGCTTTTCTTTTTCATCGCGAGTGGAGGAAAACTGTCTGAAATATAATAGATCTGTGTTAGTAATGATATTATCTTGCAATCTAAAAACATTCAACAACCTAATTTTACAGTTTTCAATGCAATGCGAGATATATAAGGATATATATTGCATCAGACGTGCGAAGGTTTCCGAGAAATAAATAAAAACAAACTAGGTTTAAAAATTTAAAAACAAACATCCATAACATGCTGTTATCTTTTTTTTACCGGGATATATGAATTAGTACAATGAAATCAAAAACCTGATTTGGATTTGGATTTGAATTTCTGGCGCAAGATCCTGATATAGAATATACTGCGCCGAAACAGTGTAAGATTCCTCCATCAAGCTAAAATTAGTTTTGTATTGTAAAAATGTAATTGACTGTGTTCAAACTACTTAAATGATAAAAAATGAAAGTTATTAAAAACCAGACTATATTTCATGTAAAATTCCCACATCTTTAATATATAAGAAAATGTTTGGGTGATGATTCTCACCCAATAAAAAATCCAAATTAAAATGGTTGGATTTAAAATGGTTACGTCGAAGGTCAATAAAGCGGGTGCATTCTATCAAAATGTGACGAACAGTTAACATAACGCCACAATCATCACACATTGGGGGAGGCTCGGAAAAAAGTAAAAATCTATGTGTCAGGCGAGTGTGACCAATACGTAGTCGGGATAAAATGACATCATAGCGTCTACTTAGTTTTGAAGACCAGTTGGCCAATTGTGGTTTAATAAAATGGAGCTTGTTGTTAGTCTCCATGTCCCATTGATTTTGCCATTGGCGATAGCACCAACGAATTATAGTTGTGCGCATATCTTTATAAGAAAGACGTTGGGGCAAAATGACGCTCGCTGACTTAGCTGCTGTATCGGCGATTTCATTTCCAGAAATACCCATATGCGATGGGATCCAGGAAAGCAAAACTCTAATATTTTTCCCACATAGAAGGCGGTATATCTTCTTCACTTCCTGTAGAAGCGGATGATCAAGAGATGACGAGTTTAAAGCTTGCAGAGCACTCAGAGAATCTGTGTAAATAACAGATTTATGGATCTGTTGTTCATCAATATATTTAAGGGCTAAGTAAATAGCAGTTAATTCAGAGGTAAAAACAGAAGTAAAAGGATGAAGTTTATAACTTATAATGCGATGACCATGGACAAATGCGCAACCCACATGATCAGATGACTTAGAACCATCCGTAAAAATGGGTTCATAAGAGCAATAAAATTCCCGATGGTGTTTATAAAGTGAAATAAAAACCCTGCTATCAGTGTCCGATTTTCTAAATTGTTTGAAAGGGTCTTCGTAGTGCAATTTATTTTCTATCCATGGAGCTGAATTCAGATTATCATCCGCGTATATCCGTATATCACTAAAATCATTTGGTAATATTCTTCGAATACGCAATCCCAAATGAGGTATGTATAATTTGCGGGAATTAAACAAACGGTCGTCAACCTCATTCCGGATTTTCTCATGAAGAGGATGTCGTTTATTGGATAAAATACGGTAAAAATAAAATAATGATAGCTTCGTTCTTCTATTCGACAAAGGAGGCTCAAACACCTCAGCACACAAACTAGCTACTGGTGAAGTCCTGAATGCTCCAATGCACAGTCGGAGAGCCTGATGATGGACAACGTTCAAACGTTTGAGGTAAGATTGTCTAGCAGAGCCATAAATAACACATCCATAATCGATTGTTGATCGAATGATACCGCGGTAGACTCTAAGCAAGCACGTTCGATCGGCACCCCAAGAAGTATTGGATAAAACTCTCAGAATGTTTAATGACTTCAGACATTTACTCCTCAAATATGCAATGTGCGATAGGAAAGTCAGTCTTTTATCAAAAATTACTCCTAGAAATTTGTGTTGATCCTGAATGGAAATTGGACTACCACTCAAAAACAACTCTGGCTCCGGATGAAGAGGCCGTTTGCAGAAGTGCATAGCGACTGTTTTCTGAGAGGAAAATGTGAAGCCGTGCTTGTCTGACCAATCTACAATGTTATTTATCGCTTTCTGAAGCTGTCTTTCAATGTATCGCATGTCTCGGGCGTGGCATGAAATTTGCATATCATCTACATATAGCGTCTTGCTAACAGTTGCTGGTATAACAGATAAAATAGGGTTAAGAGCCAATACAAATAGCGTCACACTTAAAATGCAGCCTTGTGGAACCCCTTCTTCCTGACTAAAAACATTGGAATAGGTATTACCAAGCCGCACTTTAAAATATCTATGGTGTAAAAAATTTTGAATAAAAAGGGGCAACTGCCCTCTAAAATTGAGGTCGTAAAGATTTTTCATAATTCCGTATCTCCATGTTCGATCATATGCTTTATCTATGTCGAAAAACACCGATACCAAATGGTTCCTTTTTATAAAGGCAGTACGAATATCCGTTTCCAAAGCTAAAAGATTATCAACTGTTGAACGATTCTTTCGGAAACCACTTTGGAAAGGAGAAATGAATTCATTTTCCTCCAGTATATGAACGAGGCGTGCGTTTACCATTTTTTCGAAGACCTTACACAAGCAGCTGGTCAGAGCTATTGGTCTATAGTTAGATGGTTCATGAGGATCCTTTCCAGGCTTTGGTACAGGAATTATTATAGCAAATTTCCATTTATCAGGAAACACATGCTCCCTCCAAATTCTGTTATATAGGAACAGAAGATTTTGGAGGGATCTATCAGGTAAATGTTGTAGCATTGAATAGGTAATTCCATCCGGTCCCGGTGCTGTTTGTTTCGTGACAGATAATGCTCTGCGCAATTCCAATATATTAAAATCGGCATTATATGAGAGGTGCCTTTTCGTTTTAAAGCGTAATTTGATCCTTTCTTGGCGTTTTTTGTGCGTAAGAAAAGGTTCCTTGTAATTACTCGTTGAACACACAGAGGCAAAAGCCTCTGCAAGAGCATCAGCCATTTCCTGTATACTGGAAATGTCTTTCCCATTCTTTTTAAGGCAAGAAATGGAATGATCAGGATATATACTGCAAACTTTCCGAATGCTGGTCCACATATATTTGGAAGTCACAGAAGAATTTATACCTGATACGAATTTGATCCAATAAGTCCTTTGACTTTGCCGCTTAACTCGTCTTGCTATAGATTTGGCTTTTTGAAAAAGAATTAAATGAGTTGTTGTAGGACGCCGCCTAAAAACATTCCAGGCCTTTTTAAGATCTTTTTGTGCTTTTGTACAATCTGGGTTCCACCATGGTTTTTTATATTTGATTTTTCCTGACCCCGATTTTGGGATAGAAGCATCTGCAGCTTTTATAATAGTGTCAGTTATAGAATTTACAACGCTATTTAAATCCCCATTCTCAACCATATTCCGTGTTATCAGAGCCCTTGAAGTAAAGTCTATCCAGTCAGCTTTTTGAAAAACGTATCGTGGTAGACGTGAATGATTTACATCATTTCCAGTTAATTTATCTAAAAATATGGGAAAATGGTCACTATCGAGCAAGTCAGTTCCTACTCTGAAATTCAAGTACGGAGCTAAAGAGGGTGAACATATAGCGAGATCTAGCGAATGAAAGGTTTTGCTCCTGTGATGAAAATATGTTTCTTCTCCATTATTGAGCAGGCACAATGAACAGTTATTAATAAACTCTTCAATCAGCTTCCCACGAGGATTAACATCTTCGCTTCCCCAGAGAGGATTATGACCATTTAGATCACCAATTATGATGAAAGGAGATGGTAATTCCTCCACTAAGGCATTTAGATCTCTTAATTCAACCGGAGTACTGGGTGGCAAGTAGAGACAACATATTGTCGTCAAAGAAGGGTTCAAGACTCGAACAGCCACAGCTTGCAAATTTGTATGTAATGGAATGCCAGACGAGGGTGCATTATGGGATACCAGGAGGGCAACACCTCCAGTAGCTCGATCAGATTCATTATCCCTTCGTATAATGCTATAATGTCTTACTTTCATAGAGTCGGAAGGTTTCAAATAAGTTTCTTGCAGAGCTATACAAATCGGATGGGTTTCATTAATTAAGTCTTTAATCTGAGTTGTCTTAGTACGGAAACCACGGCAGTTCCAGGATACAAAATTGGCCATCAAGATTGGGTTTTGTCTGGAGGTTTTTTCTTTTTATCCCCACCTGATTGATTTTTAGAGGTTGTCGGATCTAGCTCCATATCGGAGAATTCAGAAGACGATGTATGAGTTTTTAAGAAATCCTTTGCTACAAGGTGTCGATTCATTAGAGCTTTCTTTTTTGTTCTTTGCTTTGCATGTATTTGAATTGGTTTATGAGAAGATGAAGTGGAAATTTTTTCTTTACTACTACGATGGCGCTTGGTGATTTTATTTGTTGCAGGGCAATTGGATGACTGGGAAGAAACAGTGGAAACCCCTGGTGATTTTGTCATTTGTTTTAAAACTGTACTAGTCGGTGATAACTGAGTAATGCGAGAATCTGTTTGAGTACTACTGCATATTAGTGTTGTTTTAAGTGCACCAGAGTAAGCTATACCAACTTTTGGAGTTCTTTCATTGATTAATTTTCTCGCTTCTGCGAAGGATACGTTTTTCCGTATTTTCGTGGATATTACCTCTTTCTCAAGAGTCCATTTAGGGCAAGACTTTGAGAAAGCAGTATGAAGCCCAGAGCAATTGACACATTTCATGGTATCTGAATTACAGTTATTTACGTCATGTCCAGGTTCAGCACATTTCGCACACATAGTGGTTTTACTACGACATGCTTGCTGTGAATGTCCGTACCTTTGACATTTAAAACACCTGAGAGGGTTAGGTATGTAAGGCCGGATTCTACAAATTTGGTATCCCGCTTTGATGGATTTAGGTAGGACTGGTGTTTGGAAAGTTAAGACGATGTGCTTCGTTGGTATAAACTGACCGTCACGTCGGATGTTAATACGACGCGCGGCGCATACTTGCTGGTCGGAAAATTCTGTCACGAGATCTCCCTCAGGCAAGTCGATGAGATCTGGCTCAGAGATAACACCACGTGAATAATTTAAAGTTTTATGCAAAGATGTTTGAATCGGAAAATCTCCCAATTTGGTAAGTTTGCTGATAAAAACAGCTTGTTTTTCTGAAGTCTGCAACAAAAGGTCGCCAGAGCGTAATTTTTTTATGTTTTGTACTTCACCAATTGTCGATTGTATTAATTTGTTTACAAGGAAAGGAGAAACTCTATGAAATGTGTTTTGAGTGCTAATAATCATGAAACGAGAGTTAGATGATGCTTCAGTGACGTGAGAAAAAAAACCCATATGACATTGAGAGTGATTCGGGTCCGGCGGCATCGCCCACCACGGAGCCCAACAAGGGATGGTAGTTGCCGGCTCTGGAAATTCTCCAACCTCGGTACTTGCCATAATGCTGACCAGAACCTATACGCTGGGAGTCACCCCCGGGGACAGTGACCACCCTTAACGCCAAGCCCAAGGAGTGACCCCTTCGCTTGATCCCCTTAAGTATACCAGACATGCGACTAGAATACCAGCCGATTGATGCATCGGGGACCTAAATGCACCACCCGTCTAAAGGGTCGCCACGCACGGCCAACACGTGGGGTTTTTAGCTGTCCATGAGAAGCAAGAAGCAAACAGAGCGGCCACAGCTTCTCATGGAGAGCTCCCTCGCTTGCCGTCGAGGGTTAGAAAATAAAGTAAACAGCAGAAGGCGTAGAGGAGAATAAATTGAAAGGGAGTATAGATCCCTGGGTACCTCGGGTTTGGGACACCCGTACTCACCTCAAGTAGGTGAGCCCCTGAGGGCATCAAAAACCTGATTTTTCGCAGTAAAACCAATGCCCTGATATATATAAGTTATAATATCGAAGTCAAATTAATACAATAAATTCTCTGATATTTGCATATTTAATTTCCTGGTAAATTATGCTGATTATTTCAATGAGTCGAAGAATACTAATAGAATTCTATTTTGACACAATGAAAAAATTTCTCAGTAGTTTGATACAAAGAATATATCTCCTGATAATTTGGAAATTATACGCTACATAATAATTTTATAGAGCGATTAAAATATAAGGTACATAACTGACACATTCAGAAGTGGAAAAATATCAAACAAGAATATACTTATACACGACTTAAAAAATGAAATTAAATTTTTTCTCGATATCAAATTAAATTAGCATTTTTTTTTTTTTTGCATTTTTTAACGAGGGTCAGGATGGCCTGGTTGGTAGAGCGTTGGACTCGTATTCCTTAGGTTACGGGTTCGAAACTCAACGGCAAAAGATTCCCCGAATGTATGGGGCTGGCTCTCGTTGAACCTGTCGTGGTCGCAAAGTCCTCCATGTCGATAGTAATATCACTGGGAGTACTGAATCAGAGGTGATCGTTCTCCGTTTCAGATCTAAATTACGATCTGAGATGTATGAAGGAATTTGCATGAATGTAGTCCTCCCCCTGAAAAGGATTGTGACGTGTGTGTAGCTAAGTGGTACTCTTGGCCCTAGATAGAGCTACTTGTAAAACAAATAGATACGCTTCTTAGGTTTAAAATCTGCTGATCGTATCAGCGGAGGCTTGTCCACGGCAAGTGCCATTAGTCACAACACAACAACGACATTTTTAACGAATCTTTGTTACAATTTGTTGCAATTTATTTTTAAAGCCTTTTTTATTCTATAAAGAAATAAATAATTTTAAATATTTTTTAAACATTTAAATTACATTTTTTTATTAATACGAAAACGAAATGGAAGCTGCTTGATTATGCATGCCATTTAACCTCTTTAAAAACATACTTTTTACTACAATCCGCTGTTACGAAATTCCGAAGGATTACAGAATCAAAATAGAGAATTCTATAAAGGGAGTAAGACAGTGTTTATATATTTATATTCTATTTACTAGTTGCATCAAGGTTTTATTTGGAATGGACCTCAATTTTGAAATAAGATCGCAAAGCGAATGTGACAACAGCTGGTACACATTTCGCCATGGACAAGCATGGAATGCGCCAAATTTCTTATGTACCTTAATTGCAAGGTGGAATTTTGATAGAAACGAGTTTCGAAATCTCGATCCTTAGATTTTGAAACCGGAACTAACTTGAGAATATTTTGATATTTTTATCCGCGTATAGATCTTATTGGGTTAAATACAGGTTATTTATCAAACAAAATTCTTATTATCGCCATGTCAGATGGTAGTTCGACAATTGTGTCAATCGTTCTTGTAAATTCTGATTTTTTCTTTATTATTCAGATTAGGCCGGGATAGCCAGGTCGTTAGTTCGAACCCGCCAACCGAAGACTCCAAGTGTGTGGTGGCTGGAGCACGTTAAACCTATCGTGGTCACAAAGTCCTCCACGTCGAGAGTAAAACCACTGGGGGTACTGGGTCATAGGTGATCGCTTACTGTTTAAGATCTAAATTACAATCTATCGATGAATGAATGAAATGCATGAATGAAGTCCGTCCAGTTAAAAGGGGATTGTGAGCTAAAAGTCAGAATTTGGTCCTCGGATGCTCATACCTCATGTTCATACCCTAAGAAGCTACCATACCCCTCATTCTGTTGTAAAGAGAAACACAAGAACATTATTCTTGCTCGTGTCTCATTTCGTAGTTGGCGTTCTATGGTGAGCGTCTTGTAATGCAAAGTATGGAATTGTTAATTCAATATTGTTGAGAAGAATTTAGTTTGATAATTGAGAAAAATAACTAACACTAATCGAAACTTTATTAAAAAGAGAGATGTATACAGTCCATATAGTATTCTACCATGAGATTTATGTCTCATATTTTAAAGTGATACTAGGACTATCTAAAATAAATTGAATAGTAGTACTTCGTACTACTATAAAATCGAGGACAAATGACGAAAGGGAATTCCACTTTTCCAAAATTCTCGTTTATATCAGAAAGATCAATCCCATAGAAGAATACAAAGATTTAGGTTTATTTCTTCGCAACATTACTGGTTATACAATCAAAAATATATATCTTAAGATAGTTATGTCAAATAAGCATTGAAAAAATAATATCCGAACACATAATATATATATATATATATTTCTAAATATTTAAGATTTCTTTCAAAAGAAACAATATTAAAGTAAAGTAAGTTTACTAATGATAGACATCCATAAATTAGAAAGTAATTGCAACTGAATTAAGATCTGATCTTCTCCAGAGCTTCTTGAAAACAAAGTAATTCATTGATAACCATTCCCCAAGACGAAATTTTACTTTTGAGTTTTTGATGTGAAAAAAATTAGCAACAATTTCAACTGCTTTCGTCAGTTTGTCATCTGTTTCATCGTTGAAATCAAAACTCCTCATTTCATAAACACAAGATTTTATACAAAATAGTGAAAAATAAAAGTTTATTAAAAAGTTTATAGATACAAATGTAGTAATGATCATTAAATACTTATTTGTTCAGCTTCATTATTTTAAAATGTACACTATTTCTAGACAGAACTATAAGTCACAAATGCTTTCAATTGATCAAATAAGCAGAAAATTTTATTCGTTTCCAGATGAACCTATATACCAGACATTAAAGCATGGAGATATTTCCAAGTTCGCCATATCTTGGTCTCGCCAATCATGAACTCCAGTTAACTAGGTCATTAGAACTCTTACATCATCATTATTGTGATTTGTTATTTAAAAAATAATGTACTATTTGAGGAGCACGGATAATAAACGAGACAATACAAATTGCACAACAAAAATGCTTAGTTGATGAAATCGCCGCGAAAATTCAAGAATAGTTCGGAAATTCAAACTTTGTATTTTCTCGTGCATGTAAAACATGTAAATTAAAAACTGATTTAGACTAAACAAGGAAGAAAAATTATCGGTGGACATCTAGTCTTCAATGATGCCAACTTGGTAATTAATTGTTTCGTCTTAGTACAATATCCGAAAACCAAATGTTACCGAGAGATTTTTTTCAGCCACAAAAGTTATTGAAAATATAAAATAGATGATATCATCCTTTCAATTCTTCTAAATGGGCGCTGAAATGTTAAAGAAATATTCCTAATAGCAAATTGCAAAAAATGGTATTAAAATCTGAAATGTTTGTAATTAATGATTCTCAAAATTTCATGGATGATTTTTTAATCAAAAAAATTAATACATATACCTCATATTCTGTACAAGTAGTTTAATGTATACTTATAAAAAAAGAGAGAATTCATAATAATTTGAATTATTTCCTTTAATAGAAATTATTTAAGAATTTTAATAGAAATTATTTAAGAATTTTAATAGAAATTATTTTTAAGTAAAATAGAAATTATGTACCTAAAATAAAAGAATAAAAAGCTGGAGATTATTTACACTTGATTTTAATCAAAACATGAATATTTTAATTGAATAAAAATATTACCAATATCAGTAAAATATTTATGCTATTACAAGTGCATAAATTTATTATTCCAATGGGAAGTAAAATTAAAAACAATGACTATATAAATAGATTGAAATAGTCGGATTATGTTGTTATAAATTTTCCGAGAAGTACCCATTACGAAAAATCTTTAAAGTCACTAATTTTCAAGACAATAATAATTGGTAGACATGCAGATCTTGATAACTTATGAATGAAATAAAGAAAATTATGCATACATCATTGTTTTTTTCTGCTATTGTTGTTTCATAAAGAACAAGCTGATGATGCATGCGATGCGGTTTAATATGATACTACACATTAGGTTTCAATCGTTTCTTACATTATGTTTTTTGGAAAGTTAATAAGCTAATAACTTTTCTTATACTTCGTACAATAGAGAGTTAAGGTGGTAAATTTTTTAAAAAAGCGCTAACTAATAACTTTTTAATAATACGTTAAAAAGTCTCTGGACCCCCCCCCCCGCGCCGATTTTCAACACATTAAGCTAAAACTTAACACAAAGGTGCAATTTTAATAACAAGATCACGTACCAAATTTCATTATTTAAACCGCCACTCAAATTACATACAGAACAAGTCGGTCTGTCCAGCGGTTCGAATATAAGTTAACACGATAACTACAGAATGAAGAGAGTTAGGTAGATAAAATTCAATATACATTTTAAAAATCTACAATAAAAGCAACCTCAACTCTTGAGCCTAATCGAATGAAATGTTGACCATTTGTTGTTCTATATTTTCAGGAATATGTAATTGCGATAACTCAAAAACGCAATGAATTAAATATATTAAATTTGATATATTTTGTGACAAGTGTAGTTTAATAACAAATTTTTGCTCCAATCGGTTGGAAAAACGCCTCTAAACCACAAATTCGGTTTTCAGGAACTCTAAAGCACATGCCAAGGTCGTCAAAAAACTCGCCAATGATCAAAGGATAAATTCATTAAAAATGCTCCATTCACGCCAAAAGTTAATATTTCGTAATTATTGTATGCTAATTCCAAGCATGGCATCCTCTATAATAACTCTTTATTAGAATGCATACGAAAAAGTTTTGTGAAGACTACTCACGCTGGTTTAACATACCATTCTAACAGAACGAAATATTCAAGAAATTATTTTTAATGACTGCATTAATTGAAAATTGTGTGTTATTTCGATCTCTCATAGTTATTTAATTTCATTATAGTAGTCTATTCATAATGATGAGGTAAGATTGAGTAATTGAGTAATTAGTAACAATTCAATAATTTAAAATAAGATATGAGTTTTGATAGTAATATGAAATTCAGAGCTTAAGGAGTTTTATATTCTTCATGATAAAAAATTAATACGTAAGAATTAATACGTTTTTAAATAATATGTATATATACATATAATACGTATAAATATACGTATTTTAATAATATTATTATTACATAATTTAAAGTAAGATATGGACTTTGTTAGTGATATAAAATTCAGAAATTAAGGAGTTTTATATTGTTCATGATCATAAATTAATATGTAAGAATTAATACATATTTAAATAATATTTATATATACGTATAAATATACGTATTTTAATAATATTAATATATAATTTAAAATAAGATATGAATTTGGGTAACATGAAATTCAGAACTTAAGAAGTTTTATATTATCAATGATAATAAAATAATATGTGAGAACCCATTTTTTAAATATATGCAGTGAATAGGAAGCTAAAATGGGAAATATATTTTCAGTTAATTTAATCACATGATTTTTCCCCTTCAACTACATTTAACTAAAATAATGCACCCAAAAAGCCTTCTTCTAAGAACAGGCATATCTTTCAATCGTGGTTTTTCACATACGACTAATTAGTGCGTTTTCGGCGTTTCTTTTGTAACAAATGCTCCTTTAGAATTTCTTAAAAGTTGCGTATAAATATTAATTAACTAATTATAGATAAGAAAATGTGCTGTGATGAAATCGAGCTGTAAGGTCCTGTGACGTTGCATCAGTCGAAATTTCACGAATCTGCACTATTAAAAATATGTTAATGCGCAAGCGTGTGTTAGTCTACAGCCCCATATCATTGGATCTAGAGTTACCAAATGAAGCATAATTATTTTGGGGGTAGTAGAAATGCAGTTAAAATGATTTTTTTTTATAAATTCAAATTAAAAACCAAATGCGATTTTGGCATCTTTTCACGATGATTTCCAAAATATAATTACAAATATTTTTTAATTATAATTATGACGCAATTACTTTAAGTAGAAACTAAAATTAGTAATTGTATCTCAGGAAATATTTGTAAACGGTTTGAATAGAAAATCTGGCTGCAAAAAACAAATGATCATTAAATGAATGTGTTAGAATATTTTTTATGTCTAATTCTTTTTTATCTGCTTTCCAAAAATTAATACATCATAAATGGTAGTGTTTTATTTGCAAACAAAAACACCGTAATGCTGTTTGGATCCAGATTTAACAATGTAGCCAAATTCAATTCGTGCATTCTTTTAAGTCATTTTTAAAGTTGAAAACTAGAATCCATCGGACTTAATTCCATTCAAACATTGCTAAAAAATTTACATTATTCTTACAAGTAAAACAAAAGAATATTAATACTAAAAGAATAAAACGGAAAACTAAGAATTTTCAGAAATAGAATGGCTTTTTTTCTAGAATATGTAGCTTAAATGAATCGTTAAATTTATTGAAGAATTTTTATAAATGGCAACAAGTTTGTATTTTTTCTTTAAATTTGAGTAGAAGGCATATTCTTTTTAAAGTATTTTATTGAATAAAATTTATTGTTATTTTATAATTTGTTTAGAGAAATTTCTAACAATGTTTTAGACATTAAAAAACACTGTCGTCATTTCTTAAGACAAGATTGAAAATCGAGAATATTCATAGAACGTCACAGATCTATGACAAACATAATCTGACGTGTCATGTTATTAAGCCTTCACTTAATAAGATGATCGTATTTTCAGCAGCTAAATCAGCAGTTGAACGTGTTCCTGTTATGCACATGACATACAATCCCATTAATACCAATTGAGTATTTTAGATAAAATGTAGTAGTGTGTACTAGAGTTTTTCTGGGCACTGAACTTTTATGACTTATTTTCGTATTTCCTTTTAAAAAGGTCAAATATTATGTTTTGTTTTCGTAGCACCTCCTAAGATTAGAACTTTGGGCATCTGAACTTCTCTACCCCTCTCCATCACTTCAACATTGACCAAAAATCCCAAATTATCAACTCTAAATCGAATTTTCCCCCCTTCATTAAAAGATTCTTTTGAATTCGTCGTTAAAAGATTTTCGATAGATGATTTCGTTTTTAAACGGTTACGGTTTGATTAGGTTCGTTTACTGAATATGCTTCAACTTAGAAGGCATAAATAATTTATTTACAATAATTATATATAAATATTTACATTTATTTAAAAAGGATCTACTCAGTGGAATACAAATAGCTCAATAACGAGGAAAAGGTAAAAACTGAAGACGCTATTCTGCAAACCGGTTCAGATTTTAGACCCAGTTCATGTTTCTCGCGGTCAGAAACATCAATGATAACTCGCCACTCTCAATCAAAGACAGCATAACGGCAATCAATCTTTCGACGATTGCATCACTTTTTTTGTATACTTTAAAAACTTCAACTGTCCAGAAAAAAGTCCAGAATTGATAAGAAGATGCAACACTTATTTTATAACATTCGTATTAGTACGATTCACTTAGATTTCATCTCAAAAAAAATCAAGAGAAATGGACAGGAAAGACCGATTTATATTAGTATATGAACAGCGTAAGAAAAAAAAGTTAATACACCTGCTCTTAATAGCTTCACTCTACATACTAATGCTTTTCTTAAGTAGAAATTGGAAAGAATACATACACTTACTCCGTTCAACTAGTTTTTCTTATGAACAGGAAACGATTTTTAAAAAAAGATGAAATTTTCAATGATGAAAACGTTTTTCTGCTAGGAAACCCACGAAAAGAACAATAAATCACAAAGTATTCCATTAGAATGGTAAGATAATGTTAAAATTAAAAACGGTTAAATAAAAACAAGCGATTCAAAAGGCTCGGGCAGATGTTTTTAGAT
Source organism: Argiope argentata (assembly GCA_026289955.1). Classification (NCBI taxonomy): domain Eukaryota; kingdom Metazoa; phylum Arthropoda; class Arachnida; order Araneae; family Araneidae; genus Argiope; species Argiope argentata. The sequence continues at coordinate 722,513 of JAOUZG010043195.1, forward strand.
TCTTTTTTTTTTTTTTTTCTGATGAAATTCGTAAGCAGACGATTTTAAACTGAATAAATATTGTTCCTTTATGAGAATAAATAATTTTTTTCAAATAATCCTTTTATTAGAATAAATAATTCATTTTATTAAAATAATCTTTCATTATAATAATTACCTAAAATAAAACAAAACAGCAATGCTCTTGCCTGAATTTCAGCGCTAATTGAGACGACGCAATGCGTGAATTTTCTACATGATTTGGGGTAAAGCTATACAGAATATAATTTTTTTAATTTCCATTATTATGCTTTATTTTAATACAAAAGTACTTCATAATGAATCCGAGAGATCGATTAATTAACAATGTTTGGTTTTAATTGCATCAAACACTAAGAATATAAACAGAATCGTTTGAAATAGTTAATCGGAAATATGTTAACCTAACCCCATTCGAGTGCGAAAAAAACAAACAAATCGAAGTCTCTCTCATTCAGCGGTGGAGAAGATTTTTGGCGGGAAAGTTAGTTTTTCATTAATAAAAAGTTAACCACTGTATTAACCGAAATAAATATTAGCCTATGCTCTTCTGTAGACTATATCTCTGCGCTAAATTTCATCCAATTTCCTTCAGCCGTTCTGGCATGATTGACTCACATCATCCATCCATCCAAACTTTCACATTTATAATATTAGTATAGATAAGGATATGTATACTAAAATAAAGTATTTAATACGTATAACATTTCTTTAGGATTGATATTACTATTTTTTGCAGTTAATAATGTAATGCTAAATGCAAAGCAGGCAACTGGATCACAAAATGTGGTGCATTTTTTTCCTTCGGTTGTAAAAGTTTTAAGGCAACTTTTTATCGAAAGTAATCGAAAGTTTAAAGTTTTTTTTCAATAACTCCGAAACATATTTCTATATAGAAGTTACACCAATATCATTTCCATACAATTGGTTTTTATCCTTAATTAAAATAAATTTCTCAAAATTAATACTAAGTACTTTATAGCAAAGCCTTTTATTGTTATAACATAAGTTAAGCCTGTGAATATTTCACTTGTCTGCCTTTGCAAATGTTATAATAAAAATTATTTTCATTGAATTCTAAAATTAATCCATTTATTTTTTCCGTTTATTAGATTAATTTTTTTGGGGGGGGAAGGGGGTAAGATTATTTTTATAAATTATTCTGTGTCAAAAGTGAGTTGAATCATGGGCAACGGATGATGCCATCAAGTGAAACACGAACAAAATCAGCTGAGTTTATCACTTGATGTAAATGAAATAAATTCAAATTTTACCATCACAATAAACGCATTGTTTCAGATTTGGTTGAAACTTAATTAAATTATTATACCTAGAGTTTAACAAAACTAAATAAGAAAACTTCATTAAGATTATTTTAGCCAAACCTATGAATTCCGGTCACCAAAGTCATTCAAAATATTATTCTTCTCTTTGCAAAGTTTGGTTTCCCACCAGTGGGAGAACAGTTGCAGCTTAGTAATTTGCTAGCCTATATTGATTCAAGGTGGCTCTCTAATGTCGTCGAGTTTCAAAAGTGAAACCCTTTGGCCAGAACCAGACTTTACCACTAGATCAGCACAATCATTAATCATTAAAATTAAGAAAAAATTATAACTTAAAATATGAATTATTATTAAAAAAGTAATTTGAATTTTGAAATGGTACAAAAATGTTTTGCATATTATCATAATTTTGCAAAACGTAACAGAAAACACCAAATATTGCTTTATTATCATGTTTTTGGTTTAATATTTTTGAAGCCTCAAATTTATCACTTTTGATGCATAAATTTTTCGCTTTCAGGGTTATTATTAAATAATGTAGAAGATTGTCCCATTTGGAGATTTATCGCCACAAAAATCATTTAATAGAAATTTAGTTTATAATTCAAAGCTTAAGTTGATGGCAACGTTATTAATTATTATTTTTTGATAAAATGTTTTTATTATTTGAGAACATGATGTTGTATTGGTTTCAGGATTTGAAGCCACAAAATGAATGGACAGAAAATCGGTGAATTTTCGTTTAAGGGGCATCAATTTAAACGCTTTTACGGTAATTAAAAATGGTAAAGGTGATTGCCACATTTGGCGGTGTATCATCAACAAAAAGTCATAACTTGGCACGAATGTCCGCCATGTACCCGATTCTCGATATATCGACGTATGCGTATTCTGACAGTCACATGATTGCTTCAAATCCATTAAAATTACTTAATGACTTAAATTATGAAAAACAATGCTTTATAAAAGATAATCTTCTCACATGATAAAGTTTGAGATAGTAGATTTCAATTTTTTTTAAATTTTATTTTCGTTTATCTTTATTTAATTTATATTTAATTAAATGTAAACATTTTAAAGTTAACATGTCAAATCCAAGACAAAATGTCCTGAATTTGACATTTTGTCATGAAACCGAATTCCTTCAAAATCGGAAATAAATTAAAAATTTGTATACAAGATAAGCAAACACTCTTCAAATATAGAAAGTTAATTTTATACAAGCCGTTTAAATTTAATTTTACGAATCAGTCTACTTAAAAACATCATCGTTAATGTAATTTTCTCTCTAACACTTTCCTACAAAAGCAACTATTATAATTTGCTCCGAAGACACTTCCCAAAGAGCGAAAAACTTGAGCGGAACTGTCTGTTTTCCGCAGCGTTATTTCCTTGTACCGAGGTCCGATATTACATAATGCATTCTTTCCTGTCATCCTGCTTAGAGGAAGAAAAAGCACTGCGCAGTTCCATCTTTGAGTTCAACTACTTTTCAGAGGTTTTTTTCTTCTTCTGTGTTTGTGTGTTCTACAAACTATTGTTTCTGTCAAAAAAAAAATCGCTTAATTTTCGAAAATTCAATTCAAAAGATAGTTTTGAATATTTTATTTTGAAAGAACCTTTTAGACCTTTTTCTTCAAATTTGTGTAATCTAAAAAGTTGTGTGATTAATTTTAATCACACCGAATTCTTAAGTTATAAAGCTTTTTGTTGTAAACTAATTATATTTATTAATGATACCTTTTAATAAATTCAAGAAATGTAAATAAACGCTGGCAACAGAATGAGATTTTTAATGATGAAATTATCAGTTAATTGGCATTACTTTGAGGTAGTGTCCTGCTAACACCTGAAGTTGAAAAGAAATTTCCTGTATTCCTCATTTAATTTTTCAAATATATATATATATATATATATATATATATATATATATATATATATATATATATATATATATATATATATATATATATATAACAATTTTAAAAGAGGTATATAACAAATTGCCCTTTTCATTATTAATTAGAAAGATACACAAAAGTATTTAGAGAGCACGTATGCTGCTATTCGTAAAGACATAGTGGAACTAAGATGAATAAAAAACATATGTAAGTAAAAAAAGGAGAAATCCGGCCTGATGACTTTCAAGGGTCACCATAAAGCAAGGATTTCAATAAAAAGTGGAGTTTTTTTATGTAAAGAGTTAGACTATTGTCTAAAAAATTAACTCTTTTATGACCCAAAAAATTAGAAAACCAAAAAGTGGCATCAATTTTAGCATAAAAAAACAAATGACAATTAGAAAGGAAAAAAACAACAAAACTCACAAATAAAATTCTAGATTGAAGTAAAAATATCTAACAAAATACTAAATAAAATAAAAAACAAACCAATATTAGCAAAAGAACAAGTAAGAAAATAAGAAGTCTAGAACATACCCTTAAGAGAGAGATGTGCACTCGTCTTAACAAAGTTTCTTATCAAATACAAAGAAAATATACATATACTGATAAATTAATCATATTAACAAATGAAATTAATTCTGTTTGAAAAGGTAAATGTATTATTTATTCTTAAATCAATTGCAATTCCAAATATATTTTATTTTACTAATATTTTAGAATTTAAAAATATTGGTTATGCTAATAGTAAAATATTTTGGCGTTTCTTTTTTAATAGCATTGCTATTAGAAAAAAATGCAAAAAAATATTTAACTAACATTTATTTTTGAAACAAAATGCAAAAATACTTGAATAACTTTGATATAAAAAAACAAAAATATTTTACTAACATTCATTATTGAAAAAATGCAACAATATTTTAGAAACAATTACATTTGAAAAAAAATATTTTACTAACATTATTTTTGAAAAAAAAATCACTAATATTTTACTAACTTTTTAGGAAAAAAATGCAAAAATATTTCAGTAACATTGATATCATAAAAAAAAGAAAAAAATATTTTATTATATACTAATTTTTACAAAAATTAAAAAAAACATATCCTTACTGTATGCCAATAAAGTGCCCTTTAATTATAAAGAGTGAAAAATTCGATGTCTAATTTTTTTGTAGAGTTTCATTAGATAAAAGAAAAATAATTATCAAACCTATCTTTATATGAAATGTATGAAATCAAGCCTATCTTTGTATGAATGTAATATTTTATGCCATATTTTAGTAGAATTTTGCAAATAAAGCCGGTTTGAAATAATAAAATATTGCATTTCGTATTTGAGTTACTCAGCTGATAAAATAACGAAGTATTTTCAATCGAAATTAAATGAACAATTTTTTCTTCTATTATACAAGAGAAAAATTTAATCGAATTGCCAATATATATATCAACCGCTTTAGATACGACACTCGGTATTTGAACTGCATATAAATGTTTCCTAGAATAAAATTGAAAATATCGTTGATGGAAATAAAATCATTAACCCTTTAATGGAATTTTTCCATTAACAGACCGGTTATATTTCTAATTTTACTCATGAAATGCCGAGATAAAAATAATAGATTTATATCCAAATTCGACATCCAAATGTGCAAAAAGCAAATTATTTTTATCACTAGAACTTAAAAAACTATTTGACCTTGAAGTGATCTCGGTATTTCCATTTGTTTTTTTTATCAACATTAACTCATACTTTGCGACAGCTAATAATCGTTTTTTTAAGAGAACGAAGGACATTATTACTTAAAAATGAAGTTGAAAATAAATTTGGAGAGCACTGATAAGGAAATTCAATGCATAGGACTCGATGAAATCCTTTCGTTAATTCCAAGCAGCTTCTTATTTAGATCAAGGGTTGTGAAATAACTTGACAATCCTCTAAGTCTCACGCGTTAATTGAAGAAAAATAATTTCAACGTTTTTTGAAAAGATCTTCAATTACCTAACGAGTGTGAGAGAGCATGAAAATTTAAATGTATTTTATTAGTTCAATGGGAGAAACCAATTTAGTTGATCTGTTATATTATAATAAACTTTTATTTTAATTATTTAATAGATATCTCTATTCTGTATTATAATGGTTGAAAGTCTGTTATAAGATTGAAAGATGTTATAGACCTTTCAGAGTAGAAAAACACTTATTTTTAGTATTATGTCCGTCGGTACGCGCAAACATCGAGAGTTAAAAATAGGAGATGTTAAGTGAAAGGAATTTAGTTTGTGGCCTTTTCTCCAAAATTTTTTAGAGGAGCATCAAATTTTTAAAATAACTAGTATAGAGGTGATTTATTCTTAGATTGTACCAGTTTTTGAACTCGATACTTCGATATTTTGTATCAGGTGTGCCAAAGTAATATTACCAACCTTAATGCATATCGAAAGGTCTCAATTTTCTTAACACTAGAACTACGAAGATTTACCATATACCTATTTCTACCAACCGGTCATTTTGACCGGTCTGTTTGTTTAAGTAAACAAAATAGTAGAATTCAAGAAATAAAACTATAATTTCATAAGATAATTTACTTTTAAAGAAAATAAAATATATTTCCTTCAACTATTGTAATTACATAACAAATATTTCTATCATAAGCAATTTCAGTTTGTTGATCTTCACTCTCATCGGAATATGACGGCAATCTTACCCTTTTCTTTCACGTACCTCGAATACGTTCTCTTCTTCACTATCGCTGTCTAAGTATATACAGACTTTCCCTTTCTCAAACTGGACCTCTGAAATATTTGTTGATTTACAATCAACTTCGGATATATCTCCGCATATATTTGCTATATCTCCAAGAAATTTTGTTCTTTTGAAACGTCTCGGCATTTTCAGGGTGAAAACTTCTAACTGAAAAATCTTAAAATTTTATTTCCCTTTCTAATAATGAAAAAAATATTCAATCACAAACCACTTACAATGTGTGCAAGAATAATGTGAGATTCTAAATTGAAATTTTATATAGGTTACGATTTCTGATAACTTATCAGTATAGAGGTTACTGTAGAAAGTGTCTTCATATTACAGATTTAATATTTACCAATATATTACATATACATAATAAATAGAAAAATTAAAATTTTTGAATTCCAAGAATTTTCCGTATAAACATAAATACCGGGAATGCACAACATATATTCATGATATTTTCATGACCGATCAAAATGACCGGTTCGTATATTTAGGTATAACACATAGTTACTTCTGAAAATTAGAAGCGTAAGAACAAAATAATTTATAATATTCTATACACAAATTTAATAAAAATCATGACTTAAGGAGGAAATGGCATAAATAAATGATGCAACCGGTCATTTTGACCCGTTTATAGTTCTAGTATTAAGGTGCTTCTAATCTTGAAACTGAAAATTTCCATAACATTTTTAAAAGAATGAATTCCTTCTTTTCTACGAAAAGTTACCATCTACATCATTTTTTAACTCTTTCATATATATATATATACACATAAAAAGAAAGAGGCGTGAAGTTGGTAAAATCCAGACACCTATGCTTTTTTAAAAGGAAACTATAAATTTCACAATATCAAGTCAAGGTCAAAGATGTAATCACTTTCAAAAATTGATGAAATCGACACCATTCTCACTAAAATACACGTGGAATGTTTTGTAAACTCTTGCGGTTGAAATTTTGGAATTTTCTTAAGAATCCCTGGAGTGAATCTCAAAACAGCTTCAAACAGAAAAGTGATAAATTGGGAGACTGCGTTTGCAGAAGAATTACAAATTAAAACAAATTTGATGCAAAAACAACGGGATATACGACCTTGATAGGTCGTACAAGATAAAAAACTATGCATATTTCAATATGTTTTCCGTTATTTTAAGTTTATGTTGATGATAATTTCTTGGCAGTTCGGAATTTAATACAATGGATCGCTTATGAATCAGGCAATTCTTATCTTTACTAATAATAATAATGAAAAATGTGTGGGTGGCTGTGCATATGATATGAGTATTTATTCTCGTAAAAAGATGAATCTACTTATTATAACTTCTTAAATCTGTTCTTTTTCAATTATATAAAACATAACTTTCTTATTCAAAAAAGAAGGTGCATTTGTTTAGCCAAATAGCACTTTCACTAATCGTGAGTTTGCGGAAAGCCAGCAGAAAGTCAATTTTCTGGTCCGCAATATTGAAACATAATATTAATTTCGGATCGATTCAGTGTTATTGTATTTTGATACAACATTCCGTGAGAAACTATTTTTACTTTCTCTTATAATACAATATACAAAGAGTATTATAATCGTCAAAAAAATTTCAACTTGAGATTTCTATGAATCTCCGTATTTCCAACCGAAAATTATTCTCTGAGTTCGATTACCGATTATCGTTTTGAATCCGAAAAACGTTATTTTAAAATTATGGCTGTGAGTACTCTAACGCAAAGACTTGAAATTTTATATATAATATGATCCACATTTTCAGACCTTTTTATTTTTTCAAATTTTAAATAAAATCTATTCAAATTAAGTATAGTTGTCTATTTGGTTGTCTGGATACCAGCGACCACCGTAATTACGATACTAAGACAAAGACAAAATTAATACAAAGAATAGATAAATCCAATAGATAAAATTTAATACACAGAATTAACATCTGAAGTGTTTAGTTAAGCTATAGTAATGTCCCGTTGTAAAGCAACGCAAGAACTAATTTTGAACCACTGTCAGATGTCGAGGAGGACCCCTGAACTAGCAACCTTCTCTTCTCACACAAGCTTCACAGATCTCCTTACACGATGGCTCTTCGGGGGAATCGGGTCTCGAACCTAGAAAGCAGCTGCCTAAGCACTAAAGAAGATAACGCTCCAAAATCCATCATTATACAAAACAATTTTAACTACTTAACATTCGATTTTTTTAACTTTCTAATTAATTTCTAATTTAAATTGGTAATTTATTGTCAATTTGATTTTTTAAATAATATATGGAGCATTTGGGATATCAAATTGTTTCATATTGATTTTTTCGTATTTAAATACTTAATTCTGTGGCTTAATTGCAGAATTGAAAATTAAAATTCAGTTATTCGATGCGCGTGTCAGACACGTCATTGTATGTGAAGTGGTTAAGAAAGTCTTCTTGCGTATGCACTCATTTAAAAAAGTTACTTTCCATTACATCAATAGAAAGGATTTAAAAAAATTATGTATTAAATATCTTAAATATTCCATCTTAACTGTTAAGTTTGGTTTAGTTTAGTTTTATTAATGTCCCGTTGTTAAGCAACACTAGGGCTATTTTTGGGACGGACCTCGTGATTTTGAACCACTGTTAGATGACGAGGACAACACCTGAACTGCTACACTTTTCTCCATACCCCACTAGCTGGGGAAAGTTTGGCCCTGGTGAATTTAATGTGCAACACGACACGACAGTTCTTCGGTGGAATCAGGTCTTCACCCTGAAACCCTACGGTTCACGATCCGAGACCCCGAGACCACAGCGGTCTAACATCTAAAGTATAGAACTGCATCAGATTTGAAAGTAAACTCACTATCGGTCTGTGCTTCCGCATGCATTAAGTGCAAAAACTCCAAAACGCAATGACTCACATAAATGAGTCATTTATGGTTGCATTAAGTCATTTTGTGGCTGCAGTCGTAGTTTAGTGTGACTTCTAGTGTCCTCTTTGCGATTAAAATATATCATGTCCCCTATGAAATAAAGTCAAATATATCAATCTAAATAAATTGTGGCAATATTACGTAGTAGAACTGTCGGTGAAATATAATGAATTGTATCGGACCATTACTAATTTCAAAAGTGATCTAAATTTGAAACAAATATGGTATTAACTCACAATGCTAATCATTCGTAAGGAACGCTTACGAAATAACTGGACTATTCTTCTCCTATAACGGTAAATGGATAGTTCTACTCAGTAACTTTATCAGACTTTGGAAACTGCAGATGAGGACATTCCTTTTCCCCGAAATATTTCTTCTTGTAGTATATCCAGAACAATAGCCGTCTCAGAGACGAAAGGTTATCTGTCCCATTAGTATTAAGAAGGTATTTCTGTGTATGTTTGGAGATGTCGAAGCGTTTTCACGGAAAATTTGTGGCGTAGGCCAGAAACTATCCAGGAATTATTGAAAGAATTAAGTGAGGAAGACAATTCTACTTCTGAGAATGAATTAGAAGATGAAGATTTTATTGAAGTTCTTCTTGCTCCAAAAGCGTCTCAACATATCAACTTTGTCCCGGTCAACAAGGACTATTATAAGTGAACTTCTTAATTCGAATTTAAACAATCAACGACCTGAACAATCCGAAATTTAAAAAAAGGAAAAAGTTGTGCATTTTGCCCATATAATTTGCGTACAATGACGCGCAATTTTTGTTTGTTATGTCCACGAGCAATGTTTGAAGAACATCATATATGTGTAAAGATTGCTTCGAAAAAAAATAAACAATATTTTTATCCTTCTTGACAATCAAGAGTTATGAAATCATCTGCAGGTAGCATGCTTTTATTTAAATTAGCTTTAAAAATTGATTTTAAATACACTTCGTCTAGGAGACGAATGGTTATCATTCTTGTTGGTTTTTTAAAGGTTATCTTTCTGGGGGTAAAGAAGTTTCTTTTAACTCAAAATAATTTTTAGGGATATAGTTATTGCATCTAATGTTGTAATGCCCTCTCTAGAATGAAAGAACTCAAACAAAGAACGGAGTTTCTTCCTATTTACTCGGTCACTGAATAATTTTTTGGACTTCCGTTTCCATCAGTAATTTATACTTCCTCATAATCCATCACAGAATGTGTACTACTTGCTGTGGCTTGTTGTGGCGGAAGTGTATCTGCGATATATCACAAGAGAAAATATAAATTACAAAACTTAATTGCCGTTACGATGACGTAAAAGATTCGTAGTAAGTGTAACAAACATGCAATTCGGCAAAATAAAAATGGTGTAAGGAAAGCGGTGGATATTCGTAAAGAAATCATTCTGATTTACAACGAAGACTTGTTATAGTTTTGAATTATTTCTTCGTATTGAGAAAAATAAATCCGTCAAAATGCTAGTATCGGAGTTTATGATAATTCTGGTATCTAACATAGATAATTTTGGTATTTCTCCGAGTACAGTGAAATGCTACTGGAATTATGCGATTTTATTTCTAATCTCAATTTGTAATTTATATATTCGAGTCGCTCTGTATACATATGGAGCTTAAATGTAAAAAATGTTATTGAACGTTTGTCAAATACAATTTTATGGATTTTGAAATAAAATTCAGCCCATGGAAGTGGTTCCCTAGAAAACATTTCCCTGCACACTCTTTAATTAATGCGCAGTGTATTAATAATCTATGCCATGGGCAATAATTAAATTACAACGGTGGCTTTTAATGTGCGATAATTGGAAATTAATCTCTGGGATGCGATAAACATACAAAGATGAGAAAAACCAAAAATGTAATTTTGGCACCTTTTTTTAACCTACTGAAACCCATTTTGATATAGAACTATAATTTTAATTAAAAATTCCATACAAAACTTCAATTATTTATGTCATTTAGTCTTTGAATTATTGCATATTTATGTACGCGAAACAAAGTTTGTTCGAGATTCGACAAGAATCACCATGTTAACTTATATTTGAACAGCGGGGAGATAGGCTTCTACTTAATGGACTTCAATCAACATTTCATAGAAATATACAAATTTGATGTAAATCCCTCATACCAAATTTCATCTGTCTAGCTAGAGGCGTTTATATAAGTTATCGTATTCACAGACATAGTTCCAAAAATGAGTTTTTCGGGCTCAAGGAGAAGTGAAACAAATTAATAAATATCTCAAGTTCGATTTCTTTTCTGTTGATTTCAATACTTTATATTTATACAAGAGAAAGAAAAATTTTTTTAAAAAAATACTTCATAATAATAAAAAAATTACAAAAAAATTAACTAAAGAAAATGAAGTTTTCGTTAATCAAAATTCCTTGGATTTACAACTTAATATAGAAAGTTAAACAATTTTTCCATAAACTAGGATGGACCTTTGATAATTTTTCTAAACTCCAACAAAGCGCTTAATAAATTGGAGTTTTTAATTTTTTCTTCTCGCAAAAAAAGAGAAATTTCATTGTATTGTCAAATCCTAAATTCGTATTTTTGGTGGAATCCTTGGTTTTCCATATGTAAATTTAGAAAGAAAAAAAAATCTCTTGCAAACCAAATTTTAATTATCTAGCTCTAAGTTTTATAGTTATTAACTTTACTTATGCTAGCAGCCGGACAGACTATTTTCCTACATATGAATCTCATTCAAAATTTGATGTATACTTACAAGTTCGATATTAAGCCCATAAAAGAAATTTAATCCCTCTAATTCAAAGTATTTTTGAGTTATTGAGCTGATGGATAAACAAAAATCGTTTTTTTTTTCGATTCAAAAAGTCAAACATGGTTATTAATCAAATTTCTTGATTATAAATTTTGTTACGATTACAATATTTTTTCCGTTACGCTTCGCATACAAGAAAATAAAGCTATGAAGTAGAATACTTGCAATTTAGGCATTGTTATTCAAAATCTATATGACAGAAGTCATTCATTAGAGAAATATGCGAAAACTATTTCCCTTTTATGAAAGAAAAGCCTGAAAGCTATATAAATGGAACAATCTTGCCTCAAATCAATCCTATACAACCAATATTCTTTTTGCTAATAAACAATAAGAGAACCGATTTCATTTTCACAACTTAACACCACATTGTCATTAGATAAGATTTTTAATTGAAAATCCAATAAATGTTTGAAGCTTTCAGTATGAATTAACTCTTGAAAAAAAATCGTTAACAAAAGGCCAGTATCTTTTAGAACAATCTTCAGACACTTTTGTTCGACAGATGAGGAAGTGGTCTTGCCTGAGAGGGTAGCGTTGCGAAGCGAGAGTTTTTGTTGGGGGTGGACATGGATCTGACCTAGATCTCCAGCCGCAGCGCGCTGTTCCAATTAGTTCACCGTGCCTTCATATTTTCGCCGAGATTCTCACAAAAAGTGAAGAACGAAGCCGACAAAGGCGCGTTCGACCCGATTCCCAAGGTTAACGAGAGAAGAAACTGTTTTATTGATTACGCATGATTTCCTGCTTTGAGGAATGAAATTTTACCTTTTTCAGTATAGTGAAAAAGTACAATGAACTTTGAGTTCAAGTTGATGTGATATAACACTAGTACTTTTATCTTTGGTAGAGATAGCATACGTAAATGTAATACGATTCATCCATTTTTATTTTATCATATAGCGGAAATAACTCTCTGCATTCGACGATGAGCTGCTGTTCATCAGTAAACAAATTCTATGTTATTAGAATTTTTTCGACCATGAATGAATCAAAATTTAAACTTTAATGGCTAACTGTAAATGTCTAAATGAGATTGTATAGAATTTAATGAATGAATTATTGAAAAAATGCAATCAACAGTATCATTTCTACGATTCTTATTTATGAAAAATTCGCATTTATAAGAGGAAATTTTAGTTGCCTAATAAATTTCACCAACTTTATTTATGCTATATAATATTACTACAATAATTAACAAATATTAAAAGTTGTAGTTATAATATATATTCAAAATTTAATCTGAATAAGATCACAATGATTCTAAGTTTACTTTATGCTAAAAAAATCCTATCTACAAGTTGTAAAATAAAAGTAGTTCCTTATCTAATTTATTTGCAAAGTCTTTTCAATTCATAGACAAAAGCAGTTATAAATTGAAACAATGATGAATAATTGTTTTATTACTATTTTATAATTTCAGTATTTATGGTAAAATAAAAGGCATTAAAGTACAAATATTTTTTTAAAATCTATACTAACTTTTTTAGACTAGATATTACTTATATTATAAGATTGATTTAATATTTTTTATATTATTGACAATATTTGAAATTTGAGCATATGTGAAACGATTGTATCAGTTAACAGACACTAAAAGTTTATCGTCTGCGTTTAAAAATTTATTTGAAGAAATAATCATTTATAATTATTCTTTCATTAAATTACAGAGAAGGTTTTAGGATAAAAATTAAGAAGTTAACTTCTTAATTTTTTCCATTACATTAAGAGAAAATTATAGCTTATTCCAATTAATAATCAAATTAAGATCTTATTTGTTGTGGTTTTGAGTTTAATATTTTAAATGAAAAAAAAAGACTATACATCAATTTTTAACATAATGGAATATCTTTTGCTACTTAACACAATTATATAAAAAAATTGTTAGTAAACATTGCTTTTTTTGTCGCTTTGTAATTGGTAGATAGCGATCACCTGCCCAATGATATTTGAGGTTTGTTTAGCCATTATTCTTTGAACTATTTAATGAAAATTATGTTGTTCTAGTAAGTATTTATATCACACCTGATAGGGAAATGTTGACGTAAAAAAGAAAAAAATAAGGCTTGAATTAATGGCAAATTAATAACAAATGAGTTTATTATTTATTAATACTACGTTTAAGTCGAACCGTTCTGACGACTCTAATGATTCGTTTTCCGTTTTGTTTACCTTTTACTAGTAATGGAAATTGTTCGTCTCTCTGCTAGCAATCGTCTATCTACCCAAGCTATACACGTATTAAACCTACATTGTTTTTTTTTATAAATAGTAATAGGTCATCCAGTGATATCATATGGAAAAAAGATACAAAGACCAAGACGAGAATCTGCCAATTTGAAAAGAAAATCTAAACGTGTAACGGCAACATTGGCGATAAAAAATGAAAAATTGCGTCAATAATTTAGATATTGGTGACATGAGCAAAAACATGTTATCATTGTGAGGTTTTGAATTTTCAATCGGAAATAGGCCGATCTACAAATTTATCTTGTTATCAAGGAAAGATTAAGATCTCAAGGTTGAGCGAATGAATGACTAGTGGAATCTAATAACTTAACTGAAACTGAAGAGAACCTCGTAAAATATTGACGAGATCGGAGTTGGCGAGTGAAAAGAGACTAAGCGTCTTGATTATAATATAATCCAATGCTTGAGTTTTAAATGCAAGACAATGGCGAACTTAAGGTTAAATCGCATGCCATTGGCAAACACAGCCAATAGACTAATATTTATTTTTTGGTGAGCAATCATTGATATAGGGACGGGATAACCTAGTTGATAGGGTGTTGGACTCGCATTCCTAGGGATATGTGTTCGAACCCGCCAGCCGAAGACACTCCGTGTGTGTGATGGTTGGCGCACGTTAAATCTGTTGCATTCACAAAGTCCTCCATGCCGAGAATAGCACCACTGAGTCAGAGGTGACCGTTATTTGTTCCAGATTCTAAATTACGATCTGTGGATGAATGATGTCCGCCCCATAAAACGGATTTGTGACTTGTGTGTGACAGAAGTCAGACTTCTGCCCTCGGGTGCTCAGAAGTTCCTACCCTCAGAAGCTACTGCACTCCTTCCGTTGTAAAGCGGATCAAGAGAACAATAATAGCAACAAATTGTTGATATTTGGCAATTGAATTTATTTCTGGCAATTAATTGCTGTTATGTAGTTAACACAAATATCTACACTTATATTAAAGCTATAAAATTGTATTATTGTATTTTTTAAAAAAAAATACAATTTTTTAATGGGACAAACAAAAGAACTGCTATATTAACAATAGGTCCGAATGACGAGGTTCATTTAAATACAAATTATTATTTATCATAATTTGCAGTATGATTTGAACAAATAAACCTTCATTGAATGAAAATTACAAAATATATTACAAAATTTGAGCAACAGTTTAACATTTTGGCATGTTAACAGACTTCCGATTAATAAGTTTGTATACAAATCAACTCTCGGATAAGGATTTTCTCTGGATAGCTCAATACTGTCGGAAAAAATTTAATATTTTATCATATTTAAAACATCTGAATTCATTCTTAAACCTATTGGCCCAAACTTTTATTCTTAACTTTTATTCAA
>JAOUZG010043195.1:752376-806372 GCA_026289955.1 Argiope argentata
TTTTTTTATATTACTTTTTTATTTCTTAGAAACACAAATCCACAAAACAGATCGTTACGTTCATTTCAGAATTAAAAAGGAAACGTGATATTTTACAGGGTGGTTCTGATTACACGATAAAGTGCAAGAACGTAGACACGTGAGGAATAAAGTAACCCACAAATCGGTACTTTAAATCAGATAAATAGAAGAAAAAAAGTCATTGGTGGATATATATTGAAAGTTTCTACATACAACCTGCCCATAATTCAGGCTGCTACCAAGATAACTTAAGGGTTAGGTTTCTTGCTTTTAAACTCATTTGATGTAGGATTCGGATCTCGATAAAGTTCCGCTATTTATGACTGCGTGTTTGGTGGGGCACTTAAAACTTGTTTCACTCAATGTGAACCCATTAGATATGAGGTTTAGTTTACGGGATGGTGTTGTTATCTCTCTAAGGGATAGGGATTGTATGCATATACTCAAATATTTCCAACAAGATCCGTGGAGCGTATATTTGAAATAGGATGGTGTGTGTTTTTATATACTAGGTTTGCAGTAAGTATTTTACATATTAGCTATACACATATACATAAGTGATTTTTAATCACTTAACTGTTTTATTTACTTCACTATCTAATAAGATGACACCTTCTATTTTGGGTAAATTTTCTTATTTTGATTCAAATGGAAATCTATTGGATACTTGATTTATCAATGTCATTCGAAGTAATTTTAATATTCAATTATAATCGTTATGAATGGTTTATTTTTTTGAGTACAACTATCAAAATTCTATAAATAGATGCACGCATAGCATACGGGCAAAACAGTTAAGTGGTTAAGAAATAATTTTTGTACCCTTCATATCTGAATCTTTCTTCTGTTATTTTTCATGGCACTTGTCATAGACAAGCCCCCCCCCCCTAATGAGGTCAACGATTCGTGTGTTTTTAAGCAAGTCATATTTAAACTAATCGAATTATTTATACTTTATATATAAGTAAGTGGTTTGCCTTTTAATCAAATTGATTTTCTCTTTTTCTGAAAGTTATTTTCATCAAGTCGTTCGCTAGAGAAAAAAAGGAGAACAAAAAAAAGCGATTTATTGGTTAATGATTTCTTTATTTGGTAGTAAATTGGATAACGTTTTCTTGTATTTCTTCAAAAATATCCTATTTCTTCATAACAGCTTCTAAAATCTACTGAAATTTAAGAGGCAAAAAGAGTTTTTTTATGTATCTAAATATATTATTAATTAATTCAAGAGTTTATTTATTCGTTTTATTTTAAAATTAATTACATTTAAAATTGCAGAATAAAACACGGATTTTCCACATATAAAAATAGGTAAATTATTTTCGTGCAACTAAATATCACTGAATCAATAAATGTAAGACTAACAATCAAGTTCTAAAAATAATTAATTTAGCAATTATATGCTCTAATGTTAAATATTCCAGTTTTATTTAAAGCCCACACTATCAAAAATGTAAAGCAAATACAAATTAAATCCACAAGTTGTTAATCATGAAAAAAATTATCGTATTTTCTTTAGGGTATAAAGATTTTATCTGCTTAGTATGTTTATTATATCTAGTTTAAAATCATGAAGATATCCATTTAGTAGATTTGTTCTATTATAAATGAGCCATTAATCAGTTAATTGATTGGTTGACATACTTGACGATTAACTTTCTTAGGTAGAAACTTTTCTGAGAATACTTTCTTAGGATAGATTAATCCTTATATAGATTATTCAGGCTATTTTTTACTCACATTCTCAAAACATTGATATTTTACCGAATTTTTCTAATGTTTTTGAAATAAGGAGATGCAAATTTAAACTATTACATTCACATGCAACACACTGATTAGAATTTCTGTGGAATTTATTACCTTCAAATAAATAAAAAATATTATAATTGCATTAAAATATTTTAAATGAATTCATAAATTTCATGTGATTATGTTTTTTTTATTGCTAATAATCATTTTTTTTTTGCATCTGATAAGCATTATAAACTTCAATCAAAGAAGATCTGAAAAATTCGAACTTAGTAAAAATTATTTACTTTAATGAGAGGCAGATTATTTACAGATTCAAGAGTCAATAAATCTAGCTAACAAGTAAGAAAAATAATTAACACTCTAAAGAACCTGAAGTTTTGTTTTTCAGACCAAAAGGGGATTTCTAATTAGGCACGTGGTTTGAAAAGCAACGCACGAAGGTCGATTAAAATATATTATTTGTTCAATTAATAAATGTAGGTGTGATGTGTTTTAATTCATTAGTCCGCTTGGATTAGCTTAACCTTTTTATTCCTTGATTAACAAAGGATGATTATGATGAATTTTACTAGTGGGAATTCGATGATAAAGAAGGAATCTATATAACATGAATATGGACAGTTGATGTTTTTCGAAGGATCTTTCCCACCTACGCTTGATGCATAAGGCATTCGCAGATGAATTCTTCAACTCAAGGATTCGGTTTTAGGCCTTTTACAGAGGATCCTGTATTTTCGATTTCCGGTTACACCCTTCTAGGTCGACCACTGTCTCTCCTCTCTCTCTCTCGTGAACTCTGAACTTCGCACTCTGACTGTTGGCTATCACCGGAAGAACGCAGAGCGCCCTCTTGTGGAGTTAACTTACCACATAAATTTGATTATATCTGTATCTATATCTATATCGATCGATAGATGGAGAGAGAGAGAGAGAGAATTTTACAAATATACAAATATTAAAATATTAGGCAATTAGAAATATTTTGCATAATTGAACAATTTCCTGTCCGTTTCATAGCATTCACTTAGTTTTCACGGT
Source organism: Argiope argentata (assembly GCA_026289955.1). Taxonomy (NCBI): domain Eukaryota; kingdom Metazoa; phylum Arthropoda; class Arachnida; order Araneae; family Araneidae; genus Argiope; species Argiope argentata. The sequence goes on from JAOUZG010043195.1 coordinate 755,188, forward strand.
ATTTACAAAAAAATCAAGTGAATGATCAAATATCATTGAGTACAATTGTATAGAAAACATTTGTGTAAATGAATAAATAATCAAAAAGTATATATTTTCACTAAGTTACTAAAATTAACCTTAAAAACAGATTTAAATGAAATCTGCTATGCATATTTCAATGCATCATGTCAAAACATAATTTCTTGAACGGCCAATCATTGAACCTTTTACTTAATTGAACAATCTAATCAACTTTAATTTTTTAAAATTAATATTTAAAGAAAACAACTCGATAAAGAAGTGGCAGATTTTGCAAACGCCTAGATTAATCAAACAATTTAAATTATTTTTTAAAAAGATTTTATTCAAGTTTGAAGAAAGCTTCCATAAAGTTAAAAAGGCTAAAAAAATCATCTCAACAAAAAATGGCAAATTGGAAATTAAAAAGGTGTTTATTACGTAATTGCAGCCATTTACTAATATTTTTGAGTCTTCTAAGACCTATTTTTGAAAAAGTTGAAATTTAAAATTTCAGTTCCTTGCTTACGCATTTTTGTTGACCTTCATTCCATTGAACCCTCATTCATGCGCCACGTGCTCGGGTAAAATTATATTTTTTGTAAATGCAGGTATAATTTTTTTTTATTCCTTTTAATTGTTTCATTGAATTAGTAACTTTAGTGTTGCAAACGATCCAAATAAACTTTGTCTCGCATTGATCGTCTTAAAAAATATCACATTTCCTAATTATTCCATTTCATGTAATAACATACTCATAATGTCAATTTTCTGGGTTTTATTTGCTGTCGTCATTAAATTATTTTTTAATCAGAGCTTTTGTTAATGCAATGGCAACATGTTATTAAAATCTCTCTGTGTGTGTGGGGGGGGGTTGAGACGCTCATGTAGATAATAATTTTTTTATTTTTTTGCCTAAGGATTTTTGTTGACGCCAAAAACCTCATCCCAAAAACAATATCATGTTCGGACATGATAATAAATTATCACCATCTTTATTAAAAAAAAACATTTTAAAATATGAAAATTAATTGACAAGTGTTAAACGAAAGGCATCATGCTGTGACCAGCTTTAAGAGTGCAAAATGAATAAATTCTCTATTATTTTGAATAATACGTATATGATACTACTAGTCTAATTCTATGAACCCGTAAGCAATGTAGTGTTTGGGAAATATTTTATTCTCATGACTATCATACTTCACTCTCAACATTAACTACATACGTGAGTTATTCATTGCATTCATCATAAACAAACTTCATTCTTTGAATAAATTGTGCTTGTGAATTATTAATTGCATTAATTACAAACATACTTTACTTATTTCATTAATTACTGATTAAAGTGTTTCTAAGAACAAACAAGATTTCAGTTTAGATCAATGCCATCAGAAGAACGAATGATTCTAGACTGAGACACCACTGAAAATTCGTGTTATTTGACAGAGAAGATGTGATTATTTCCACTTGCCTCAGTTGAAGTCGGAATCGGGGGTGAATTTTTACAACAGCTTGATGTACGACGTTATAATAGAGTTGAAATTAGAAATCTATCTTGAGTGTGGTTTTGAGTTTTTCGAAATTAATCTATGATGTTGAAAAATTGTTTTATCTATATCCAAATTAAACAAAGTAATTAATTTAAACAAAATAATAAACTATACAATGATCTTTTTTCCCATTCCAGAAGTTTCGAAAAACTTTGAAAATTGAGTAAGTGGTATTATGAAAATAAAAATATTTTTTAGTAAATTAATTTAATGTCATAAATGACAAAAAATTTGAATGAATGGTATTTTGTAAATAAATATAATGTTTAATTAATTAGCTTAATTTCCCAAATGACAAAAACATTGAATAAATGGTATTTTGTAAACAAAAGTAATTTTCATCAAATTAGCGTAATTTCAATAATAACAAAATCTTTTTAACATTAAAAAAAAATCGGATCAATTAAGGTTTCAAAACTACACAAACCTCTTTTTGTGTTTTTTTCCCGAGAAAAACACACGATATTTAATGACTTTCTTCCTTATACATGATTTCAAGAAAAATTTGAGTCAAGGTTCAAATAACATGCAGTAGCCAACAAAACAAAATAAGACAAACACAGCGTGTACGCTTAGGTTGCTCGTGAGAATATAGTTTTTATTTTATTTCTGAAAATATCATGTATCTCATTAAACAGAACTTATTTGTCTTCAAACCAGAAGTTTCCGACCTGTCGTACACGCATCTCTGGTTACGCGGTTGAGTATATGTGATGGCAATTTTGGTAGCGACGGAAAACACAAAATATAAGGGATTAAAAGTAATTTAATTTTCAATTTCTCGCATACAAAGTATAGGGAAAAATGTAATTATCGAAAAATTTAAATTTGGCATTTAATGAATTCCCAAATTTTAAACGTTAATGAGTTTGAAAAGCACATTTTCATATTGTGACTTTGAATGTCTATGAACAAGAAAATTTAATTTTTTTAACTGGATCGATGAAATTTGTATATGAATTGCTCACTTACTTTGTAGTTATATCAATGAAATTCATTCATAAAAAATCTATCTGTTCGGCTGTCTTTGAGCAAGTAGACACAATAAATACAAAACGTAAAACGATTAGATAGATAATATTGTATATAATATATCAGATAGTTTGGTCTTAATAAAGTTGATAGCTAACGACTAAAATAAAGATTAGTAAAGATTAAAAAACATTAAAATATTATTTTGTAAGTATGTATTGATTAATTATAAATAAATTTTTAAACCTACTCTGTCTGCAAATTGATATGTCAGTGTGTACTTTTATATACATATAAATGAGCTAAATCATAAACATAACATTTGTTTGCCACAACAACGTGGCAGCAGAGTTGCACAGTGTGTTTTAGTTACAAGAATAATTATTCCTTCGGAAAGAAAAACACTTTTATTTTAAAAACATTCAACATAAATGCAATATAGAGTGTTCAACTAAAACAGCCATCAATCACAATCCGAACATAGTTTTTATATGTCCAATATACCGGAAGTCACCGCCTACCCGACGACTTCCGGTCACATGATCAAAAACACAACATCATGATGATTTGCATAAAGGGGGATGAGACTATACACATTGGTTAACAACATTTAGATAACAAAAATTATTTTACTTTTGCAACATTTAAGCTGTGATTTTTATCAAATTTTGAATCAAATTTATGAAAGGTTCGACCATTTATTGGTCTGTAATTTCGTATGTATGTAAATGCCCCTTATTTAAAATAACGAAGCTGTGATCACTGTACAATCGTAGTTTCATGTCAAATTTTCTTTTTAATAAATCTGGAAAAACGCCTATTACATATTCGATTTGTTGGTACTTGTGCATAAAATCCGATTTAAACGACAAAAAAAATGCCAAAAGTTGCATTAAGATTTAATGAAAATAATAGATGCAAGTCAATATTTATTTACTGCGTTGAGCATGATTATCAAGCCCGGAACTTTGAAAATAAAAATCGGAGTACTTATGGTATTCGCGATTTTGTCCAAATTTTCCAACTTTATGCTGGAGTATAACATCTTTTTTAGACGCTATTGGATTTTCTTCTTGCTGATTTTTTAAAACTTCGGATAAAGTACTTGAATCAAACAAGTCATGGCCATTTACTTGATAAAAATGAAAGCCGTGTACAAGAAACTATTTAAAAAATATTAAATATCGAATACTTATCCCAAACTCAAAGTTTTCGGAAAAGCATATGTATCTTGCACGCATATCTATCCCTGCCGGCTTTTTGGCAGAGGTGGCGCAACTTCCTTGTGTTCTGAGAGTCCCGTTTTGGGCATGGTTGTTTTTCTGTGTGCTATCTGTGAGATGTGTGTCTGTGCTCCCCCTGTAGAAAGGGGCTGTGCAAGCGAATGTGATGAGGGTGAAGCTAAAGTCGTACTCTTGGACCTAGTTGGCGCTACTTCAAAAACAAAAGACGCTCCTTTCGGCTTACCAATAGACAAGTGCCTTAAGTAATAACAACAACAACATATCTATCTCTAAAAATAATGAAATAGAGCATGCTTGTGTGTATTTTGCAGAAAAAAAACCATTACACTTTAAGCTATTAAATTTGTTTCTGATATATTTTTGGGAATAGAAATATGTATCTTTGCAAGATTTTAAATTGTTTTAATTAATTTAAAAATAAGCGAGATTTGAGCTTTTTATTTCTATATTAACTGCAGGGACAGAGGTGGCTTAGTGGAATCTTTGGCACGTGAGCCATAGGATTTTAAATTCGACACAAGATTCCATCGAAGAACCGTCGTAGGGGGGTCAGTTGCATGTTGAATCTCTCAAGGCCAAACGTCCTCCCGCTGGTTTGGTGGGTGTGGAGAGGTGGTGCCAGCTAAGGTATCTTCCTCGTCATCTGACCGCGATTCAGAATGACAAGGTCCCTCCCCAAATAGCCCTAATGTTAATTTGCAATGGGATGTTAATATAACTAAACTAAAGTCTTGGCACATGGGTAGTGCGTCTTACCTGTGAGCTGGGCGTCCTAGGTTAGAATCTCGGTTCGAGCATAGTTTTTATTCATCTATTCTAGCAGAGAGATGCGTGAAGATGCCCTCCATCACCTGTAAAAAGGGGCTGTGCAAGCGAATATGGTTCATGAGAATCTAAAACGTACTCTTGGCTCTAGTTGGCATTGCTTCATTACCAATAGACGACCCTCGGCCTAAAATCGCTAACTGCGTTAGCAAGCTTGTTAATGACGAGTGCCATTAGAAACAACAACAATATTAACTTCTGGAGATGTTAATGATTTTAAATATTATATTTTTATTGGTACAGATTTAATTGACTAGCAAAAGTTTCCTAATTATTCATGTTTTCCTTTATTGTTGCAAAGAAATTCAAATCGTTTTTCAATTTTTCATTAAATATATGATCACGTGATTTTCTTCCATTGTTAAAAAAAAGGAAGAAGTATTTTGATAATCATCCGCACAATTTACGTTAAGAATCTAGAAGTAAAATTGTCGTACAACGCAAGACAAAATTCAGCCTGAAATAATTACCCAAATATAGATTAATGGCATCTTAATGTTGTAGAAATCGGTGCCATTAAAATGAATTCATGAACATAACTAACAAAACAAAAATAAAATAAAATAGGGCTTTAATGTATATCTAAATTTGATGTTTAAAACAACTTTTTGGAAGTAAACATTACCTTCAAATTAAGCATAAGAAATTTATACAAAATTGAACTTAACCAGCATTTACACAAAGCCATCTGTTTGCCCAAAGCGGTAAAGATTATTAATAAATTTCACAGTACTTTTTCACGAGTCTAGACATGAGATTATATCTGTCTTTTAATCTAATTTCATAAAATACTCGCACGAAAAAAATTCGAGGATTATATTAAATCTATATTTAATCGGAACAGCAGATAATCGTAATAAGTGATTGTTACATTTCATTGATAACTAAGACGAATTTGTTTCACTGCTAATTTTATTTTTTCCCAGCTAAGATTATTATAATACTGAAATAAAACATAAAGTAAATAATAAATCGTACAGATTTTATTACATTGTTTAAGTTTTTGATACCAATGCAAAATTGAAATATGTTTATAATTTTGGATTCATTTGATTCTTAAACTAACCTAAGGACACAACTTTATACATATAAAAAATGTTAAATCTCAATAATTTCTCTAAAGCAGGGGTTCTGGTCTAGAATCCTAGGGGGGGGGGGGCGCGGGATGTGTCCAGGGGGATCACAAGATGTGGAAGAAGAGTTTAAAGATAATTAATTTATTACTGTAGTTTTCATTAAAAAAAGAGTACAATAAAGCTTTTAATACACATACAAGTTGGTTTTTGTGCTCTATTAGTTAATGGAATACATGGGCTTGTTCGGAATTGAGCAATTTTTTAATGTCTGGAATGAGCTTTGTAGCACACAAAACAATGTCATTTTCTAGTGTCAAACGATTTCTTGAATTTATTTTTAAATTTAACATTATGGATCACCCTTGTTCACAGTTGTAATGTGTAGAAAATGGCATTCCAAGTTTTTAATGCTGTTGCGGACAGTTCTGAGTATTCCTTTTTAATACATATCCAAAATTTGTCGATATAAGCTTCGTTAAAATATACTTTAGCTGACTGATCCTTTAAAATCTCTATCAGTTGATCATGATGAAGGGCACATAGCTCAGCTTTTGTTACGGCTTGCTCACTGAACGGATTAACTATCTACACAACCCCCACTCATATCCTTAACTGGAATGTAATCTGTAAACTGTTCAATCAAAGTTACGAGATGAGATGGTGCTAGTAAGGGGAAAGATGAAGTGTCAAGGGATGTGGCGCCAATACCCGACACATACTCTACGAACTCTTGAGTACTTGTGAAATTTTTAAAATCTCTGTCTAAACTTTCGACAGAGTTAAAACTTGTGGTAGGTCGCCAAAATACTTAGTCTAAAAAGGGGATCGCAATATCTAAAAGGTTGAGACCTCTGCTCTAAAGTATGGTTAGAGAGGTATGTCACCTGAGATAATCAAAAAGAAAAGGACTAATGAATGCGGAGATCAGAAATAAATAAAAGCCAGGAAAGTTGTTTAGATGATTCAAATCCCATGAACTATCATAAGAAAACTATAAACTGAAGATAGTTAAAATAAGGTTGAAAAATAAGCTTCAGAAAAATATGGTGTATAGTTTATGTGAAAGCATAAGAAATTTTATAATCATTTGATAATATTTTACGTTTTCTTTCTTTTTAACCGAACGTGTAAAAAATGTATATCACTATTGTCACATTTTTCATTTCCTACTATTAGTTCATGCTTTATCTCCTTATATATATGGCTTGTTAAAATTTTCGATCGTCAATAAAATATTTTTTTATCTATCCACACAATTTCAAATACATTTGTTTAATTTGTAGTGGATGACACTTGATGTTAATACAGTTTTTTCAAATATTAATTCATTAATCAAACTTAATTAATTTTTAATACTTTAAATAGAGTTTTAGCAATTTGTAATGAAAATTGAAATCAACAGGCAGTGGCTTCACAAATTAAAAACACAATGACTCAAGGTAGTGAAATAAGCATTGATTCGTGAATCAATGTATATTTGAAAGTAAAACTCTCATACATTTAAAGATAAAAGGATTAAGGATTTCATAATTTCGCAAAATACATTGAGAAACGATTAGATGAAAATATTCATTACGGGAATTTCTTATACACTAAATAAACAGCGAAAATTTATGGACTACCAATTACATTAAAACAAAAGAAATCTCATAAAAATCGACTTTGGAGAAACAATTCAGACGTTTTGTGTTGAAGTGATCTAAAAATGAGAGAAGATATCCTCTTAGCAACCATCTGATTGATATTAAAGAACAATGGATCCCTGCAGAAAGGGGGAATCCCAGGAATTTCATTTTCCATTCTTCGAACTTTCGTTATCTTAATAAGATCTTCGGCATGTCTCGTGAGTAATTACGTTATTCCCGAACAATAATAACATTCATAATCTCTTGAGCGATTTTTAAGCAGACGCTCGATTCTTGCTTTCAAAACATGATGTAGTAGTACAGGAAATATCCAGAACCCAGAACAAGATGGATTGTGGCGGTTTTTTTTAATGGTTATTTCTTTACTTGTCATCTTCCGATGTCCTGACATTCTTAGCTGTAGATAATGACGGTTATTAAACATTTTTCTAACTTTTAAATATACTGGTTTTAATAGAATTGATTAGAAATAAGAAAATAAAAAGAATATTATTAATGAACAGCGAAAGTGCTATTTCTCTTGAATTTTCTGTACATTTACGTATTACGCTACCTTCTGTGTTTTAATTTATTGAATAAGGTAGAAAATGGACTTGAAATATTTCAAATGTTAGTTACTAGAACAGATACCAAATGTTATTATTATTATTGTTGTTGTTGTTGTTATTTTGCAAAAAAGGACTTAAAAGTATTTAACCCTCTATGGGCCGAATTTTTGTTTTAACTCCAAAAAAAAATTTGTGGGAACGAAAAATGAGAAATGATAAACCTATATATGCAAATGAAAACAAATGTTTGTGTTTAAACAATTTTATTGCTTTACTAGCTGTCTTTGGCGACCAGTCGGTTCGCCAGTATTAATGCTCGCTAATATTTTATGTAGCTGTGTCTCATAACAGGTTTTTCACCAAAATATTTTTAAACCAAACACATTTTGATAATCATATATTTCATTTATAGTATCATTTTGTATAATTTTCTTCAGATGTTCTGTTCATTGTACTACTAGTCTTTCTCTTTCTATCCGTACAATGATTGTCCCGGAATTGATATTCTACTTAAATGATGGAGGGAAAGGTCTAAAATTCTACGTTTTTATAGAATAATAAGATTCAAATTTTCATAAATGTAAACAAACTAAACAAATAAAGACACAATTGGATTTCAAGCGATGCGAAAGTTCAAAAACAGCTTGGAAAATGCCACGCACAGAGAAAATAATAGTGACACACACACCCTTTTCTTTTTCTTCATTGCTTTTCTTTTTACAAACCCTTTTTTTCTTTGTTATTCTTTTTTTCTTCCCTGTCCAAACTTTATTTTGAGCAGGCATGGATTAAATATCCATACAGACTAATAATAAAAACAACTATTTTTTTTCTTTTTTTAAACATCCCGTTATCGATAAATGAAAACCAACTGACTTCGCTTATTTATTTCTAAACAAATCTTAATTTTTTACTTCCTGCTATCTTACTCAGTTGGTGTGGGGGAAGGAAATAAGATTTTTGGCGGGAAAGTAAGAAAAGTGTCGTTTTAACTATTTTCTGCGCAGTTTTTTAAATTTTTTCTCTCCATAAGAACCATCCTCGTGTCTTAAGGAAAATATTTTTAAAAAATTAACCGAATCGGTCAAGCCGTTCTCCAGTTTTGCGCTTAGCAACGCATTTCGAGTTCCATTTTTATTAATATAGATAGATAATCATTACGTGACTTTCGAGTCACACAGGCCTATAAAATTTCCACTTCTATGTAGCTCATATGGGAAAGCCCATAAAGAAATTTGTATTTGGTGTAAGGCATAAATGTACATGAATCCATAAACATAGTTGTGTAATCACTGACAAAAGCACAGATAATTTCAATTGGATCCAATGGTTTCGCGTAGCAATTATTTTGCTGTTTCGGGTTGATGGGCCTAGAAATAGTCATGGATACTAGTATTGGTTGTGTTTGCAAAGTCATAGAGTTAAGATTTAAGCGCCATCTCATGAAAAAGGCCACAATTATTTTGTAAAATGTCGATAAATTAAAATGTGACTTGAAAGTTAGGGTTAATGAAAACTTTAATTGAAATTTATTTCAAGCTCAATAATTTGAAGTATTATTTATTATTAAGGTGAACTTTCAAAATCTTAAATAAATTAAAATTGGTCTTGGAAAAATAATTTCAAAATTGAACAAAAATAATCACCATAGACTTACAAAAAATTCAAATATTTTGCAGTATTAAAATTTTTACTTATAATTTTATGATATTGCTGAACTTATATTAAGAACATTCAAGTGTGTAAATATTTAAAAAAAAGTTTATTTAATTGAGAAAATTGAGTTGTTATCTAAGATGTTCTCTCTTATCAAGGTCCAGTAACAAATTTAATAGAGATAATCATATATTTTTAATCTGTAAAATTAGTTTAAATGATGAGAACAATTATATCTTATTTATTTTAAATAAATAAATATATTTCCAAAAAATTACAAAATTATTTTTTAAAACAGTTCTTTGGTTCTGTAAATCATATATAGCACAATCTTCTTGATACAGTTAAAATTTAAGGATCAATCTTCTAAGATAAAAATTGATTGTGTAAAAAAAATTAAAAATCATTATTTTAGAAGAATTGCGCCATTAAATTGTCGATGTTTATGACATATATTTTAGGATGTCACACTAATGATAGAACTATAAAACCATATAAAGTTGAATGTGTACATTTTTCAGAAAAGCATTCATTGGATCAAACCGCACAAAATATATTTCTATTCACATTTAAAGAATTTTTCCCATTGAAATTAAACATGTGATTGTAACGCCTTAGAAATTAACAATCATTTCATGATCGGGGCAATCCTGTATGTTATAATCTTATAATAAAATAAATTATTTTAATTTCGAAACACAAGTTATAATGGTTCTCTTCATAATCTAGTTAAAATATTTAGAAAATATGAAGCATCTGTAGTTTTTTATTGAGTTACATAATAATTGTTAGAAAATAACTTTGAATAATATTAGGGGTTTTTTTTCATATTTTATTCTTACAATTTTTCGAATTTTTGATTGTATTCTTACAGTTTTTCGAATTTTCGATTGTATTCTTACAATTTTTCAAATGCGTTTGAAGATAGCTTTAGAAGCATATGTTTAATATGCTTTAATATTTTTATATTTTATATGCATTAACGAAGTCGCATATCAAACAAAATCTTCCATTATAAATATTGATAAACCTTACTACAGAATTCAGAAAATGTCACGAAAAAATTCATTAATTTTATTGTTTAAATCTTTAAATATGCATTAGATCATTCGAATGACGTTAGTGTTTCAGCAAAAAAAAAAAAAAACAATGACTTTTTCAGAATTTCTTATATTGGGAAATCATCGAAAGACTAAAACGAACTCACTGAATTATGTTCCAGTTGTAATGATATAACTTCCATATCTCAGATCTTATTTATTGTTCTTTCTCCCAATATTCGAAGAAAGAAATAGAAAAAGGACCTGAATATATTATTTTTTTACGTTGTATTTCAATCTTAGAACAGCAATGCAAAGATAATGTCGGGAAAAGTTGAAGGATTCCTAGTTAATTTTTTCAATGGAAATCCATTCTGGTAACTGAGATATGAAAGTATACACTGATTTTGACAGGTCATTTCTCCTAACCAGAATGATAGTTTTTACCGGTATGTACTAAAACTCAATTTTTCAAGGTCATTGGAAGTTTTCAAGGTCATATTGGCTATTCAGTAATTAACTGGGAGAAAAATATCTGGAAAATTTTAGAATTATTTTTACAAAATAAATTAATACAACCTAATTTTTGCTATATTTTTTGGTCTCTAATTATGATTCTAAATCTGAAATTTCTTTATAATTATATTTTTCTATAAACATAACATTAGTAGCTTTTTATATTGTTGACAGCATCTTTCAATGATCAATTAATTATCAAACGTAAATACATTAATAATAATATAATTCTTTATGTTTTTCTCTGTATATTGCAAAATTTATACGATTTACAATACAACATATTCTGAATTCAAATTTACTGATAATAAATTTAATAATAAAACAGAAAAATGTTTCTCCTCAACAAAAAAAATAATATTCTGTTATTTATTAACAAATAAATTAATTTAAAAATAAATAATGCGATATGAAAATCGCAGAAAATGATGAATGTTAATACAAAGTGCTTTATAGAAAATGATTGTTAAAATGTTTCAGTATAAGCAATAAAAAACATGCTAATAAATAATACAATTTATAATATACATTTAACATAATAGAAAATGTATTATATATTTTATTATATGTTAGAGATATTAAATACTCTCTTATTTGATTAATCATCATTTTTTCCTATTATTTTAATATGTATCAAATCATAAAATTATAAATTTGCAATAGATGATATATGCGTAATAAACAACTTTTATTTCAAATAATGTTACACTGTGCTTCAAAAGTATCTGCCAAGGAATAACATAAGATTTAAAATGACATCATAAGTAAATAAACACACAGTGAACCCACATTTGGCAAATAATTTATTTGGCAATAACGTATTTTATTGTTTACATTGTTTGATTTTTATTAAATATTACTTGTCTTAATTTTGTTTTGCTTATTAATATTTTTTAAATCTAACTCTTATGAAAGAAAAAAAACTATTTTATCTAATATAATCAAAATATGGATTATAAAGGAAAGATTTCGGCTGTCTTTTAAGGTAATCAATTCAATCCGTACTTCGTGAATTGTTTTGTGTAAACAAATGCAAATTATGATTGTTAAACAGTTATTCGTTATTTATACTTTTCAAAGTTAATTTTAAATTATTATAAATTTAAATATAATAATAAACTTTTGAGTTTTTTTTATCATGATTATGACTCTATGGATGGATATATTATCATTAATAATAAAAAAATAATTATGATTATTGAAATTTTTAAAAATAATTTTTAACATTCAATCTTGTAGCTCTAAATACAAATCCTACATAAATTGAATTCAACAAAGACATTTTATTAATACTCCTTTGCTTATTTATATTTAACTAGCTTTTACCTGCGAGTTCGTACGCGTGGGAATTTCGACATATATGTGTTAGAACTGAGGTTATGATCACAATGTAAAATGTTATCAAACCTTATGATTATGGTGCTACTGAAAAGAATTTTCGCCAAGAAAAAAAATAATTCCCGCCAAATTTTAACGAAATGGCCAAATGTGACGTGAGAACGGCATCAATTGTATTTCATCGTAAGGTTTCGATGAACGCCGCAGCAAATAATGGAAATATTGAAAAAAATCAATATATTCAGAAAAATTGACTGTACGCAAAAAAATTTAATCAAAAATAATGAAAGTAGGTGAAAGGAAAGAAGAAAGTGGGGAAATTATTTTTGACGTTAAGGTTATTTTAACTTAATAAAAAATTAACCACTCAACTAACTGGTATAAATAGTAGCGTATATTCTATTCTAGACTATAATTTATCGCTGTGCTAAATTTCATCCAATTTCGTTCAGCTGTTTTGGCGTGATTGACTAACATAATCCATCCAAACTTTCACTTTTATGAAAGTGTTATAGTTATCAACTGCTAACCTTAAGTTAAGTAAAAAGAAGATAATTATATGTTTCGAAGAACATAGGTAACTTTTACTGGAAATATTTGTTATTCTGACGCCTTGTCCTGTTTTAAGTTATGATTATTTAGCTATTGTCAATGAACGTGTCCTTTCCCATGTGAGAGGACACTTTTTTTGCCTATGGATTTGTCCTTGAACTATTTATTGATACTTTTCATGACAGTTTCATTGCAAGAAAACTGACTGAATTTGATTACGAAGATTATGTAGTCAATATGTGGTTACCAAAGATATTGCCACAAAAGTTTTCATAACAATTCAACTAGGTATATATTATTACCTTGAAATATATTTAATCAAATATATATTATTCTTTGAGTCATATATTATTAATGGTTTTTTTTTGCAAGATATTGTTAATTTATAGACACAATGAAATAATTTTTCACTACTCATATATAGTAGTAAAGTAATTGTCATTTCAAAGAAATATGACTTTTTCATATGATCCAACTCTAGCTCTACTATTGTATTTATTTTGGTTTTAGAAACATTGCTTGTATTTTTATATCAAACTTATAAAAAAAATCTTGACAGATTTAATAGAAAAATGAGATTTTATAAATTCTGTATTTATTATTCAGCAGTATTTATATATTCATTATAGTTTATTCATCAGTTTTTATATATTCATTATAGTTTATTCATCAGTATTTATATATTCATTATAGTTTATTCATTAGTATTTATATATTCATTAAATTTTATTCATCAGTATTTATATATTTTGGATTTTAAATCCAAAAAATGTATTTTATCAATTTGACAATATATTATCTTATTACTATACAATTTAGTAGCTTTGTTATATTATGCAATTATTATAAAACTATTATACCATTGATGTTATTTTATATTATCTAACCATTCTTCAATTCAAATGTTAGCGGAATAAAATTCTAATCTTTAAAAATGATTTTTAAAATTATCTAATTATTTAAATATGGCATTTCTGTTTCATAAATTATTACTTTATAATTATTTTCGTAAATTATTACCTTGAATTATAATTATTTAAATATGGCATTTTTGTTTCATTTTAAGGAGTACAGGCTTCATGTATTAGCCAAGTGAATCATAACAGTTTATCATTGCATAAAGCTTGAAATAAAAAAGCTAAAAAAACTGAAAGTTATTCAAAATTGTTTAGTTTTATTTTTAAAATTAATTGAAAAAAAAATATAAGCCATGGATATTTTTAAGAGTCCTTGTGCATTTGATTACTAATCTCTGGCTCGAAGTCAAATGAGAAAAAAAATCTTGTATTTATAAACCAAATTCAAAACAATTTATTTTTATATGATATGATGCATCTATTATCACAGATCAATTTGCACTTGATATGATATTAATTTTTAAATACTGACTGAAATTTTTTTGAAAAATTACATTTAATCCACGTTTTTCTACCATGTTCTTGAAGCAATCAAAGTATTAATTTTTTTTATTTTATTCGAAAATAAAAAAAAACGCAATATTGTTATAAAAGAATGATATTTTGTCTTTAAAGTATGATATATCTTTGAAAGTAAATTTACTAAACCATTTTAAATGCTCCAAAAAAGGTGTTGTTCATATATTAAATAAAACATAATATATTATGACAGTTTATTATTAGTGATGAATCAACTTTTTTAGAACTAATAATAAATAATTTTATCATACTATAAATATTATAAATTTATAATTTAAATATAATTTTATTTTAAAATGAGTCAAGGGCAAGTGCGACATAATCAATTTCTGAAATTATCAGTTCTTGGATCAGCAAGGATATTATTTTTTAATTTTAAATCACACCATTATGCCTGAATTAGCGGAAAATAAAAATAATTACTGTTCCGTCAAAGAAAGGATTCCCAAGGAAAAACATTGTTAGAAATTTATGCTTAGAATAATTTATTAATAAATATGGTACAAGTTGGGCAATATTTATAATAATAAAAAAGGCAAATATAAAATATTCAGTGAAATTCTGAATATAGAGAAGGCAATTTAGTAATACTAGGCAAATATTATATATATATATATATATATATATATATATATATATGTTGAAAGCAGATAGCATAGTCGTGGCCGAAATCATTTAGACGACAGGTTGTATTTTTAAATTCGTTTTATTCCACCAAGGGGAGCAGGCATTATGTACAAGCAAAAGCGACGTGCACAACACAGAATAACACAAAATGGAATGACGGAAAAACTAAGTGTAAAGAGGGGTAGGAAACCATTCCCCCTGGTCTTAAATGGCAAGATTTTGATAGGGAAAATAATTTTTCGCAGTGCTTATAGAATCAGGCAAGGGAAACACAGAGATCTTTTTTAAAAAAATTTGCTTGGCTGGACAATTTTCATCTCTCACACTTAGCGTGAGAATCTGTGACTTTTAGCCGGTTCAGCAATTTTACAAATGTTCTGTTGAATTAATTAACTAGAAAAACTCGAATGGATCAGGAAATAAGAGAATATTTCAGAAAGAAGTTACAATGGCTAACTTGAAAATTAAGAAAATAATTTGAATTTAGACGTTAAAATATCATTACACACACACACTATTTAAAAGAAAAGTATATTGAG
The DNA here is from genome assembly GCA_026289955.1 of Argiope argentata. Classification (NCBI taxonomy): domain Eukaryota; kingdom Metazoa; phylum Arthropoda; class Arachnida; order Araneae; family Araneidae; genus Argiope; species Argiope argentata. Next base: position 770,753 of record JAOUZG010043195.1, read on the forward strand.
TCATAAAAACAGTTTTAGTAAAGTTAAAGTAAATTTCGAAGAATTAATTAGCTTTAATAATGTAATAAATTATTGAATATATTCGCTGGCACTGAAGTTGGCAAAGGATAACAGTTATTTCATTTATTCTATTTATTTCTTAAACAATTAAGTAATTTTCTTTCATGTTATATTCCACTAAATGAGACGCTGTGTGTTGTTTCTTACTTCCGAATTTCCATAGATGTAAAGTAGGTTCAAATTATCTTTACTCTAATGACAGAATGTACCTCCTATGGAGAGAAAATTCTTAACTCAAAGTTTAAACTCGGTTTCCCACGTATAGTGCCCTAATAATTTTCATTCAAATAACTTCAGATGCTGAAATTATTTAAACTGAACTAACTGATTAAAAATGAGCAATACTGTATATCTACTCTGTATAATTTTATCATAAAAATATTATCCAACCATAATTTATATTGTAAAAAGCTCTTGATAATGATGAAACATATTAAATATCACGTATCTTAAAAGTGTTTTTCACAATAAAAAAATAATTTAAAATAACTTTCAGTTGTTATTGATACAGCATAAAATACTTTTATTAGGAAACACACACACACACCGGCAAAAAGGATCATATTTAAGATATATATGTAATTCATTGTACATATGTATATGTATGGATATTTTTAATATACAGTTTGACATATGTTTATTGAAATTATCAAGTTATTAAAATAAATATCCATTCATTTAGTTTATGAAATCTTGTAACCTCTTAATTTAAAGCAGAAGTTTTATGTGGTAATATTCCCAGAACTATATACCACAAGTTAGCATAATTGTTGAAAGATATTATAAAGTATAGTAAGTGTCACAGCTATTTATTATGGATACTGAGCAGTGATTTCATTTAGCTGAGGTTCATTTAGCAGTGATTTCATTTAGCTGAGAAAAAGTTCGATTATTAGCAGCATTGTCTTGAAAATATCCGAATAAAAGGGATGTTTTTGAATTTCAAGTAATAAATTATGAAACAGCTCTTTACTTTTGTGTAATTTCTAGAAACTGATATTACCAAATTCACTTCGAAAAATCTAGATGACCATAAAATGTCCGAAAACAATGAAAAGACTGAATCGCATTTTCTCTAAAGAAAAAGGAAAAAAGAAAAAAAAAAGAAAAGAAAAAGTCTTATTCTTTGATATCTCAAAGTTACCGAACAGTAGATTGTGGTCGAATTTGAATGGGTGTTGACTGAAGAATGGGAACGGAAATTTGTGGAATAAAATAAAACTGGCATAAAAAATAAATAAACAAACAACCTGAGAAGCATGGAAATGAAATTTGGAGACCGAGGAAAAAGAAACTGGATTAATCTCTAGGGTGTTTCACTTTAGAAATCACGAACCAAATCCAATAAAGTTCAAACAAAAGTCTTTTATTTGTGTCAAAGCTGTTTTGACCTCCTATTTTTCACACACAAAGTGGATTGCTTCTTTTAAAATTGATTATTTCACGCCTGAAATAATTAGTTCAAATATCAATTTTATAATTTAGATAGCGTTGCACAGTTTATTGAGGATAAAATTAGAACAGATTTCAAAACTTTCATCATTTATATTCATTTCTTTTTATTGGCAAAAAAATAATAAGTTGGTTATTCGAGGCATTTTAATTGTTTTTTTTTCCCGATTTTTTTTCAATGATAAGTTTTTTACTTTTTTCCCTACGTGTTATTTATTTTATTTTTTAAGTCATTGGTGATTCATATGTTAAGGAACCGAAAATGTTTAAAGAAATATTGATCATTGCATTAAAAATGATTATTAATTTACGTGAAGTTCCAGAATTTATAAGCATAGCAATTTATTTTTTCTACCTGGCTTAATTAATGTATATAAAAACATATTTTAAAGAAAAATTCTCTGATAAATTTTATTATTAATGTGATTTTTTTGTCTTAATTGAATTTATTTTTGAAATGAATCCTCAACAATTGGAACATAGAAAATTCTCTATTATGCGTACGATTTTTGAATTTAAAATAATGAAAATAGCAGCATGTATTTATTTTTTGTTCATTTATAAATAAATAAACATGTTTTATCTTCTTTTTTTGCTGCAGTTTTAGATACGCGCAGGCACAAAAAGAAAAAAATATTAAATTTATTTTTTTACTTTCTTTTTCTGCTAATTTATTTATCGTTTGTCAAAAGCTAATTTTCTGTTTGATTCTGAAAGTTTATAAACAATTTTCCATATGTATTCTGTACGGAATCTACTTTATGGAATATAATGTAAATTATAACAACTATATTATTCTCTATTATAAAAAAAACTTTTAGAAATGATTTGTTATAATAGTTTCAGATTATTTATTAATGATGAGAATACTTTTATTCTCTTTCTTCTGTGGCAATTTATAATTATTTGATAAAAGCTGATTTATAGTGTGATTGTGGAAATTGATTTTCAAACTATTACGTTACGTAATATTATGTAATATAGAATGCGTGAAGACTTTTTATTTTAAAATGTCTATACAACAAGAATATTTTATTAAATCTGACAAATAGAACAGGTGAATTCTTTAAATTTAGACAGTGTGATTTTTTTTTCAGAAATGAATTTACAAAATAACTGAAAATATAATTTTTACGTCTTTACAAAGTTTTTATAACTAAGACTTTCAATGTAATATATGAAGTATAACATTTCATTACTTTTTAACGAAAACTACCATATTAGAAAATTATTTTAATTATGAAATACTTTTTCTTGAATATGCTACCTTATTAGCCTGACAGAGTTTAATTTTTATCGTACCTATAAATTTAAAATATTAATGTTATAATTCAATTATCTATTGATAAAATATCTTACTCCTTTTTCCTAAGGTATTTCTAAAGCCAAAAGACTGGAAAAGTATGTTTAATATTTTCACTAAACAGATATTCAAAACTTTACTGTGGATTAAAAACTCTACACACTTTTTATAAAATAATATATCTATAAATATGTATTTGAGATAATATATTCATTAAGTATTAAATGGTACTTAAAATATTAATATTTTTTAGTTCTTGAGATTATGCAAATGAGGAAAAAAAGGTTATATTTAGAAATATATTTACGTCATATTGTTTTAAACCAGAATCCTTTTCATTTCGTTCGTGTATGTTGGCATCACCTGTTACAATCAATACGTATGTATCATAGAAATTGTAGAAATAATGGCACTCTAAAAACATTATTAATTTTAATTTTGAAAATAAAATAAAATTAAAAAGCAATTTTTCCTTTTTTCATATGTTGGCTAAAATTGAACAATTCTTTCCATACTGATTTTTAAGATGGTAATCCATTTTTAATTTCCTACCCACAAAATATTAATTAATAGCTAAAAAACATTAAAATAATTATGAATAAAATAAAAGTTTAAATAAGGAGATAGCATAAAAGTAATATAATATAGATATTTAGAATATAATGATGAGCTGTTTAAATTAGTTTTGTTAATTTTCTTTCGTAGTTTTATAATTAATTAAGATTACAAACAAAAGAAGATAAAAATGTAACATTTGAATTTCAAAAATATAAATGAAGTGAACCATTTTTTAAAGCCTGCTTTCTGTGTTCTGGGAGTCTCGGTTCAGGCGTGGTTGTTCTTCTGTGTTCTATTTGAGAGATGTATGAATGTGCCCCCCTTTAAAAAGCTGCAGTGCAAGCTTATGTGATGAATGTGTTGCTAAAGTCGTATTCTTGGCCCTAGTTGGCGCTACTTGGAACAAGAGACGCATACTTTCGGTTTAAAATCTGCTGATGTATCAGTGGGCCTTGTCCATGGCAAGTGACATAAGTAACAGCAACAACAATTTTTTTACGAAATTGAGATTTATTGTATAAACTATCAGATAGTTCTGTACTTTTGGAAGTTGAATCTGTTATATAGAATAAAATATCGGTCGAAGAAACGGCTAAGAGGCATCTAATGTGTATTTTCCTATTCAGCTGTCATTTTCACTGCTTTAAGCACAATTTTCAATTGTATGACAGAGCACGAGCAGCATAAAGAGCACTGAATGCTGTGAGTGTGATTCTCGGTCTGATAACCGTGTTCCTGAACGGAGGAGGATGCATTGAATATCTGTCACGGGCAAGATCTTACTCAAAGTAACGCATCGCTCTATTAATTTAAGAGCCATCTAGTGGAATAAATGTAACCTTTATTATAAATAAAATCTGGTTCCAAAATAATAAAAAAATATCAAACTTAGTTTAGATTTTTTTATATGTGAATAACAGGTTGCTCCGGATTGTTTATTAAATCTCAGATGCAGGAACCTTCCACACTTTTACGCATGCGTCGTGAAGGATTATTGATTTTTTCCAAACAAAGAAGTTATATTAATGTTTACATTTTATTTAGGAATACATTAAATCTCGATTATCATTGGAATGTTGTAGCAAAGGGTGCTCCAAAATTAATAAGAGATTTTAATTATCCGTTGAACTTAAAATAAAATGTTGGGAACCCTATTGATGATGATGATGATCTCGTGTTCGCTTTACAACGGAAAGATGGGAAGTAGTAACTTCTGAGGATATGGATTCCTGAGCATACGAGGGCAGAAGCCTGATTTCTAGCTCATATGAGGATGATACAACACATTCGCTTGCACAGCCCCTTTTTACAGGGGGGCACACTCACACCACTCACAGATAGTACACCGAAGAATAGCCATGCCCTAACCGGGACTCGAACCCTGGACCCAGATCACATCGAAAACGCGCTTCCTCTGTGCCAGAAAGCCGGCGGGGGACCCTTATTAAAAATACAATTTGACAGTTAATAGTTCAGGGCCATTAAAAAAAGTTGACCTTACATGATAAAGCAACACGTTTACATTAATGGGCAATATTTCAAAAATAATGAAAGTCTGGCGGCCATAATTCGAAAATCTGAGAATTGCCCGCCTCACCAGATCGTGTAATTTAAAGGTATTGGATTTATTTTTATGGACTTATTTGAAGTCAAAGGTTTATACCAATAAGTTCAGAAACACACGTGCATTGAAGGGGGACATTCAACTCAGCACCAAAGATATTCAGCAACATTTATGCAAAATGATCATGAATAATTTTGACAAAATGGTGCATATTTGCCTACACAGCCATGTATGCCATTTGCCTTACATGTTATTCCATACATAACCCTATCGTGTGTACTTTTAAATTCAATAAAATATATAGCAATTTAAAGAAAAAAAATCGTGTTTTTATTTTATTCAAATCTTATGTTAACACTTTGTTCTATCCCTAACGCACCATGTGCTATCAGTTATCAACTGATCTTTTAATAGGGTTGCCAACACTCAACTGCACGAATGGCGACAAATTTAAATCTTACTCTAATCTTGGGACACCCTTTATAAAAATAGCGTATAACTTATCAAAATGATGTGGTCATATGAGTAACAAATTTATAATGTCTGAATCAAAATAAAATTATGCAATTCAAAAAAAACAAGACTAGGGTCACTACATATGAAATCATCTTGCTGTTGTTACTTATGGCACTTACCTACGGACAAGCCCTGTGCTGATACAGCAGCAGATTTAAGCCGAAAGGAGCGTCTCTTGTTTTTGAAATAGCGCTAACTGGGACCAAAAGTACGACTTAGCTACGCACTCACCACATTTGTTTGTACAGCCCCTTTTTACAGGGGGGCACATTCACACAGATAGCACACAGAAGAACAGCCATGCCCGAACCGGGACTTGAAACCGAGACTCCCAGAACACGAGGAAGACATTATCTCTGCGCCAAAAAGCCGGCGAGCTCATCTTACTGATACGTATATCATTCCTCTGCTAGATAAAATCTCCCAAAAGTGAAACGTGAGTTCTTAAAACCGAAATTATGTGTACATTTATCTAGTTAAAGTAACTTGATTGACGAACTCCAAGCTTTAATATTAATGCAATGGAAGATGGATTTTTGTATTTTATACGTCAAATGTCAAATGCAAATAGCAATTGTCACATTATTTTTTTAATTGAAAATAATTTTGAATGTTTCTGTCGTAATTGGAAATAAATATAATTTAGAAAGTGAAAGACTTCAAGCGTAACTGCGATTGTTTATGAATGAAGATATTTGTAAGTAATTAAATCTAAATTATTTTTGAAACAGTTTTTTTTAATTGACTTGCCTTATTTTTAAAATAAAAACACACAGCACTGAGCAGGAGGAATGATTTAGTTTATTTTAAAATAGAAACTTTTTTTTATTAGAAAATAAATGCGGAAATTAAATAATAATTTTTTGTAATAAAATAAAATATCTATGTAATTACTTTCTCTATCACGGAACTTTAAATAAGAAAACTGATGTAAGGTCCAAACAATCGAACCCGTGATTTGCAACAAATCCTCACATTTTAAATCTTTCTGAGTGAGAAAAAAACGTTTTTTGGATTATCTTTCTTAGCTTTCTGTTTGTATGTCTATCTGGTTTTCGATCAGTCAAACGTAGTTGAAAAATACTTTGAAATGGACTGATGAAATTTAAAATGAGGTCTTAGCAAATTTGCATATTTCTATCAAATTTTGAAATTTATTCATTCCAAAAAAATCTCTCTGACAGAGAACAATTTAATATAATATAATTAAACCGTGTTTATATTAATAGTATTAAAAATGTAACATTTCTATCAAGTTTTGAGCTAAATCAGTCAAGCCTGTAGGCGCTTAAGAAAAGGTACAACGACTTACGTAAAGAAATTTGTATTAAAAAGGCTTTCACAATATATTCATAATTATATTAAGAAATACAAAGTTGTCATATATGAGACTCTAAGAATAAAAATACGAAATTCATTTCTTTCGTGGCTTTACCCAACCTCTGGAATTTTATGAGGACGCAAGGGATAAGTCATACATAGACTCTCCGATCCCCTCCCCCTTACGAAGGCACACGAATTAAAAACATAAAGCTGAATGACCGGACCGCCGCAACAACAACACTGGTGATAACTGTGGTTGAGTCCTATTGGCCATCACCGATCACGGTGCAACCCTTCCTGTAAGAATGATGTCCCTACATCAATGGGAGGAGTCTAACCCCCACCTATTAATGTACCCTCCAAAGGTGGCGAGATCCAACCACCATACCAGAACCATCTCATCCTCATTTCGAGGTGCCCCCTGGGGGGATAGGTGTAAGGGATAAATATTTGTTTCAGGCGTGTTAGAACGTTTCTGATAGACCATTCCATTTCTTTTTGTTAGGATTTACAACAATTATTAATACAAATGAACAAATCGGTTAATTAGATCTTAAATTTTATATATAGCTACTATTTAGCGTCCAGGCTACATACCAAATTTCATCGATTCAAACTGCTGCAATTTAGAAATATTAAAATAGCTTACAAACAAATAACAGAGAGATAGGCACTCAATTATTAGAATGACTAGAATTTAAAAGGTATCTATTTATGTTGATAAAAATCATAAACCATATTTCATCCAGCTGTTTTGAGGCATTTTGTTCGCTCTCACACGGACAGAATGGAAAAATCAAATTTCTCACAGAAGAATTTCCTTCAAAATTAAATATGGAACTGTAATTTTGGAGTAAATTTCACATAATAAATTTGATTTGCTTAGATCTTTTTATTTTTAGTTTTTTGTCTCCATACAAATACAGAAAGATTGACACAATACCAAAAACAAAATTAATTTCTATTCAGGAAGTGATTCCTCAATCTTTTTGACTTTTTGTCTTTTACTATCTAGCAGCCCAAAAGATCCAAACAAAATATTTTATTTAAAAGAAAGTTTCTTTTGTTGCTGCGTAATCGTGGAACTTACTTAAAATGAATGTAAGCAATGATCACTTAGAATGTTTACATACTTCGATTATTTACAAAACACTAATATTCTGGAAATATTCTATTCTGGAAAGATTATCATATCTTTAGGATTACTTGAAAATCTACATAAACACGTGCCAATAATAAACAAAATAAATAAATAATGGATTCTTTTCCGGAAAAGACATTATAAATGTAGCATTTCTCTTTTGAAAACTCATACACAAGCACTTCGATAATTTACAAAAGGACAACTAAAAAAGTCTGTTGTGAGTGTTGCATTCTTTCAAAATGCATACATTAGTGACTAGATAATTTATAAGAATGCATACATTACAAAATGTATACTTTAGTGATTAGATAATTTACAAGAATGCATTTATTACAAAATGTATACATTAGTGATTAGATAATTTACAAAATGCAAACATTACAGAATGTATACATTAGTGATTGGATAATTTACAAGAATACATACATTACAGAATGTATACATTAGTGATTAGATAATTTATAAGAATGCATACATTACAGAATGTATATTTTAGTGATTAGATAATTTACAAGAATGCATACATTACAAAATTTATACATTAGTGATTAGATAATTTACAAGAATGCATACATTACAAAATGTATACATTAATGATTGGATAATTTACAGATATTTAATAAAAAAAACTATAGTGGAAATAGCATTATTCGAAAATCAAAATAAAGTTTCAATGAAAATATAAAGAAAAAGAAAAGAACGTGTACTCACTTTTATTCTTTTCTACATGCGAGTCCCATTATCAATTTAATCATTTAAACTGGCAACAGAATTATTCAGATGACACAACGGTTCAGTTAACCGGCAATAGAATTATTCAGAGGACACAACTGTTCAGTTAACTGGCAATAGAAATATTCAGATGTCATACAGGTTCAGCTAAATGGCAATAGAAGTCAGCTAAAAACTGAATTAACAGCAGTCAATCACCAACATGATTTTCTAAACCACATCTAACGTAGGAACTGACGAACAGGCAAGCGAAAGTTTAATGACCACAAATAAGAAACGTTATTTCAAAAAATTCTGGACACAAATAAACATGTCTGAACACGGCAGGAATTTCAGTTATGCGTAGTCCTCATTGCCAGACATTCTGCAACCACAGACGGACACTGTTCTCCTCAGATGTGGGCGAAAAATGGAGAAAAAAAATATAGAGAACTTCTCAAGTGCTTCAAGAAAGATAGAAGATAGAATCGACAGGTGGAAAGTATTAGAATGAATAGTAATAATTGGGTTGGAATGCGAGTTTAAGTGGCCGCTGATCCGGAACGAAGCGTTCCTTTTTTCCCTCGATTTCTTTGCATCTAACCTTTTTTTTTATTTGTTTGTTTCGCTTCGCCAGATTGCTAAGTAAACTACTCATCATTCCGTTTTTGAGTTCTACTAAATACTTTTATCTTCTTAAGTTGACGTTTAACTCTTTCTGTTTTGATTGGAATTTTGAGGATTATTAAATATTCATCTTATGTAACATGCTTTCATTCGCAATGTTTACTATAGAGAATTGAATATATTTTAGGATTAGTTTTGAATTAAAACTATTTGCAGACGACATTTTAGAATTTTAAAGAGATTATTGAAATACCAGAGATTTTATTGAAATACGCTGCTAATGTGAAAACATAAGAAAGTTCGTGTTTCATAATAATATTACTTGTTTAAACTTTCTTTTCAAGATAGGAATTTATGGCAACATTTTACATCACGTTACGGATCACTACGTTAAGTCTTTGGGTCAAGTTAGCAAACAAATAAATTAAATTAAATTAAGTTTTAAGACTATAACTCAATTACTAAACCTATTCTATTCATCAAAATTATTCAAAAATATTTTCAGACTTTTTTTAAACATATCATCCTTCCAGTAAATTTCAGAATCTAATATAGTATATGTACCTAGAATTATTTAATAATTTTTGTAATTAGTTTCTAGGATTGAGTTATAAGTATTGAATTTAGATTGTTATAATTGCTCCATTAAAAATGACCCAGATTATAAAATAATTTCTGACCGCAAATTTCGGAGACATAAAAACCATCTAACCAAAACAACGTCTTGTTCTCACATGATAAGAAATAAATATAATATATATTTATTGGAAGAAATTAAACACATTCGAACTATAAATTTCTCTGTATTGTCTAAAGATTTATTTTATTATTAGAAGTTAATTCTCAAAACCCTTTCCTTCAAAAAATTAAATAATTAACCTAAAATCAAATAATATTAAAAAAATTAAGAATACTAGAATAAAAAATGGCGCTAGATTCTGTATGAGAATTTTGGTAAGAAATAGTGAGAAAATTATCGGATTCATGTCTGTGCTTTTTATGAGATATGTATTGATTCTTTCGTATGTTTACAAAAAGTATACGAATTCATAAAGCAATGCTATGAATATAAAGTATCTTATATACATTCATATAAGATATTATAGATATTAACTTCTTTTTGCTATATATATAATGCGCTTTCATTGTTCAACAGTTAAAATTACAGTTTTGGGTTGAAACATTTTATTTAAAATCATATGACGCTTAGGAGAAAAAGTTTGCTCACACATGAGAAATGAGTCCTCTACATCAAATTTTATGACTATTTTATCTTGATGCAAGTAAATTTACTTCTCTTTTCTCGCCTCTATACTTCCGAAATAAAATGTCAAAACTGAGAGCACTAGTTCTAAAATTCTGCGTAGGAAGAATCTTCAGGAACAAGGGTCCTTGAAGTTCGCATTATGAGAAATATAAACTGATATCAAAATATTCCATTTTTTTTTTCTTTCTTGAGAAAACATGCTTCAGAGATAAGATATGAGACAATATCCGATAAAGTGCCAAAAAATTTAAGCAAAAGTTTATCAATCGGAAATACGCCTTCACAAGTACTTGCTAGAATAATTTTGATGATAAATTTCGTATTATTATGAGATTATTCTATTGCGTAGCAGGTACTTAAAACCGAACAACATCCTCGATTCTTGAATTTATTTAAAATTTTGGATAACATTTCACAATTAATCAACAGTCATTCCATTATTTTATAATAAAAACAAAGTAAAACCTTTTTCTTACGTAAAGCTAAAACAAATTAATCACTATCAGTTTCACTTTTCAGTATCATTGTTTTGTTTGGAAATATAATTGAATTTGAGTTTGTATTTATAAGTGAAAACGTAAAATAAAGATAAGACGATGAGTAGTTTTTCAAATCTTTATTGTTTCTTGTATTATTCTTGTTGTTTTGATACCTGAAAAAACCCCAAATTTTTTTATGCGATATTTTAATTGGTATCAGTATTTGTTTTTTTATGACTAACTTACGATTTTAACTATTTTCTTACTAGATAACAATTACGAGAGTAGTACTAAAAGTTTTCTAATTTTATTAACCTACTGCCATATAATCATATGTTTTAGATAAGATTATATGTAAGTACAGTAAACCCACTTTCTTAATATTGTTTTTTTAATGACATCCTTGGAAAATATTTAGGTATTCTTCTTCAACAAATCTGAAAATAAAGCAAATGATTAAAAGGAAATCTGCTATGCATATTTCAATGTATCAGGTCAGAATGTCATTTCTTGAACGGCCAAGCACCACATGCTCGTGCGAGTTAAATTATATTTTCATTCATTTTAATTGTTTCATTGAATGAGTCACTTAAGTATAGCACACAATAAAAAAAATTACCTCGCATTTATTGTTTAAAAAAATATCACACCGACTATTTATTTCATTTCATATAATCACGTGTTTAAAATGACATTTTTCTATGTTTTATTTGCCGTAGTATTAACTTATTTTTTAAAATCAGAGCTTCTGTAAATGCAATGGCAATGCGTTATTAAAAGCTGATTTTTTGAGATGCTCGTGCAGATAATAAATTTTTTATTTTTCGCCTACGTATTTTTGTTTGTGCAAGTAACCTCAAGCCCAAAACAACATCATGTTTTGACACGATAATAATCCCTATAAAATGTGAGCCTTAGTAGTTTTTCATTAGGTTTAGGATAATAATAAATATATTGAAAAAGAGGCGATGGAAATAAAATATTTCAATGCTGTAATTTTGGGCATAAGGGCACATTATGAAAATTGTTCACTCTCTTTTAATTACTTGTTATTATTTTGAATTTAAAACGAAAGAAAAGCATCATGCGATTTGCATATTTTCCTAAAGAAGATTTATTTTAAAGTTTTTATTTATTAAAACCTATGGTATTCCATTAAAATGTTTTCGCAATTTTTAAAACATTCAATGAGTATTTTAAGACAGATGTTATTTAATTTTTAACCTGCTGGAATTTAAACTTTAAATTCTTTTGTGTATATCTAGTAAAAATCGAGGTAAGAAACTGCCACGGGATTTTAAGAAAATGTACAATTATTATTCGAGTATATTCTTCACTGTTGAAATGTATATATATATTTCGTGTATGCATAAAATGGAGCAAATTCTATGCGTCCAGTTCATTACATCTTTGAATTACCAAATTTAAGACAAACATCTTTGACATTTTTTGTCAAGCGCTTCCTGTCTAAAAAAGTTAACCCAAAAAATAAGAACTTTCTTTAAAATAAAATATTTTATTTTTTTTATTATGATCATGGTCTTGAAAATATTACGGATATAACAAGTAAAGTAACTTTTTGTGGACGAATTATGATTGATTATCAATATAAAATTGCTTTTATTTTGATAATTGAAAATCTAACTTCTAGAATTTCTTGCATGACTTTGGACATTTAATTTAATTTAAAACTGAATTAATAAAATTCTAATTTATATTTTAAAATTTGATCCTTTGGAAGCTACTTAGCCTCTTAATTTAATCTTTTACAAATTCTTGTTTGATTATTTATTGTTGCGATATTATTAGAAAAGCAAAGGTTTGCTTTGGACATCTAGAAATTCTTCGGCGGATAAACACATAATTTCAGTTTCTGATAATGCTGATTTATTGTTACCCTTCGTATTATTTATATTCATGCTTGACATCATAATTTTTCTTCTGTCATTAACACACTACGACGTTTCTTCCATAATTATGGTAATTTACCCTAAATATTTTGCGTTGATTGAAACTGTGATGATTCATCGTATCAGTTTCAATGAAGAAAGATCACATTTTGCTTTAGATATTCGAGTTTGACTGGTAATCAAAACAATCCTTCGCATTTTCCGCAGATTTGTCTTTTGCAATGTTTGAACTACATTAAATAAATTAAATTTATGAAATGGAATTAATAGATTTCATTAATTTGAAGTATACTCAGAAAGGACAACTAAGTGTCAAGTAACAGATTATTTGTCACAGTCCGTCGTTTATATAAAAAAAACATAAATCAGACTAATTTAAAAGAAAAAAAAACTGTAGTTTTCTACAAAATGTTGCTTCTCAATTGCTGATACATTTTTACAAAATATAAAATGTACTATTGCCTAAAATATACATTTAAAAAAAACTGGTAGTCCTTGAAATCCAAAAATTGGATCATTGTTACGTTGGCCAATTAAAAAAAGTCATAAAAATTTAATCAATTTAGATAGTACAAAATGTGTATAAAAGCCAATATCAATTTTAAGAAAACGCAGTATACATTCACTGGATAATACGAATTTACAGAAAAAACACTTTGATAATACGTTCAAGGCTTTTATCTAACTTTCCTTATATTTAGGAAGTTAAACTTCAAAAAATTTCATTATTCAACCATTTTTTTAAAAAGTTCATAATTCAGCAATTTTAATGATGAAAAAGCTAATGGTTTAGTTAGTTTTGTTATATTAAGTTCTCGTTTTAAAGCAATAAAAAGCTATTTTGGAATGGACCTTATAATTTTGAACCTTGGTCAGATGATAAGGAAGACATTTGAACTGGTAATCTCTTGTTCGAAATTCCACAGCACACTAAAGGAGCACTTGACCCTTATGGATATACCGTGGACTAGACCCGCTTACACGACGGTTCTTCAGTGGAATCGGGTCTCAATCCTGAAACCCTGTGGTTTGACACCAGTCCACTGCAACACGACGAAGCTACTTAATAAGAAAAATAAATTTTGATACTCTAAAAGAAACAATCATTAAATTTTGACCGTAGAAGAATTTATAGGTTTGTGTGATTTGGAAGTTAGAGAGAAATAAAGAGGTTAAAGTAAAAGTGGACGTATTTTGCAAAATTAGAAAAAAATTTTAAATTTTATTTTAAAAGCACAGACAAAATGAAATTATCGCATAGAAATATTAATAGCACTAAAAGTTATCTGAATAAATCAGCCAGAAGTAAAACTGGCATGGATAATATATATATAATGATTGTACTTGTTTAGCTCCAACCAATTTTTATCAATAATTAATAATATTAATGTTCCTGTATGTTTAATTTTCATTATTTGATTTAGATATTGTTTATTACCGAGGTCCATGTTCCAGATTAAGTTATCGTCTTCTATCCTATATATTTAATTTCTGTTTTCACTTCAGAAAAGTTGGTCATTATTTTTTACAATCCATAACTACAATAAGAAAAATCAGATTTTTTTTTGCAAAATTACCATTATTATTATTATTATCTCTACACTCTTCATGTTTGAACATGTTTTTTTTATTGAACTTTAGAATTTTAGTTCCTAAATCTATTTTTTGGGGAAGTTGCACCGATATTGATATTTGCGTTTACATACATTCTAATGTTAATTTAAATGATTATATATTATTTTTTGAGCTCATAATTTTTGATAGAATTTTCTTATTTAAACCCTTATAAATTAAAATCGAAGGCATTTTTCTTCGAATTTGGGATAATAAGTTTTTAATACATCCTATAGTTTCTGGAAAAAAAATTAAAATATATTTTATAGTTTTTTTAAGGCTTCACCATATGAAAAAGTTGAAAAATTCGTGTTATTTTGTAAATCGAACTTCAATATTTAAAGAATGGATTGAAATATGACCTATTTTTAGTTCAAAAATTAGATAATATATTTCTTAAAACCTCTAGCTAGAAGATTACCTAAAATAGAAAATTTACCTAAACCTCTTAATTAGAAGAATTTTGCTTTATAACTCTTTTTTGCAATAAAAAGCCCTTTTCTTCCTATTTTTATCAAACATTTCCCGCTTTATTGATATATTTTGGTTTCATATATTTTTTCAGTGTTTTTTATACAAATATTAAAAAATACAACTATTTTTGACAGTTTTTCAAAAAATTCACTCTGAGCGTAGTCACATACCTTGAATTAAAATAATTAAAAGACATTTCAGTGAAATGACCTTGAAAATTTTTAAATACATAATTTCAGATTGAGTTTTTTTGTATGTGTTTATTAAAAGGATCATACCGGTAAAAGATTTAAATATTCAATTTGGCAAATAATACCTAGCGTTTTTAAATAATAAAATTTTACTGCAATGCAAATTTTTGACTAACAATAAAACTCTATTACTTAACAATTTTGATAAATTATAAACTGTTATAAACCATTATTTCATTTGTCTAACATTGAATACCTCATCCTTGAAATGTTGCATAATTTGCAATTCACAGGAAGGTTACGACTATGACACTATTTTACAATACAAACCGGCAGTGTTCAATTAATATGAACGGTAAACGTAAACGTAATTCATTCAACTTTTGAAAAGAAACCGAAAAAAAATATATTTAACTGTAGATTCACCACAATCGCCTTCTGTCAACAGTTTTTTTTTTTTTGTTATTGCAGTATAGATCCAGCTTTGTCCAGTTTTGCACAATAACCGGGTACAGCCGGACAGACAGGCGGATGCTCTTTGCAAGTGGCAAGCATGCAAGAGAATATGTCAAAAATGAAAGAAAAGCTGAATATAAGAGTCTTATTTGTTGCTTGTCATCGTACCGTAACAAATTCGCTTCTCCATGCCCGCGGAGCCTGTTTCCGCTTCATTCACAACATCGGGATAAATGAGTTCGCGTAGAAGACCCCGATTCTTAATAAGTCATTGTTAGGCACGTCAGCCAGGTTTTGTTTTTACTCGCAAGATGTTGAAACCACTCGCACTTCTGTCTTGACCTTTCAGTCCAGGCATTCATTCCGAACTGAAGGTACCTTTCAGCATTTAAACGCCTCTGTGGTTTTTATTGACAAATGGTAGCGGATGTGCAGACTGGGTGTGGAGTTTCGAAGTTTTTCAGTGAAGAAGGAAAGTTTCCTAATTACCAGCATCCTCTGGATAATAGATCGAAACAAATTCCCAAGCTGGGATTTATGAAAAATTGGTTCTGCATTACTGGTTTTGTTGTTAGTAATAACTCATTAACTGAAACAATGGACATACAAATTCTTAGGATTAGTGTGACTTAAATGTGAAGTTAGGTTACGTTGGATTAGCCGTGTTTTGAATTTAAACAAAGGACAGCTGGAAAAGATCCAAGAATTTTCTAATTCCCTGACATATTGCTTTATGAATAATTGGCTACCTTTGGCGACCAACTACTTCGCCTTGAATTTCGGTTTTATATATTTCCATTTAAGTTTCTTATACAAAATTTAATATTGATACTTATCTCAAAAAGAATTTTTAAATATTGAATTCTTAGAGAAATTTAGGATGCAATCAGTTATGTGTTTTAAACCTGCCTGGTTAATTTTGTTTATGGACTATCCTAATAGAATCCTGTCTCACGACACTATTATTCATAAAATCCTTATTTTCCTATTCTATCTTTTAATTGTCGTGTTACAGTAATATTTATTTCTTATTTGCGTTTTCCTCTGCGTATTGTTCTGGATAATAGATCGAAACAAATTCTCAGGCTGGGATTTATGAAAAATTGGTTCTGCATTACTGGTTTTGTCACTTTTAATAACTCATTAACTGAAACAATGGACATTATAATTCTTAGGATTAGTATGACTTAAATGTGAAGTTAAATTAAGTTGGATTAACCATGTTTTGAATTATAAACAAAGGACAACTGGAAAAGATCCAAGAATTTTCTAATTCCGTGACATATTGTTTTATGAATAATTGGCTACCTTTGGCGACTAACTGGTTCGCCTTGAATTTCAATTTCATATATTTTCATTTAAGCTTCTTATGCAAAATTTAATATTGATACTTATCTCAAGAAAGAATTTTTAAACATTGAATTGTGAGAAAAATTTAAGATGCAATCAATTACTTTTTAAAACTTGCCTGGTTCATTTTGTTTATGGACTATCCTAATAAAATCCTATCTCATGACACTATTATTGATAAAATCCTTATTTTCTAATTCTGTATTTTAATTATCGAATTACCGTAATATCTCTTTATTATTTGTTCATCTGACTTAAATAGGTATTGTGCAGACATTAAAATTAACAATAAAATAGATACAATAAAAATACAATAATAACAATGCAATAGATTAGATGAATGCATTGATCAAAAAGTAAAGTGCGAATCGGAGAGTTGTAGAATGGTTAGTATCTCCCACCCAATTTAATCGATGTGTTAATCATATAAATGACATTTTTTTCACGATATGTGAGATTTTCCTAAACTGTAAACGGGATGCAGCTATATAATAAAAATAATGTGAAATATTGCCGGTGTCCTGCTCAGAGGTAATGCATCTTCTTAGTGATCTAGGTGTCCAGAGTCCGAGCCCCGGTCAGGGCATGGCTGTTCTTCTGTGTTCTGTCTGTGAGGTGTGTGAATGTACCCCCCTGTGAAAAGGGGCTGTGCAAGCGAATATGATGGTTGCTATTCTGTGTTCTATCTGTGAGGTGTGTGAATGTGCCCCCCTGTAAAAAGGGGCTGTGCAAGTGAGTTTGATCAGTGTGTATCATCTGAATATGAGCTAGAAGTCAGACTTCTACCTTCGGGTGTTCAGGGGTGCGTACCCTCAAAATCTACTGCACCCCTCCTTCCGTTTATAAGTGGATACATCATCACCATCATCAATGTGAAATATTAACAAATTAATTGCTTTGTTATAGATCAATCTCTGAAACAAATCCTGAAAGACGAAAATTTTACAATATATGAATTAATTAGGTTAGTACATAGTTTTAAAACTTTTTATATCTAATACTCAAATTTTAGAACTGTGATTTCAAATATAAAAATTACCTTTGTGTTGCAAAATAATGTTTTTATCATAGAAATAGACAAAAGAATTTGTCAGCTGTTTTTTCACAAAAAAATATATTTGTTTTCGTTATTTCAGAGCAAATATCATTTATTGATTCTTATAAGAGAACATTAAAAAATATCTTTGTACCATAAATTTTTATTTCAATTCCCATTGCTCATTTAGCAATTTTAATAAAATCATCTGAAACTCTTTTATTTCTTTTCAGCAACATTTAAAACTATAAAATTTTAAATCATAAATTTATGAGAAGTTTCAAGTACATTTCAACACCAATAAGGTTCTTTATATAAGAGAGAAATATTAATTTTAAAGTGAATGCTAAAAAGGAAAAAGAAAAGTCTTTTTAAAAAATTGAAATCCAGGAAAAAAACGCGAATCAGCAGATTTTAAAGTGTAAAAAACAAGTTCATTTACAATGATCGGAAATAAAATTGGTAGAATAATTTACAAAATTTTGAATAAAAAGTAGTTGTTTTCAATATTTAATCGAGGTTTTATAATAATTATTGAAAAGTGAAATAAAAGAAGACGCGCTAGTTGATTGACCCAGAAACAAGATACAATATAGTAGGGGAAGAATGAATCAACGATTTTTTTCTCAAAATATTATAGAAAATTGCAATATTTATGATTATCATAATATAATATAACAGAGCCAAAAATGTACTTAACCTAACATTGCATGCCTTTTTTAACGAAAAATAATATGTGTTTTCAATATTTCCTTATAATTTATGATAATTATTCTAAAGAATTTCGATTATTTTTTAAGCAAAATTTTAACAAAATTATTAAAATGTGCCAATTGGCTATATTATGAATTAAATAATATCCCAGTGATGCAAATACCATTTTAACAATTCTGCCATAAAAATAAAAGTCCCATTTATACCTATATATTCTTTACAATGGAAATAAAATATTTTGGTAACATTTTTTTCATGATAGAATTGTATTGTTGTTGTTGTTTCTAATATCACATCATAGACAAGCCTGCTGACGAAGTCATCGATTTTAAACCGAGAGAGCGTCTGTTCTTTTAATAGCGCTATCTAGGTCCAAGATTTCATCGTAGCTACTCACGCTTCACAACCCTATTTACGGGGCTTCATTCATGTATTTCATTCACAGATCCTTATTTAAACCTGAATCAGAGAACGATCACCCAGTGGTATTGTTTCCATATGGAGGACTTCGGGGTCACGACATATTTAAGTGTACTCATCCCCACAACATACACGGGGAGTCGGTTTTTACGTATTAGACCATCTTTACCAACGGTCGCCAACGGTTTAATAACTGATAAGCGACAGATTTAAATTGTGATAAAGATCAACGGATTACAACATTACCATAATTGGCGACTTCAAATTTGGCGATAAAGTTGGACGGCCTAACACTTAAGTACCAGGGAGTCTTCAACCGATAGGGGTTTGAATTCACAACCCAAGGGAGGCGAACGCCCTACCAACCAGGCTATCCCGGCCATCTGCTAGAATTATTCCTATAACAGCCATTTTGGTTTTTGTCCCTAAGTTTCCATACTAATCCAAATCCAATTGACATCTTTTTTACGAATTCATTCATATAAAAAACATTCACATAGTATCAAAAAATCATTTAAAAACCTTCACATTAATATAAAAAAATTATTCAAAATCATCCCCATTCACATCAAAAAATCATTCAAAATCATTCACATTAGTATAAAAAAATTATTCAAAATCATTCTCATTCCCATCAAAAAAATCATTCAAAATCATTCGCATTAGTATCAAAAAATCATTCAAAATCATCCCCATTCACATCAAAAATCATTCACATTAGTATCAAAACATTATTCAAAACCCTTCGCATTAGTATCAAATCATTATTCAAAATCCTTCGCACTAATATCAAAAAATTATTCAAAAACCTTTGCGTTGGTATCAAAAAATTATTCAAAATCCTTCGCATTAGTATCAAAAATTATTCAAATCACTCCCATTCACATCAAAAAATCCTTCAAAATCCTTTGCATTAGCATCAAAAAGTTATTCAAAATCATTCGCATTAGCATCAAATAATCATTAAAAAAAAGTTTTTCTAAAAAAAAGTTAACATTCATGGCTGTCTTTTGAAACAGTCATTTGAAGTTTATAACTGGTGATAAAAATGGACTGCCAAATGGTTACCCGATGTATTGTAGGGTCACTTTCTAAAGAACTAGAGCGTAAAATGAGCTTAAATACAAACTTCATATCCTCCCATCTCGAGTATTTCTTCGAAATTCTTGGTGTGTTAAGTAAAGAACGCATTTCATGAAAATATAAAATTCACAGAAATACGATCTCGGTGACTGATTTCAAAATCGAAAGAACACAAATTTTCTTTTGAAGGATAAGTAAAATAAATTAAAATAAAATTAATAGCAAAATTTTTGTTTGGTTATTTAACTGATTATATTATTATTTATTTAATTTTTTCGAATAATTTTCCAATTAAATTCTATTAAAGCTCCACCTTCTTTAATTGTATATTCAAATATATAAAAAAAATATCAAATTTTTATTTTCCAATTGCTAAATATACTTATGTGACACAGAAAAATTAATTTTATTTTTAAAATTGGCTCCAGAAATATAATTCAAATTACATAAATTCATATGAACCCAAACAAGAAGTAATATATGGCAATCTGTGCAATTAGGAAACGTATTGAATATATAATTATATTAGTCTCCTTTATGCATTCAAGCCAGATAATAATCGATCTAGTAAACTGGATAAATACGACTAACCATCCAATTTTGATGCGGGTGACACGGACGATTCTCATTAGAACGTGCACCCGCATTTAATTAAAAATGGTGTTGGCGTGCAAGAAAGAGGGTGAAAGCCTTAAAATTCGAATAACAATATGTTAAGTTTAATGAGGAATATTACGAATAAAATTGGAATAATTAAAATTGGTATTTAAGTTTTATGTACGACTTATTTTAAAAACGATGTAATGAAATGTCTATTATTTCATTTTTATCTGCACACGTGCTAATAAGCCCGAATTATTATTATTACGCACGTGTTAATAAGCACGAATCATGTTGGCAGTTGAGCGAGTCATGTGACTGGATGTATATATATATATTATTTTTTGAAAAATGGAAAAATGATTTTAGTATATGATTTGTTTTTTTTTAAATTAAAGTTGTTAAGTGTTTTACGCTTCGAGCTTTATATTTTGTACTGAATTATATTTTGTACTGAAATCTTTTGAGTTTTTTTAAGAACTTACATTTCAAAAACATTCTTAACATCTTATTAGAATAACTTTTAATTAATATGCTCTATTTATGCATTTTCAATATTCTCTATTGTAACACTCTTTTCTAACACTGTTTTTTGTATAAATATCATATTTCTCTTTGGGAAAATTTTTAATTAAATTCTATTGTATTTAATGTTTTCCAATACAAATATTTAAGTACCCATTCAACCAACAAGACATTTCAAGGATTTTTAATAAATTTGGATATCCCACATTAAGAAGAAATTTTTCCTTTATACTTGCTTTTGAAATGCAGTGAAACCGCTTTTACTACCTCCTTCATAAGTAAGTCACTTTCGTTAATACGTTTTTTGGTCTTGATTTCATATATTGTATGCATATATTAATAGCGTGTTGCAATTGCATTTACAAAAGCTGTGCTTAAAAAATAAGTCAATGACTACAGCGAATAAAACCTAGAAGAATGTCATTTTGAACACATGAGTATATAAAATGAAAAATAAATAGGAAATGCGATATTTATTTAAACAATAAATGCGAGACAAAGTTTTTTGGATCATTTGCAGTAATAAATTGACTCATTCAATGAAACAATTTAAAATAAATAAAAAATTGCACGTGCACGTGGTGCTTGGCCTTTCAAGAAATGATGTTCGGACATGATACATTGAAATATGCATGGCAGATTTCGTTTTTATTTTTTATTATCTATTGCAGTGGTCAAAACTATCTTTGCAACATTGCAGACATTCGATATTGAATTATCATTTCTGATTTACCGGCGTTTATTCCCTCTCTGAAAACTTGGAAAAGCAATTGCATTCATTTTCATCACCTTATAGAATCCTCCCCCCTTCCATTGGTGACATCCCCAAAAAATGAAGAATGTTAAGCTTTCGGTATAGTGGTTGGTTCATGCTTCCCTTGCAAATAAAATAAGGTACGGGGCTTGACCATTAGGATTCGACCATGGTTTTCGCCAATGTGCTGTCACAATGATAATGATCATTCATTTTACCCAGAATTATACGGCAGGGTGGAAACACTATATTATAGACAGTCAAAGATAAGTTTTTAAATTTATCCAATTCCAAGTATTTTCAATCTTGTTTACATAATCCGGTATTAGACAGAGTGTAGTGTAGTGCAGTCATTGCTTACTTTAGATATGAGAATCTATCGAAAAAATACATTTAGATATAAATTCGGTTCCCAGTGATTTAGTTCGAGTGGAAAATCAAAGAACGAAAGAAAGAAAATTAACTATTTTTTTCAAGTAAAATACAAATTTGAATGATTTTTGTCAAACTCATTACAAAAATGTGAAATAAGAACGGAATTACAATAACAATAGCATTTTTATTTTTATTTATATTTATTTCATATAACCAATTGGGCAATGAAATATTCTCAGTAATGAGAAGCATATGTTATAGTTATATATTTCACCATTAAAATTAAAAAGAAAGTAAAAGAAAATACTTATATATAGTTATGTATATATACTCATTCAAAGTATTCATATTGAAATTAAAGGTTTTATTTTTCCTTAAATTTGGCTCAATTAGTCTAAATGTGTAACTTTGGAAACTTTAAAATGTTAAAATAAATTAGTCTCTATTTACAAGTGCTCTAAATTCAAAAGCTCACTACTCCCACTCTAATCGTTAGTCCATAACAAATTCTTAATTTATTAGAGATATGGGTATGGCTCCAACTGGAAATTATTCTTGATATGTCATAAGAAATTTTATTTAATTTACTTTAATTAATAAAAATATAAATGAAGAAAATATAAGTTACATGGGTATTGAACAATTTTTAAAATCTGAAAAATAAAACAGTTTCTTCAAAAATAAAAAATAGAAAATTCCTAATTTTTATAGCATAATTCCTCATAAAAATCATTTTTAAAACCAATTATTTTATTATTTTTCGGAAGTAAATCCCTTAAAGTGGTAAATTTTTTTAGAATTAAATAAATTAACAAACAAGCCTTTTTGAAATATTTTCAAGAGTTTGAGAAATGATGAGATGATGATCATGTCTCCGCTTTACAACGGAAGAAGAGGTGCAGTAGCTTCTGAGGGTATGGACCCCTGAGCACCCGAGGGCAGAAGTCTGACTTCTAGCTCAGATGGGGATGAAACACTCATATCTTATCTCATTCGCTTGCGCAGCCTCTTTTTACAGGGTGGAACGTTCCCATACCACACAGATAGAACATAGAGGAACAACCATGCCCTGACCTGGATCCCGATTAAGATGCACTTACTTTGTGAAGCCATCGCCAGATGAGAAATTAATATATTATTTAATTTTAGAATCGTAAAATACATAATGCAAACAAATAAGTGCTATTATTTTTTAAATATGCATATAATTTACAATAAATTTTTGTTATGAACGTTATTTACAAATGAAAAATAATATGTATGACATTTTCCAAAAGTCACTGAGATATGAACGTGTATATTTCCACATCATCATTTATCAGATGTCAAACCAAAAGAAAAGGAAATATTAAGAAAAATTAAAAATAGCGCATGGAAATTACAAGAAAAATGTAACAGAAAGCCGAAATAAGGAACCATTACAGAAATGAGATATTTCCCTAATTTAGTGACAACAATGGAGAGGAAAAAAAATTTTAAACGGAAAAATAAAAAAGTATATATTTTAGAGATTATAAGAAAAATGCAATGTGACCCTTCAGTGAAGAAGCATTATTAAAATTAATTATTCTAGTTAATAAAGAAAGAAAAAAAAGACTTAAAAGAAAAATAAATGAAAAGGCCATTTAAAGAATGTTGATTATCTAGAATACGAGGCTGAAATATTTTTATAAGTATACATTTTTAGATTAAAAAAATAACTTTTTTCAAAAGATATTTTTTTTCTTGATATACCTTTTTTTCCCGGAATCTCTTTCTCATAAGTAAGTATTCATGATGCATTCATTTATTTCTCAAATGCATATTGGGATAAGTGTTAAAAAAAACTAACTAAAAACTGTATGCTTAATATATTTTTTGTACTAAAAGACATTAATTTCAATATATAACATAAGTTCCAGCGAAAAAATATTCAAAATTTATCAGAAAGTAATTACAGTATAGTAAGAAGCAAATACGTTTACCGCCATCAAATTTTTTTAATACACATCAACGATAGTTTTTAAGGAAATACATCATGAAGGTTTATATATAAGGAATAGAAAGTTTAGAGAGCTCTCATCCGGCGTCCTGGCGTAGGGGCAGCGCTTCTTCCCCTGTTTCGAGTCTCGGATCCATTTTGACTTTTTTTTTTTCTGTTTTCTAATCTGTAAGGTGAATGAATACCCCCCCCCCTCTTCTGTAAAAAGGGGTTGTGCAAGCGAATGGGATGAGTGAGCAAAAGTCGTACACTTAGCCTCAGTTGGCGCTACTTCAAAACAAAAGACGCTCACTAGGTTTAAATCGCCGAGTATCTTAGCGAGCTTGTATATGGCAAGTCCCATAAGAAACAACAACATCGAGATCTTAAAAATGGGTGTAATTAGAATGTATTGAAATGTCATGAAATTATTTTAAATTTATAAAAGCTGCTTAGGTGTTCTGGAAAGGAAGAAGTACCAATAATATTTTAGCGCAAATATTTTTACCTTAATAAAAGATAATTGATACTTGATAGATTTCAGACAAACGATCAATAAGATTGCTCTAACATAAAAGTTTGATAAATCACAGTTCTTATAAAAATGATAATAAAAACATCAATTTTAGTATTCTCGTATTATATGTTCAGAGATGTGAAAAATGAGGCTTCAAAAGAAGAAAAAAAGCCGTCAGAATGAAGGAAACTGCATACTCTATTAAGCATTTGGGAATTATTCACTTAGAGTTATGAAAATTTTTATACATATGAATTAAAAGATAAAAATATTAAATTTCTTTAAAAACATTCAAATTAGTTATATATTTTTAAAAAATTAAATTATTTAAAAAAAATTTTAAAACATTTTATTGATTTGATAAAAAAATTCTATTATTTTTTTTCCGTATCTTCCTTTTCAAATTTATTTGGGACAAAACTGAGTTTCATTTTGTAATTTCTATTACACATAAATTTTTCAAATATATTTTCATGCATATACACTTAATTTCCATTTAAAATGCGTGTTTTTCTGAACTAAAACGGATTTTTAGCTACCCAAAGGAACTTGAAACTTAAATCTGCATATATAGTTTTCTTTTAGTGTTAAAACAAAATCTTCAAGAAATTCATGTATTTCCTTAAAAAATAAGATGGAATTTTTAAAATATTTAAATCTAACTAACACATTTTTTGTGAAAAGTCATTAAAAACCTATTTATTCTACTTAACCTTTCAAACTGTGTTTTTATTATTCAATAACTCTAATAAAACTATTATAACTGAAGATAAGTGTATATCCAAATGATGGAACAATGGAAATAAAATTTGATATTTTCCGCAATTTTTTGCTTAGATTAGTAATTAATAATTTTTTGCTTGCAAACGAGTTTTAACCGTAAAGCAAACATGTATGTTTTCGCTACAGATGTCTATTGATAGTTCTATTACTGTAATTTAGTTAGTGATTTACTGTTTATCGTGTTTCTAATTTCTACAAGTGGTTGATTTTGTTACTTTTGATCAAGAATTCCTAAAAAATTTGAAGTATAAGACTTCGCTATTATTTATTATCCAATTTGATGGATTACATTCATTCACATAGGTATTTTCATAACAATTGAATTACACTAAGTAATTAATATTTATTATTAACAAAGCTTGTGATTTTCTTTTATTTAAAAAAAAATCCTTAACTTTTTCATGTCACTAAATAGTAATAATAAAACGATAGGAATTGTTCCTCAAATGTTCATCGGAACAATAATTAATGCTTCAGCCACACTAAAGCGAAGGCTGATCTCTGGAGGTTCAATTTGGGGAAAAGTCGGAAGTTGAAAATCATAACAAAGTAATTTATGCACTAATACTAATATTCGATAACACCATTCTTTAAAAATAAATCCAATCAGTTCTAGCTGTATTAAAAACACATAAACTAATGTCAGAATGGAATGCCCCAAGAGAAGATATATATCTTGCAATGGAAATTCTAAAGTTGAAAGCATGGAAATGTTGTAGGTGATCATTTGGATATACAACAAACTTTGGTGTAGCTGTGTCCTTAGGAAATCCAAGCGTGTCAAGTGCATTCTGGAAATGCTTACTAGAACGATGACTAAAGCTCCTAAAAGGCATTCTACAGTCTTTTCCACAAACATGAACACCTAAAAAAAGAATAAGAATTAACATTGTAAATAAAAAAATCTTGGTTAAAAAAGATTCGATGTATCATTATGATGTTATTAAAACATTTTGATTCTCATAAAAAGAAAGATGCACGGAATTCAACTTACTTTCAAATTTTAACTGTAATTAAACATACTTTTTGGAATTTTTTTCTCAATTGATTGGATTTGAATTTGGTATAGATTTACACTGTCGTTTCTGAATCTAGATACAAAATTTCATTTACCTAAATATAGGTTTTTATTAACACCATAAATAAAAAACCTTGGCCAAAAAGATTCGATTTATGATTATGAAGTACTAAATTATTTTCATTGTTATAAAAATAAAAATGAACGGAATTCAACTAAATTTCAAATTTTACTTGAAATTAAATATACTCTTTGGAAATTTATTTTCTCAATTGATTGGATCTGAATTTGGTATAGATTTACACTGTCGTTTCTGAATTCAGATACAAAATTTTATTTACCTAAATATAGGTTTTTATTAACACCATAAATAAAAAAAACTTGGGTTAAAATATTCGATGCATCATTATAAAGTACTAAAACAGTCTCATCGTTATAAATATGCATGGAATTCAACTTAATTCCAAATTTTAACTGTAATTAAATACACTCTTTGGACATTTTTTTCAACTGATTGGATCTGAATTCGGTATTGATTTACACTTTTGTTCCTAAATCTAGATACAAAATTTCATTTACCTAAATTTTTGAACTTGTTAGCTTTGTTAAGTATTGTTAAAAATTGTGCAAATTATTGCTGCTAGATCTCTTCACAACTTTGTACAGGATTTAAAATATTAAAAAATATTGTGGAGCTATCGTAAAATGTCTTGTATTGAGTGGAACCAGAAATGCTGTTGATTAACCCATCACCCCTAAGTTATGTGGTAGTGGTGAAATTGGCGTGGTCGACCGTTGTATATACTACCATCTAGTAGCATCGCGCTCCTATTCTTCCGGTTCGAAAATTCCTTGGATACATCGAAAACTTCCAGGGACAAAATATACTCGAAATAGACACGTGCCTGAGAAGGAAGATTTGAAACATAAAAAAATCATTCTAATATCAAAATCGGTTTTTTTGAAGATTAAAATACTATATTTTTTACTTTTTTGCATACTTAGTATACAAAAAGCATAGCAGTCATTAAAAAAATTGAACTGAATATTTTGACAGATATCCACATTTCAGACCCCACTGAATTCGAAAAACACCTTTTTGGAAAATATCTATCTGAGGCGAGTGAAATTCAGCTTGGTATATGGTCTTTATACATTAACTTGTTAGTTTATATCAAATTTTGAGTAAATTCAGCTCAGAGAAAGTTTTTCTGTCTGTTCGGCTAATGGAATATAAGTTAACACAATAACTAAAACGTAAAGAAAGCTATATATATATATAATTCGATGCACAGAATTAACCTTCCCACAAATCCAACAACGGCTTGACCATTTATTTGTCTGTACTTTTAGAAACATGTAAACGTGATAACTCAAAGTTGCAATGACTTAAATATATCAATTTGGAATAAGAGTTTGTGACTACAAGTGTAGATTTGTAGCAAATTTTTATTGAAATCTGTTGGTTAAAATACGTGTAAAGCATAAACTCAGTTTTTGGATATTATTACCTGCGTGTTAAGGATAAGCAGCCAAAATTTTTGTCAGGGATCCCAAAATAGATTCAATAAAATACTAAATTATTATAAAAACTTTAATATTTCATAACTATTATAAATCAATACTATGAAAGCATTTCTTGTGATAGCAACATTATAACGCCAATGCCATGAAACATTCTTTTGGATAGCAACATTATTACACCACTGTCATAAAAGCATTTTTGTAGTAGCAACATTATTGTGCCAATGCCATAAAGTATTTTTTGGGAAAGCAACATTATTTCACCAATGCCATGAAAGCATTCTTTGGGGTAGCAACATTATTACACAAATTACATGAAAACATTTTTTCGGAAAGCAACATTATAACACCAATGCCATGAAAGACTTCTTTGGGATAGTAACATTATTACGCTAATACTATGAAAGTATTTTTTGTGATAAAAACATTATTACGCAATGAAGTGAATGCAATTGTTGGGATAGCAACATTATTAAGCCAATTCCACGAAAGCATTCTTTGGGATAGCAACATCATTACGCTAATACTATGAAAGTATCTTTTGTGATAGAAACATTATTACGCCAATTCCATGAAAGCATTCTTTGGTATAGCAACATTATCACACCAATGAAATAAATGCAATTTTTGGAATAGCAACATTATTAAAGTGTAAGCGAGAAAATCTTTTGGGAGACCATTCTGGCTGGTTATATTTTGAATTTGAAAAAGTAAAAATAAGAGAAGAGGAAGATGGATCGCTCTTTCTGTATAATTGCAATAGTGGGTACAATGGTATCAAAGAAAAGCTATTATTGGCAATCGTTCGCTTCATATTTGACCATGTTCTTTCTGATTCTCGGCTGCACTGTAAATGCTGCTGTAGTTAGTATTCATACTGTCACCTGCTGATTTTCTCGTATCATTAATTTCTTATTATTATAATAAATGCTCCCAGATAAATGGCCATTTATAAAAACGAACTTAAATCAAATGGTCACTATTCTATCACGGATTTCACTTTTGTTAAAATTTTAGAATTACCAAGTAAAGGAGCAGAATACGATTCTCAATCTCACCTCAAAATTTGGAATAAATAAAATCTGTGTTAATCTCAAACAGGCGTTTGAAACTTTTATTTAATATGATTCTGAAAATGTTCTTACTGAGATACTTACCAAAGATATGAAAAATTTCATAGTCTGCAGTACCAATTGAAATAGAATGCAAATAGAGATGTTTAACCACTTCATGGCCCACAATGCACTTCTTGTTTATACAAAAGGAAATCTAATACAAAAGAAAAATGAACGATATGTAAAAATGTGGCACGTTTTAAGATGATATGAACTTACTTAAAAGATTTGGTAAATGTTTATTTTAGTATTTTCGATAAAGAAAATTTTAAAAAAATATTTATAAGGACACTAAAAATATTTTCCAATTATGTTAACAATTTAACTAAGAAAGTTAGAATATTCAGTTATTTTTCATTTCAGGTTCATCAGTAGTTTCGTTACTAAACTCTTTTATCCGAGTCCCTTTATTTTATGCATGTAAAAATAGAATACAGTATTTGATCTCTACTTCTCTGTCTAATGTTCAGAAGTACTAACATTTTTAACACTCGCTTATTATTGATCCCAGCATTCTATTTGAAAAGTTTCAGTAGTTAATTATGCGATGATCAACTCATTAAGTAGCATTTTGAGTTTAGTTTAGTTATATTAAAGTTCCTTTTAAAGCTACGCTAGAGTTATTTTGGAATTGACTTCGTAAAGTTAAAACCCCAGTCAGATGAAGAGGATAACATCTGAGCTAGCACCCCTCTCTCCACACCACGCCAGTAGAAGGACGTTTGGTCCAGATGGATTTAACGTGCATCAAACCAGCTCACACAACGATTCTTGGGGAAAAAAGTGTAATGAACATAAAACCCTCCGGTTCCGAAGCCGAGACCTTACTACCAGGCTGCAGAGGTTCCTAAATGACATTTTGAATTCGTACTATTGGGTCACCTAACAATGAATTTCAGATAAAATTGATTTCCAGATACATGTAAAAAGGAATCATAAACTAAAGACTAGTAATTGTAGATAATTGCAATAAAAAATTTCTACCTTTTACTTCATTAATAAAAATAGGCTTAAACAAAAAAAATTAAGTTTTTAAAGTTTTTTTTTTTTTGAAAATAAAATGTTAATATTTTGTGATATATTTACAGATTCTTCTTACGAAACATAAATCTGTCAAAGAAAATATAAGTAAATTATTCAGTATCTGACAAAATGTTTTTCCATTCAGGAATATATTGTATGCCATGTCGCAAATAAAATATAAACATATAAAGTCTACAGGTTCGGTATATAATCTGATAACTACCGTGCCAACCTTTTGAAATACTTATAAAACAGCCCAAAAAATGGAAGAAACAAGAGTAAACACCAGCAAATATTGACTTGCAGTGAATAGTGCTTTAAAAGATGCTAATAGGCTTTTCTCAATATGAAAATTGAATATATTACCTTGAAAATTTAAAAATAATTTTTCCACGGATATAATAATTTTTTTTCATGTAAAAATAATTTATTTTGATTATAATATGCATCTTATACCAAAAATATAAGCTGGCACCAAATTACAAGTAAAAAAAATGTAAATATATTTATAATATAAAAATTTTTTCTTATGTGTCTCAAATATTTATATATATATAATTGTAGAGGGTATAAAAAATGAAAATGATATTTAACATTCAACATTTGCTAAACCTTCCTTAAAAGATTAAAACCAAATCAGTAAATATTCATTTCTGCAATTTGTATAAAATACTTGTTTAGGGGGAAATGAATTTGTATTTACGTTTATACTTGCAATAATAACAACCGAGAAAGAGATTTTAGAATTCATATGAATATAAATTTTGAATTTTTTCTCTAAAAAATAAGATATCTATTTCAAGTTTATGTTGTATTTAAATCAATTCTTGGCGGTTTCGCTGTAAATCAGTAAAGCTAAAATTCACTGTAAATAAATGGTATGGATTGAATTAAATATTTAGTACTACTGAAACTGGAATTTAATAGTTTCATTTTTTTACAATTAAACCCCAATAAAACAATCAAAATTAAACGAAAATTCAACTATGTATAAATTACAGATTTTACATAAATTGATTATATCATTATATATGTCCCAAAATGTTATTTATAATGAAACGTTGGACACAGTCTTTAACTAGAAAGAATGAAAAAAGAACTTATTAGTTCATATATATTATACTCAGAGATGAAAAAACTCAGAAAGCATTTAACATTATTAGTATTTTTAAAATATCAATACTCAGCCTGTTTATGTCCATAGATCTAACAGCTAAGAGAATTTAAAATTGAATTACAGAGTTTCAAACAGAGTTAAGTTTTAAGTGCAATTCGATTATATTAACGTCCTGTTTTGAAGGAATACGAAGAATATTTTAGTTCTGCTCTTGTAACTTTGAACCACTATCAGATAATGAGGACAGAATCTGCATTCTCAAATAGTACAGTGGATACATATTTAACAAAAGATTACATATTTGACATGTAGTGACAGTAATAAACGAAGGATTAGGCTATTCCAAGAAGTAAATATTGAATATATTCTGTTTTATGATGATGATTTAGGAACAATTATAAGATCCAAAATTCCATCTTTGACGCCCCTCAACATGCTTCAGATTTTGTTATCAGTGGAAGTTATTCCATGGAAGTTTAAACGTGTCCTCTCTTTGATTTGAAACGAGAAAATAGAATCTGTTTTAGGTTTAGGATATTTCTTCATAGCTTGCTTATTTTTCGTCCTTGCGAAGTTCGCCCTGTAAAATCGATTTGGTTACAATCTGTATTTGAAAATTTAAAACTACACTAAGACAATTTTGTGATAGCATCTCAGTTTTTATTCCCTGTGGTTACCAAATCTCTCGAACCCTTAAAATCGATCAAGGCTTTTTTGAAAAAGGAAAAAGATTGAGGATGAACACTAATTAGGAATAGGTTTACCTACTTAAAATCAATAAAGAATTAAATATATTCTTTTAAATAAAATCTTATTTCAAATTATTTTAACTAACCCCAGTTTTGAACCTTCCATAACCAATTAGAGTAAGATATTCTACGATGATAGTGCAAATTCTACTATGCAATGCGGGGTGGATATTCCAAAATTTTCTAGCAATTTCCACTATTAACCCCTTAGCATACGAATTTATTTAACTTGCCTTTATTAATTTATTTCACAGATGTAGCGCATCTTCCTCGTTTTCTAGGAGTCCCGGTTAGGGCATGGTTGTTTTTCTGCCTGCTATCTGTGAGATGTGTCATTGAGCCCCCCTATAAAAAGGAGCTGTTCAAGCAAATGTGGTGAGCGTGTAGCTAAGTCGTACTCTTGGCCCCAGTTGGCGCTACTTCAATAACAAGAGACGCTCCTTTCGGCTTAAATCTAAAAAAAAAAAATCTGCTTTCGGCTTGTCCACAGGTATGTGCCATAAGTAACAACAACATTTATTTAACTTTCTAATTAGATTATACATTCTATTTTTGGGGCATTTATTGTTCGTTTGATTTTTTTTTTATGATATATGGAGCATTTGGGATATCAAAACGTTTCGAATTGATTTTTGCGTCTTTAAATATAGTTGCAGACTTGAAACTAAAAATTTGGTAATTCGATGCACTTGTCAGACACGTTATTGTATGCGAAGGGGTTAAGGCTAAATCGAGTTAGGAAAGGACTTAAAAAGTTTAATTTATGATCGGTTGGCGAGGATTAGCTTTCTCGCCAAAGTTCCGATTCAGAATCAGCAAATGGATATTTCCCGTGGGCAAATTTAGCTTGTACGAGCTCAGAATGAAGACGAATCTTCGAGTGACTGTGATCATTCAATATCGGTGCTTAGACCTCGAAAGGAAGTTCAGATGAGTGCTTTAAAGGAAACAAAGAGCAAAATCTTGAGATCCTTGACAAGAAGAAAACCTTGGCAAGTATTTTGATTCTGAGATCTTTTATTTTCATTTCCATCTTAAATATCTTTTAGCTATTGAAGAAATTTTAGAAAACTGATTAAATATGTCCGAATATTTAGTTTTAATCGTAATTTGTTATGATTATTGCAATGTCTTATTAATCAGTTAAATTATCCCTCTTTAACTTTATAATCTTAACAAAGTTTGCCTTCTAAGCAACAGATATATGATTTTTTTAAATTTTTATATTGAAATGAATGATTTGCATTTTATGATCTAATGATATTTTATTAATAATTGACTCAAAATATAATATGATAATTTAGATAATAGATTTTATCATGAGTTCAGTTCTGAAAAACGTTACGACAGCACTTTAAATAATGAGATACAGTAAGTTTAAATTCTGTTATATTATTGCTCCATTTACAAGCTGAGACGTACTTTGTAAATTTATGTTGTTTTCAAATGACTATAACAACTCCCGAAAGAAGAGAATCCTTTTTCAAATTTTCGTTCTTTCCTTGAGGAACTAATTTTATCCTCGAAACGTTTAACAGGCTCTACTTTCATATACTTGATCATCTCTATAAAATCGGCTTTCGAACCCTTGGCATTTTCAGGAATTCTAAAATTCTGCAATTTGGCTATCGTTATTTGAATTATTAATTTTATAAAGTGCAGATTTATTTAAATTCTGATTTAAGTATCAAGTTTTGTTTTAGACATTTATTGTTATTCCTATCCACTGAAAAATGGAAAAGACAAATTAGATACTTGAGTAGGTTCAAGTCATTTTTAATAAAACACTCAAGATTTTTTTTAAACGGGACCAAATGAATTTCTGTTATTACTTTGATTCTGTTGTTAATTTGATAAAAAATTAGTTGCTTAAAAATTCTTAAATTTATTGAATACGTACATGATCCAGACACATAATTTCGGTCAAGTTTTAAAAAAATAATCAAAATAAGCTGTTTTGTTACATAAAAAGCCTATATTTTTATCCTTTTAGAAATTGTTTGCGAAATCCTTACAATGACTGCTCTTTGCTTATTTATCTTAAATATAAGTTGCAAGAATTTATAGTTGGAACCATACACACATATCGATGCCATGTATACCAGAGGTCTCCAGTAATTTCAATTTTTACATAAAGTTTTCTCATATTTCGAAATAGATCTACTTCTACAAATTAGAGATCGTTTGAACTAACTACTGCTATCCAAATTAGAGATCGTTTGAACTACTACTTAGATTTCCTTAGAGGGTAGAAATATACACCATGAAAAGATTTTTTATAAAATATACAATCAGAATTTTACTTAATAAAAATTTTAACTCCATTTTTGGCATTTATGAGGGACAAATTCTTAAAATATTATAGAACAAAAATAAATGTTGCATTTTATTTAAATTACAAAAAAAGGTAATGATATCTATTTAATAGTCGAACAACTTTTTCTTGAAATTTGGCGATTTTTTAAATTCTAGTACTTTGTTTAGTTTTCTATTATAAATTACGTTTCTGTACTTTCGGCTTCCTGGCTTAGGGGAAGCGCGTCTTCCCCGAGATCTGAGCATCCCGGGTTCGAGCAGGGTTGTTCTTCTGTGTTCTATCTGTGAAGTGTGTGAATGCGCTCCCTGTAGAAAGAGATTCTGTAAGAGAATGTGACGCATAAAGTAGCTAAGTGCTCTTGGTCCTAGTTGGCGCTACAGAAAATATAAGAGACGCACAATTGGCTTAAATTGTTGACAGGTCTGTCAGTGAACTTGAAAAGTGTCATAAGCCACAACACTAACAACAATATTGCTGTACTGAAACTGAAAGCATTCCCATAACTTAGGTGAATCACTTGGTTTTCTTTTAATGTTGAAAACTAAAGAAGAAATATTATATTTATACTGATTATATTTAAAATGAATAGTGTAGTTTACTTGAGGAATACCAAACCATGAAATTTAATAGCAAAATATTTACATTTTTATAGCGCTTTATTATAAAATGACTGATCTCTAATGAAAACATTCGATGTACATAATGTTTAGAGTATATGAAAGACAATAACACACATTAATATATGACAACTGTAAAGAATCATATTATGCAATTGTACCTAAAAATTGTAACTGAAATTAAATATAATTAATAACTTGTCGAACCAACCTTCTTGTGTACAGCTGACCAACCCGCCGCTCCTGAACACACTAGTATTGACAGGATTTGTTGTGGTTGACTGGTTGTGTCATGTGTGTATATATATATATATATATATATATATATATATATATATATATATATAAATATATATATATATATATATATATAT
>JAOUZG010043195.1:806472-820804 GCA_026289955.1 Argiope argentata
TATATATATATATATATATATATATATATATATATAATATACACTTTAAAATAAACAATAATCACAACCGCATTCAGTAATAAGTTGCATTGAATCAATAAAATGTTTTGACAAAATGGATCTATGACAAATCGATTATTGCATTGACGATACATACATTTGGTACATATCAAATTATTAAAGCAACATTAACTTACACGAACATTCATTAAATCTCAAAAGTCTGGGAAATTAGCTTCAGATTATCATCAGAGCTTTCTGTTCTCAGAGAGATCAATTGCAGGATATCAGCAGCTAGGGCGTTAGTTTGGAAAGATATTGTCAAAGAGTTCCGAGAGCTGAATTTCCCTTCTTTGAGAGCGAGAAACTCTCGTTAACCTCAAAACCACCCTATTAGCGGGTCTGATACATGTTGGATTCGTCGAGGTCAAATGCTCCCCGATCCACCGTTCGTGGGAGTGAAAGTATGGAGATGATGAATGTAAGCTACAGTGTTGTTTTCGTCGTCTCACCGTGCTTTTGTGAATCACCTCATCATTTTCATCTGTGTTCGAATAATTATTATTGCACTTTAGACAATACAGTGAAGCATCTGTAGCATCCGTTTCGAGCTCCTGACAATGTTGTGACTTTTTCATAGAATAAAAAACAATAGAATTGCAATACAACTTCCAAAAAGTGGATCATCACCATAAAAAAAGAAAAAATGAAAAAAAGATAAAATTATAGAATTCTCATAAAAAAGAGAAAAGTTTGGCTCTAAAAAAGATAGAAATAAAAAAGACAAAAATGATCACTCAAGGATTTTAAGTGAAATGATCAGTGGTCAGAGGATTGCGGTTTTTTAAAAATACATTTATGGTTAAAAATAGAGAAAGACCTCCCAAAAAATTATTCAACCTTCTCTGCAGCATTAGAACTTTTTGCACGAGATATATTTGAGAGAATGCAGTTTAAAAAGTCCTGACCTAGAAAATAATGCAAAATCTACGGTATGATTGAATTTTGCTTCACTTATTTGCATTTCAGTTGAAAATATTTAGCTTTTTAAATGTTTTTCTTTATTTTTTCATTTTTGTTAAGTAACGATTAAAATTGTGTTAAAATTCGAATAGATATATATATATATAAAGTAACAATTTTAAAAGAGGTATATAACAAATTGCCACTTTTGATTAATAATTAGAAAGATACACAAATGTATTAAGAGAGCGCGTATGCCGCTATTCCTAAAGACATAGTGGAACATAGAAGAATAATAATAATAGTAAAAAAAAAAACAGAAGAAACCTGAGAAAAAAATATGTAAGTGAAAAAAGGAAAAATCCGGCCTGATGACTTTCTCAGGGGTCAGCATCAGGCAAGGATTCCAATAAAAAATGGATTTTTTTTCTGTAAAGAGTTAGACTATAGTCTAAAAAATTAACTCTTTTATGACCCGACATTTTTTTATTGGAATCCTTGCCTGATGGTGACCCTTGAGAAAGTCATCAGGCCAGGTTTTTCCCTTTTCACTTTCACATTTTCTCAGGTTTCTTCTGTTTTTATTATCTCTCTCTCTCTCTCTCTCTTTATATATATATATATATATATATATATTCTGACAGAAAATAAATTGTATTCTGAAACGTTATTCCTGTTTTTTATTAAATAATTTCTCATGTCAAAAGCTCAATTAAATCTTTTAGAAATTTAAAATTATTGAAAAATTCATTTTGTTTCATTTCATACATTTTTTAGCATAGTGGAACATCTATTGCCAACTTAAACAGATGTTAAAAGTCGGCAATAGATGTCGCCACAATACCCTCAATTATCTGACAGTGTGTGTCTCATTTTTCTTAAAGATGGGCAAAATAATAATACATGAATTATTTAAATAAATTATCTCACTCCGGAAAGTGAACAATTAACATGTCAATTATTGTACATAATGTTTTAGAAGGCTCATTACAAGTTTAATCATTTTTACATTCACAAATAATTTATAAATCAATTAAAATATTTCATGATAATCCTTCTTATTTTTATTTTGTTTAGCAGTTTGAATTTAAAGGAAAAAAAAAATGTTATCAAAACTTTTGTGTTAAGTTAGAAATAACAATTTTTAGCAATAAATTATTTCTTCTTGAATTTAATATTAATTGTTTAGCATTAAATAAGTAATTACACATAAAATAACAATTTTCCTGTATATTGTTTAATATTCATAATATATAGGATAATACCGCTTTTGATTATTATTTTTTAAAATCGGGCAATTATCTAAGATAAAAAAAATACATACAAATAACTTTTTTAAGTTTTATAAAAATCAGCTAAACTAATATAATTTTAAAAAGAAGCAATCGCATATTACAACTTATTTTCTGAATTTTTATTTCAAAATTTGTTTTTCTTTAATTGTTTTTGGTTTGGTGTATGA
Organism: Argiope argentata; assembly: GCA_026289955.1. Taxonomy (NCBI): domain Eukaryota; kingdom Metazoa; phylum Arthropoda; class Arachnida; order Araneae; family Araneidae; genus Argiope; species Argiope argentata. The sequence goes on from JAOUZG010043195.1 coordinate 808,898, forward strand.
ATTAAATAATTATTTAAGAACATTTTTTACTAATCAACCTTGAATCATTTCAACCCTTCATACTTATAGCAGAAAGTATCCTTTCATTGAAAATAAAAAATAGATATTAGAATAATTCTTAGCAGTGAATAGCAGTGAATTAAAATTTGTTATTTAAAAAATTCGGATGAAATAAAAAGTGGTTTTTATGAAGAACAATGCAGATATTTCTTAAAATAAGGAACTATAATATTACAGCTGTCATTTCTTTAATTGTACTTCCATATAAATCCTGAAAATCAGGCATAAAGATTTTTCCCTTCCAACTTTTTGAAAATCATTTCTATTACGGACGTGGCGACATCTATTAGTCAATAACGGAGTTAAATCCTTCGTCTTCTTTATATATTTAAAAAATTATTTCCTTCTCTTTATATATTTAAAAAATATATAACAATTTTAATATGACAATAATGGAAATTCAACTTCTTTCTTGATTACTTTTTCTTAACTTGTCATTAAAAATATTACAAATAAGTCTGAACTTTTATTTACTGCATATATTTCCAGGCATTTTCCCAAATATTGATTTACAAAAAATGATTTTGTGAATCAGAATCATATAGCCTGTAGCAATTGAAGGTCGCGGTACGAACCTGCGACGTTTGGACCAGTAGCCGAGTAATATACCGATCAAGCAAAAGGTACCCTTCAGCTCGAAGGATATTATCTGGCTTATAATGTTGACGCTACAAGCCGGATGATCAGAACACATGATGTGATGATATTTGCTTGAAAAGTTACATTATCGCCGCTAAAATTTTAGGCATATCTTTTTAGAAAATTTAATATCGCGAATATCCAAATCTATTATTTTCTATTATTTTTCTCGATCTTTTAAAAACACTCAAGCATTTTTGATGCTTTCATATGAAAACAATGTGATAAACTTTAAAAAAATAAAAATAAATAAATAATACATTTTTTTTCTTTGGATTCTAATACCGTAAAATAAATTATTGAAAAATTCATGTTCATTTTTAAAACTTGACTTGAGCTTAATGTATAAATTACTTCACTATTATCACTATATTTACAAGAAAAACTTAGGTAATTTGGTCAAATGTCAATCTAACCTTTTTAATTTAGGAAATTTAAGAATAAATATACTGGTACCCATAAGTTTAGATCGATCTTATACATATATATGTTTCATGTTTGGTAGCCGTAGATCAGATGGTCTGGCTTGAAGAAAGCCAACAAACGCACACACATACGTTCATTTCCTTGATTAGTAACGATATAGATTAGGACAGTGACTGGTATCGGCATGTGTATATAAGATTACTGAAAAAGGTGTTCAGTTTTATAAGTATTCTAATAAATTAAAGCAATGAAGCAAATAGGAACCTGATCAATGATATTAGATAAATTGTTAATGTTATCAAATGTTTTTATAGCTCTTAGTTTGTATTTTTTCATTTATTTATCTGACCACTCTAATTTGTCCAGACAATTGGAGAAGGACTAGGGAGTGCAGTGGCCTTGTAAGGCCCTGGCTTCTCTTACTCTTAATTATTCAGTCGTACTCTTAGCCCTCGTTGGTGCTACTACAAAACAAGAAACGTTGATTGGGCTTAAATCGCTGACTACCTCAGCAAGCTTGTCCACGACGTGCTATAAGAAAAAACAACATTCTTGTTATCATGTCAGAATATGAGTTGATTTTGGGATAAGGTTTTTGGCGTTAATAAAAATCCGTAAACGAAAAAGAAAAATTTTAATATCTGCTCGAGCATCCCAAAAAATCAGCTTTTAATAACGTGTTGGATTCGCATTTACAAAAGCTCTGATTTTTTTTAAAAAGTAAGTGACTACAGCAGATAAAACATAGAAGAATGTCATTTTGAGCACGTGATTATGTGAAATGAAATAAATATGAAATGTGATATTGTTTTAAGCAATAAATGCGAGACAAAATTTTTTGGTTCGTTTGCAACACTAAAGTGACTCATTCAATGAAACAATTGAAAAGAATAAAAATATCATTTAACTCGCACGAGCACGGGGTGCTTGGCCGTTTATGAAATAATGTTCTGGCATGATACATTGAAATATGCATAACAGATTTCATTTTAATCTTTGTTCTAATTATTCTGCAAAAGAAGCATCCTAAGGAAATCAAGTTATTAAATTATAGTTCCTTAAAAATTTTGATGGTAAGGATAATTTTTTAATCACATGTCGTCTTTATGTTGTAAAGAATATGGTCTCCATAATTCCTAATATAAACTTTGCAAATATTAAATACATTCTTTTTTTAATCTTCAATAGTTGAGGAAAATCCCATGATTATGTGTTTGGTGATTTGAATTTCTTTGCAGTGATTAAGTTAATTGTTAAAAATAAGGGTCAAATTATTATTATTATTTAAAATTGTCAGAATTGAGGAAAAACATCACTGAAATTTAATTGATATGATTTTAAAGGTAATTATTTTAAATTTTAAAATATTGTAAAACATTTTTGTAAATAATATTTTTGAAGTCATTCTGAAACTTATCACAATCAAATCAAATACACTTTTATTTATCCTTAATTAACAAAATTTTCCAAAATATTAAATTTAGTCTTAGTAATATATATACCAAATCTGATTAGTTTAAGTGATTCTAACCCGTAAAGCGTCCATGCATGCATAAATTCTCCCTTAGAAGAATTTATGCATATATTGTCAGGAAAAAAAAGAAAATATTTTCGTTTCTAATGAAAATATTCTTGGGAAAAGTTCGATATGTAAATATTTGCGATGTACAGAAGTTCAATATATAGGGACCTGGGAGTAATGAAAATGAAATCTGCATTGAAAAATTGATTTTTGGCGAAATATATAAGTATTTTTTTATTCAATTAACCATAGAACAGTTTTTTTATAAATCGATTCGAGCTTTATTTCTACGTTATTATTTATTTTATATCTAAGTTTCTTTTTTTTGGCAAGTTAAATAAATTTGTATATTTTCAAAATCTATGTTTCAACGTAGTTTTACATAGTTAAATTTATTTTCTTAAATTCTGAATTTTTGTATAATTGTTTTATTTATTTTTTAAGAAAAAATATCATTATTAAAAATCATGATTTGTTATCATGTCTTGCATGAAGTTTGCCCTTTACAAGCCTGCTGACTGATCTGTTAGCGATTTAAGCTGATTGAGCGTCTCTTGTTTTCCAGTAGTGCCAACTAGGCCCAAGAGTACGACCCCCTGTCCCGTCACAAACCTTTTTACGGGGCGGACTTCATTCATGCATTTTATTCATTCATCCAAAATTCTTAATTTAGATTTAGAACAGAGAACGATCACCCCTGAACCAGTACACCTTGTAATGACTTGATTCTGGTTGATCAAATAAAATGGTAGCGTGTTATACACAAAGGATTTATTTACAGCTTTATACAATAATACAAAAAACAAAAACACGTCCTCTACGTTAGATACTGGAAAATATTTACAACTGGATTGTCCGTTCGGCAACTATGCCGAGGATTCACAAGCTGTCCGCGTATTCGGCTTCTGCCTGTAGCTCCAGAGATCTACGGATTACTTCCGGTAGATCTTTCCAACAAACTCCAGATCACGTGATATCTCTTCAACTTCAGCACTGCTCACAGCTCGTCTCGTTGTCGTATCCGCTCTCGTCCAGTCTCTCACCAGATCAGCTGGTCTCGTCTCTCCGATCAGCTTGTCTCGTCCACAGGATCAGCTTCTCGATCGTCCATTTTAACAGTAGCGAAGCTTCACCTCTCAGACTGATATTGGCGCGCTGGAGATGCCGATTGTCCAATCATTCTTCATAAATACTCCCACTGGCGCGCCATCAAGTCGTGGGAAGATTTCAGAAACATCCACCCCTTATCAGAACCTTCACAATACACACTGTTCGCATCTGCATTCTTTCTTCAATGGGTTCAAGGAAGCACTAATTTCTTTAACGGGTCGTAACGAGCATATGCTGCTCATTATTGGAACTTTATCCCAGCTGGGGTGGTCCATAGAAGAAATAGTCCCATCTGGTATTTCGACACGTTTTGCTGCTTTAATGGGCCGAAAACATGTTTGTTCCATTATTCGTTTTTCTCAAGTTCTAAGAACGACACAAAAAAGGGAGAAACACAATTGGCAGCAAAGGACGAATAGCCTCACCGCTGGCTAGGAGTATCATTGTTCGATCATGTGTCTCTTCCAGCAGGAGACAAAGTGGCGACTTCCTTACAACCTAGTGGTATTATATCTGTTCTGGTGGAATTTGTGTCCACGACAGATTTAACGTGAGCCGGTCAGCACATACACGGAAAGTCTTCGGTTCGAACGGAGAGTCTTCGGCCAGCACATACACGGGGAGTAAGTTCGATCTCGCAGCCCAAGGACTGCGAATTAAACGCCTTACCAACCAGGCTATCCCGGCTCATTTTGTCTAATGCAAAGACATTTAATATTTCTAATTATTTATTAGCATTTACTTCTTCATCAGGATTTCCTTATTCAGAAAATTCAAATAATTTTTTAAAGCTACTTAAAAAAATCTTTCCTTATTCATCTGCTTAGTAATATATCAAATGATTTTGGACAAATCATTTGATATATTACTAAGCAGATGATTTTTGTCTTATACCTGTTTCGTTGGTTAAAAATATATAATATTCGTTCATATTTTTAAAGCGTATTTGTTTTTCATTGATACATTTAAGGAATATTTTTTTAAAAATTATGTTAGGCAAAGAATTAGAAATATCTGAGAAGAGTTTTGAATATATATATATATATATATATATATATATATATATATTGAGAGTTCACCTTTTACTAGATATATCCTACATTCAATACAAATAACACATTAACTATAAGTCCAAACATATATTTATTTTTTTCATATAACAAATGGTTTAATTTAAAGTTAAAATAAAGTAAAATCAACAATAGGTTAATAATCTATTGAAACTAAATTTCTTACTCCGTATATGGCCATACAAGTACAAGTAACACCACAGTATTTAACGGTAGGGCGTAAATGTTTTGAATCCAAAGGAGCATTGAGCTTTATCCATAAGGTGTCACTGCCGAAAATGTTGAATTCACTCTCATTAACTACCAAATAACTTTCTTCCAGGAGTTATTGGTCATCAACTGATGATTTTTTGCGAACTCTGCTTTTTCTAATTGCAAACTGATTGTTTTTTCCCTAACCACTCGAACTTTATATCCAGCTTGTCTAATTACATTTCATGCAGTTACAGCATTTACATTTCTGCCCCATGACCTGTGAAATTTCTGCTTTTTGATGAGCCATACGGTTTGCTTTTATATACGGCTTGCTTGTGAGTGTATATATACACTCACTGGCCAGTGAATTAGAAAACTTTGATATTTGTAATTGAATGCGTGCTGGGGATGAAGTATTCAAATTTTTTCGTTATGAAGTGTGTTACACGTGGAAGTGATGCCCTGGTGCTCCTCGAAGGTAAACAAAGAGCCAAGCGATACCTAGATATACTGAGAGATCAAGTGCACCCTGCAGTATTGCATTTTTATCCTGATGGCAACGGATACATCATGGGTGATAAGGCAGCTATACATCGTATCAGAAGTGTTTCAAAATTGGTTCGCTAAGCATCAGTCTAAGTTCCAACACCTTTCCTGGCCATCGCATAGCTCGGATCTTAACCCCTAGAAAATGTGTGATATATTGTAGAAAGATGCATCCGATAGCACTCTCCTGTTCCATCTAAATTACAAGATCTATAAAGCTGCATAGCCAGTGCATGGTATTCTCTGAATGTAAATGCACTCCAGAAGCCTGTAGACTCGATGCCCAAACGAATCAGAGCAGTTATCCGTGCAAAAGGTGATCCAATAAAATATTGGTCTTGGGTTTCTAATTCCTTAGTCTTTGAGTGTATTTGTCAGCAATCTGAATGAATATGATAAAAATTTGAGTTTGTAAGGGAATTTCATTTCCTAATAGGCCAACGACTCCGAATAAGTTGTACATAAGGCCAAAACATGTTATTTTTTTTATTATAAGTAGCAGTTACACACACTACCATAGTCCCGTGACATCAATTTCATGGAAAATTGGTAGACCACACTCGAAACAGCGGCTCAAAAACACAAATTTAGAAACATAACTCATTTAAAACAAATATTGCAAGAAGAATGGGGTAAAATATTTTTAGATACCCCAAAAAATTAGTCTACTCAGTACTACGACGTTTAGAAACCATAATAAAAGCCAAAAGACGTGTAACTAAATATGAACACTTTCTTTCTATACATGATATTACAAAAACTTCATTGGTACATTCTCTATTTTTGAGTTAAAAAAAGTCAGAAGTTTACCTAGAATACTCTTGAAACTTTCCTGTTTAACAGTTTTTCGCGGATTTTTCTTTGTTATTACTTTAAATTAAATCATTTGTAATGTGTTAAAATAAAAACATACATGTACTTCTCATTAATGTGTTACTTATATTGAAAGTTATATTTATCAAGTAAAAGTAAGGTGTACTCACAAATGTTTGAATCAGTGTATTTATAAAATTTTGTTCGAAATAGACATAGCAAATATAATGACAATTATAATAATATTACAACTACGAAGAGATAAAAAAATGGAAATTTATTACAATATTTTATAACCGGAATATAAAATTTAAAAATCTGAATGCCTGTTATAAACACATTGTCAAACATATAATATTTAATAAGTCTAGATTAATTGAAAACTATTTAAATTTAAAAAACACGCTTTAGAATTTTTAAAACGTAATGATGATGGCATAACTAGGAAGAGGTACACATTTTAGCCTTATTTCATTTATTAACGTTAATAGAAAAAGTAAATGTTTAATACACGGAGTATTATATAAAAAAAACTTTGAAAGTTTGGTACAATAAGCAATATAATTAGGAAAGAGCATCGGGTTCAATAAGTAAAACATAAATATTTCAAAAACATTTTATACTTTTAATTATAGCGTCATTTCATTAAAAAAAATTTATGTTAAAACTATTTTGAAAAATAGTGTGATCAAAATATCAAATGTTTACTTTAATAAAGCAACTGAATAACTATTAGCTTTAAACCCAGATTCTTATTTTAAATACATAACTTCGCCTCGTTTACTTTCAGACAAACTTCTCGCGTTTACTGTCTTGAAATAGTGTGTTGTTTCACAGTATGCTTTTAGAACCAGGCTCCGTTACAAATATTGTTCGTAGGATTTATAAAAACTGTTGAATAAGTCACAATACATGATTCCATAATGCCTTCGTGATTTAATAACAGACATTTTGATATGTCCCTGATGAGATCATATATATAACATTCGATCACATACTTGACCCAGTTTTAATTCCTTTGACACACAGGGAGAAAATAACATATTTAATCCGAAAATATAATAATTGTGAATTTTGCGATACTGAATATTGAGAATTATTTGAAATAGAGTCTGATTTTCTGAAATATTCCAAGAAAAAAATATATAAATAAAGAAATAAATTTTAATAACTAAAATTCCTGCTTTCAACATTCTAATCATCCCTTTTAAATTTTATGAAATCATTATGCCTGCAATAAAGAATGATCAAAATGCCTTTTTTTTCATTGATTTTTATTTAATTTTGTACCTGATGATTAAAAATTTTTTTGACTCTCTACTTTGCAACGCGAATCAGGAAATTTTCTTTATTTGTTGGTTTTACATAGAGTGAAGTAAAAAAAAATCCAGAATTCTAAAAATTATATATATAATTTGAATATCAATATTTTGTTTGCAGAATAGCTTCAATTCTCATTCTTTTCTTATTCATTATTTCTTATTCATTTGCTAGTTCATTCTTAATTGTTTGTTATCGTCTGGAATCAACAAAAGAGTTATGATAACTAACAATTATAAAGGAGAAAAACCAATATTACATTTTTAGCTTATTTTCATACTTCATTTTGTGTTATTGTGGTTTTGATATTGATGCCATTTATCATGTCACGGGTGGCAACTGCAACCGTTTATTCAACTACATTGAGGAGATTAACTAATTTTCTATGATTAAAGTCATATGCAAATAAAACGAATAAAAATTAATTTAGTCTGATTCAGAGTATATAGTAAAGTATGAGAAATAATAAAATGATAAAATATAAAGTTTTAAATAAATAAATAAATGGAATAATAGTTTATAAATGGTAATAAATAGTAAATAACAATTTTAAAAAAATGGTACTTTTCCGTTAGCCGGGTGCAAGTGAAAAATCATCAAATATTTGGCTGAGTTCTACATTATTTGGCAATTTTTCGTTTTAAAATCATTGTAAGAAATTTGGTGAAATTCTAGATCATTTGGCGATTTTTCGACTGCGCCTGGCTAATTAAATGCCTTAACTAATGGTTTATTAAACACATATTCTTAATTTTGTCAAAGCTATAGATTGAAGGTAAAATAATTTCAAAAATATGTACTATTTATATGCATTCCTTAAGAAAATCGCATTTAAAATTATATCTGCTTTCTATTGAATGAAGCATAGAAATGCTTATTTGATCATAAAAACACATTTTAGACCTCAACGAGTCGAAATTTTTGTCATCAAGCCTGTCTATCTGTAAGTATAATGATACAAAAACGCTTTGAGTTAGATTGCTGAAATTTGGTATTGGAAATTCCAACCAAATTTGAATATTTGTATCAAATTTTGAACTAAATTCATTTTCAAAAAGTCTATTTTTAATGATTTATTATGAACGACTTCGATAACTTCGAAACATTCACAAGATTGGTATTTAAAAATAGATATTTGTAGAATTTTGAACCAAATTCATTTAAAAATTTACCTTCTGTAGGTCTGTCCTTTCTAATGATTGTAAATTTATTAACTCGTGAATCCAATCACTTAATTAAAAGAAATTCGGTATGTTATCTTGCGACCTGTAGATTTATGTCAACTTTTGTTATCAACCGAACTTCTAAAAGAATCCCAAGTTCATATTAACTCTCTAGAATCAGCAAATATGCTAGATCTAAGCCAAATATCAATATTTCTTAATATATATATTTGGAAACACACACACACACACAAATGGTAATGCACAAAAAATAATTAAAAAAAAAAAGATCACAACCAAATCAAAACAGAAAATACGCGAATTAGAAAATAGGATCTCCTTAGGGAAGACTATTATTGGTGATTATGCGTGAAAATTTCGAGGACAGCATTACTTATTAGATTATTTAAGGTGAGGAATTAGGATTTTCTTTTATTATGATATTAAATAAAAAATATTGCATCGTTTTATCGTTACCAAAGTATTTTCATTGTCTTGTAAGTTATCTTGTTTAGATTTTTGATAAAAAAGTATTCCTTTTTTATATTCCTTATTATTTTTTTCTTATTCTAGTCCATTTTAGTTTTTTTTATCTTATTATCATTATCTGAATTTGGATGGTAACATTTTTTCGGAAATTATTTTTCTAACGTCAGTAGCGCTACAGATATTTCATTGATTTGAAATTTTCACTTGTTTTGCATGAAAATCCTAATGAAAAGATCTTTTAGATCCTATTTGAGAATTTGCCTAAAAGAAAACAATGTAATGCCGCGTAATCACGCACACACACACACTTCATTTGTATGTCTACCAATAATAGATAACAGAGTTTATGTATATGCTTGTCCATAAGGACCCTACACAATAAACCGTTTGATCTACATCTATTAAATGTAGAACTAATGTGCAGAAGGGGATTGGGTTATTTGGAGCGAGTTTTTTCACATTTTGAAAGATAAAAAATTATACAAATTTTTATTGTTTTTTTAGATAATTCTTGAAAATATTATTTCATAAAAGTAATTTATGTATTTTTTCGAAATTTAAAAAAACAAAAATTTTTAATGATACCAATATAATAATTTCGGAATCTTCTCCCCAAATTTTATTTTATTTATTTATTTTTTTGAAAAGAGAAAAAAAATTGTTTTGGAAAAATTTATATTGCTGCAGTGCAGGGTATTAAAATAAATAAACTTTGATATCTATGAAATTCAATGTTTAAAATCAGTTTGTTAACAGGATTATGAAAATGATGTTATGATGGAAATATTAAACTGATGTATAAGTGGTGAAACAGCTGATAGCCAAAAGTAATTAATCGAATAGTATATGAAACAAAAACTTAACGCAAAGAAAACATTGAGATCATTAGAAGATTAACTAAAAAGTTTTCAAAAAAATTTTAAGAAATAAAAATTTATCAAAGTAATGCAATTTAGCAAAAGCATTCTAAAATAGCTTTCTATTTCTCAAAACTTTTTTCTTGCATAGTGGAAAGCTTACAGGGTATATTTCAGATTAATAAAAAGTTACTAAATTAGAAACACAGTAAAATAAAACATTTTTGTGTAATTTCGAATGATAATTATTGTCTTTTTTAATTAAATTTGATAATGCATCAATTCTTTATACAATACTTAAGTATATTTGCTTCTGGTTAAGTAATTAGATAAGATTGTGCTTATCAAATCCTACTAAACAAAATCCTGGTGGAAATATACAGACGCGTAAAACCACGTTTTTTCGATATTTTTGACCGTGAAAATGCATTTGAATTTTTCTCGTTTTTTTTATATTTTAATCTTTAATTTATTATTCTTTATAATTTTACTAATATTATGGATAAACCGTGTGTATCTCTGGGTTTTGGCTCTTTGTAGGATATATCTTAAAAAATGAAAATGTACACAAATAAGAGATTTTTCTTGAAACTTTTATTAGAATTTTTAGTTTAAATTTAATTTTTTGACGTTTTCACCTGAAACTTTTATTAGAATTTTTAGTTTAAATTTAATTTTTTTGACGTTTTCACCTGAACGACTTCAGAAAATATAAATTTTGAAAACAATTTTTGAATTACTTTAAAATTCAAGAAATTATTTGCCTTTTTATTGACATTAATTTAATTGCTATTCTATATTTACTTGTATTTTGAGATTTTTTTATAAATATTTGTGCAAAAACAGTTTTCTAGAATTTAACAACATTTCAAATCGTTTTCTTAGTGAGAAAGTTCAGATGCATGAGTTCATAATGAACAAAAAAGATATAAAGCTATTGAATTAGATGGTTTTACGTCAATCCCTTTGCTTTTAATGCCGTATAATGTGTTATTATAAAAAATATTCTCTGATTTCAAAAAATTATTACAAAAAAAACTATCCAAAATAATATTGAAACATTTGAATAATGATTTAGTTTTCTCCTTATTTTTCTTAATCTAACATATAGTGCAACTAAAGTAGAGACAGTGATTTTATATTCGATTGTTTTTCAAATGATATCAGTGTGCTATCTTGTCCAAGTATTCAAATCAACCATTAATGCTCAGTATCAGTTTTGGATTTACATAAAGGAATAAATATTTGAAGCACTAAGTTTGTGATGCACTGAAAGTTAATATCACATATGCTTGTGTAGAGTGACAGTTAAAACGATGGACAAATTACCGTCTTGAAATTTTTCTGCTACAAAATGAGCTCACATATTGAAATTTATCTGCGTAAAAGGTTTCATTATAAACTTTATAAACATCTTTAGATTATATTGGAGCAAATGTATGTCACAACATAATTAATTTTCATAAAATTTTTTTGTTATCATGGAAGGATTTTATGGTCATCTATACTTTGTTATGTGTGGGGATTACGAATAAACTATATATAAGAGATTTTAATGATATTAAACATCACAAATGACCCCACAGAACCACTGGTCGATAAAACAATTAGTTATAAAAAATATAGAATTTTGTTATCAGTTTTTCTTTGAATAAATCATTAGGTATCGCCACTGGACAAAATACTTGCACCAGTGG
>JAOUZG010043195.1:839547-858718 GCA_026289955.1 Argiope argentata
GATAGATAGATAGATAGATAGATAGATAGATAGATAGATAGATAGATGAACATTATATAAACGGCAATGATGAGGTCAGCTTTTAATTCGTCTTTCTATTTATATTTCGTAGAATGTCGGATAAATTGGAGAATTTTAAATTCATAGTCCTGTTGAATTCATTTAAGCTCATAGCATAATTACTTATCAACTCTATAAGGAGTCAGTTTTTTATTTTTCCTAATTAAGTATTCTAAAATAGAATTTACATTTCACTTATTATTTCTATAAACATTTAAATGAATGATTATATCAAATTATAATTAATATAATAAAGTTTCAAAATAATTACTTTCATCCTTGTTCTGGTAATCCGTAAATTATAATTGCAAATAAGATTTTTAACACAAAATATGAAAAACCGTGTTGCCTTGTGAAGTAAATAACCTAATCCATGGAATCAATGTCTAACAAACTTTTTGGGGCATCGCCGAGTAAACTAAATTGTATCTCATCTGCTCCGAAGAGAGTTATGTGTGTTCCTGAAGCACGAATGAGCGGGATCGTTGTGTTACGTCATCTGACTTCTCTTCAAATTGACTAAATCCACCTACGAATAACTCTATTGTTGATTCAAAACGAAACTTTATATTGTTACGGTTTTAGCTTAGCGGGTTCGGACTGAATGAACTTTACTTGAGGACAGCACAAACAAATTTATTTACAACTATTTACAGGATAACTTGATAAAGTAAAAGTTTAGATGAATACAATCCAGCAGTCAACAGTCACTTACAGCGTAAATGCAAGTCTTAAGTACAATAAACACAATCTGCAAAACAGCTGCCATATAGCACAGCAAACAGTATGTCGCAGCGAGCTCAATAACACAACGTTAACAGCAAACGCAAACACAGCTCACTAATAACAAGCAAAATATCCGCTAGTCCAGCGAGACGCTTCTCTTCCAAGAGGGGAAAACTTGAAGAATGCGGTAGCCCGTCCCTTATATAGCCGGGCGAAAGAACCGCGAGGATTTGGAAATCACAGAGAAAGCTCCAGCAGCTGCCAGACTATTCCTTTCGCCAAACCAACCCTGATGGCGCCAAGCTCTTTGACAATCGCTCTCCCCTCCGTGCTTTCAGTGGCTTGAATTATTTGTTCAATTATGACACAATATTATAGCCGATATTAATCAGTTTTTCTACAATTTTCTTTGTAATTCCTCCCTCTTTCTGTTTTATTTTTGTTTTTATCGTTGAATTTATTATATCGCTTAACTGCATTCTTAGTTTCCTAGAAAGGAAAGTAGTTTTTACAAATAATTCTGACAGAAACTTCAATCTTTGTGACCAGTAGTCAAATTTGATGGCTGAACTTTCTGGTCATACTGGTTCACTGGTTGAACTTTCTCGTCATACACCCAGTGGTTATATATTTCCAATATTTATTTTATATTAGCTGCCGTCTGAGATCAGTTGGTTCGAAAAAAATATTAGTTGAGTTTATTTAATTTTAATTTTAATCTTTTAAACATAACTAAATGGTCACGTTTTCTGCAAAAGAATATTAAATATAAAACTACTACCATTAATGCCGTGTTAGTTGAATAATTATCTGGAACGTAAATGAATGCGCATAAAAGAACGAATACGTAATATCACAGTTCCATTAAAATTGTAACGTATAGGTTTATAATTCTAGTGTACAGCCGACCACCCCACCACCACTGAGCGTCAAAGTATCGACAAGATTTGTTGTGGCCGACTGTGTGCTGTAGCAATGTCCAACCTTACATTGACCGAATCTGTCAAACTGATATTCTCTTTGAGATGATTGGCCCCAAAGTGGTCAAATGCTGACCACCTCATCCTCTGCAAACTTTCAAAGAGTTGGCAAAAAACTCAATTTTAGACATCATGTCCTTCAGATTCTTACGATTACTTGTTACCATCAGTACTGAACTCAAGTCATTGTTTTCAACTTGCAGATGTTTTCTATGTTCAGAGATTTCTGTGCGTTCCTTTAAATAGTGGTAAACAGTAACGATTCCTCGGTTTATTAATGCTGTAATGACTCGTGCCTTTCACAGGACTGTTATTTCACTTACGTAAAAAATAAAAGAATATTATACTAGCTTTTAACCATAAAAGAAAAACACGTGATTAATTTTTGATGAGTTGTGAAAAAGATTTGAATTTTGTTGCAACAATGAAGTCTGTAGTTGCCAACGTCCTGGCACAGAGTTAGCGCGCCTTCCTAGTGATCTGAGTTTTTTAGGTTCAAATCCCGGTTAGGGCATGGTTATTCTTCTGTTTACTATCTGTGAGGTGTATGAATGTACCGCCCTCTTTGTAAAAAGAGGCTGTGCAAGTGAATGGGATAAGTGTGTCATCTTCATATGAGCTAGAAATCAGACTTCTGCCCTCGGGTGCTCAGGGGTCCATATCCTCAGAAGCTACTGCACCCCTCTTTCCGTTGTAAGGCGGACAAATCATCATCATCAATCTAAGGTTAAAAATTAAACAGAAATATATTATTAAAAAACGCTTGCATTGAGAAAAATTATACAGCAAATAAACTAACAGTTTAAAAAAATTTAAAATTTTGTGAAAATTATTGTTGCGTAATAATATTTTTAAAAGCTATGGCTGAAAAATTCTAATACATCGCTGAAATTTAATTCCCTAAAACTCATAAAAAACCAAACAGAAGTACGCATACAGCACCGAAATCCTTCAAAATATTTTTGTACCAAATATGGCAGCTTATAAGTCAGCAGATCCGGGCTGTAGATAACATATCAAAGAAATAAAAAAAAATCTGTAAATTCAAACCTCAAATCGTGAACATCATAGCATGACAATGGCAGAAGCAGCAATTATTTTATCCTTACTTCATCTAATGTGCTTCATATAACGTGTATATCAAGCAAGTATTCAATAACATTACGTGAATGTAAATTACATAACTATAAGATTGAAAAGTATGAAAATGAAATATATTTTAAAAGTTTTCAACTTTAATATTTGTTATTTGTATCATTATTTGATATTTGTATCTAATAATTATATTTAAAATTAGACATTTATAAAATTTTGATTACTTTTTAATTAAATATTAGATAATATTTTTAAATGTTCCCTTTTAGTGACCATTTACTACAAAATAAATAAATATCAAATGTAGTAACCACAGGTCTATTAGTCAGGGGGACAAATAGACCTTAGTCAAATATGGGAAAATTTTAAAGGGGTTCCCCCCTTTTTTTTTTCTTTCTTTACTCGTATCAGATAATGAATAGGGCTGGGATAATCTGGTTGGTAGAGCGTTGGACTCGTACTTTTTAGGTTACGGGTTCGAAGCTCACCGGTCAAAGGATTCCCCGAGTATATAGCAGCTGACGCTCGTTAAATCTGTCGTGGTCGCAAAGTCCTCTACGTCGAGAGTAATACCACTGGGGATATTGAGTTTTAGGGTGTAGCGGATGGCGCTAGGCCCGATCTCCGTACCTTTTGGTTAGTAGACCAGTACCAAATCCGTTGGACCAAAAGTGCACTTCGGTCCGAGAGATATTAGCTGGTTTATATGGATGGTATTCACCACAGAGTTATAGGTGATCGTTCTCTACTCCAGGTCTAAATTACGATCTGATATGAATGAATGAATGAGTGAATAAACATGAATGAAGTCCACCTTTTAAAAAGGGTTGTGACTTGTGAGTAGCTAAGTTGTACTCTTGGCCCTAGATGGCGCTACTTGTAAAACAAAAAACACATATCTTCGACTTATAATCTGCTGATGTATAAACAGCAGTCCATAGCAAGTGCCAAAAGTAACAACAACATAATGCATTCCTCGGATTGTTTGCTCAAGTCGGAGAATTCGAAATAAAAATTACAGAGTCCAGGGACGAGGTTTTAGCGAAATAGAAAACGTATTTTATTTGATTCATTCAAGATGAATGAGAAAAAAATGCCTTTTTTTAATGCAATTCTGTTTTTCTATTTATTTTAGTATCAAGAATAGTCTACTAGATTTTTTATTTAGTATTAGTAGTCTAATAGAAACTTTCATATACTTATTCCCCTTCCCCCTCATAAAATTCTATGTTTTGCATAAGGCTGCAAAAGCCTTATATGGCACTAGCGAATAATAGCTACGCAGTACTAATTTTTGCCGTAAATTGAATACTAAATTTTGCTGTAAATGCGAATGCGTATTTCGAAAGCCTCTTATGCCGATATAATAAAACCAAATTTTGACACATAACTAATTGTAATCACAAGATGACATAGCTGAATTTTTTATTAAAATTATTCATTTTTGATAATTTTGATTTAAATTATTACATTTTTCCTGCTTTCGTAAGTACAGCCAGACAAAATGTCAACTGTTTGATTAATTTAGTTCAAATTTTGAAAGTATTCTTTAATTGCTAAACCGTTATACAAAATTTTATTTACCCTTCTTTTTGCGTTTTGGAATTATCGAATTCATTTGTACTCAAACAATCGGACAGACTTCCTGTGAAAATATTTCGTTCAAAATTTAATAGAAATCTGCTACTATCCTTGTTTTGATTTAAAAAGTGTTTCATCTGAAATGTGTCCTTCTAGCATGTCATAAAATTCAGTCATTATTGTTTTTATGAAGGTTAATTCCTAAGTTTAACCAGATGAAACTGGAGAGAGGGATAGGGGTAGGGGTAAGTCATACCAGACTGTGGCAGGAACTGTGGTTGAGTCTTAAGAGCAATCACCGGCTACAGTACAACCTTTCCCTTAGGAAACATCCGCTTAGTCCTATCATCGATGGGAAGAACCAACCACCACCTATTAGTGTACCCTCCAGGGTGGCGAGATCAAATCACCATGCTGGAAGCATCTCATTCACTTTTCGAGGTTCCCTCTTGGGGGGGGGCTAGGTGTGGAATAATTATAAGATATTTCAAAATGGAGATGTTAAATAATTAGTTTATAGACTATATTCTATGAAAAACAAGATTGTTTTGTCAGTGAAATGCATTCAGATACAAGAGACAGAATCATTATTTTAAACACATTCCAAAAAAGTAATTTTTTATACTAATTGAAAGCCGAAACGCATGGTCTCAATTATTCTAATGCCTCTGAGATAATCGATAATACTCCATTAAGATAAGCTGGTTAATAAATAAATTATTTTGTGCAAAAATGCAATGCTTAATGAAACCCGCAGAACGTAAGATTATGCGCACACACAAAATATAGACTTCTTAATTTCATACCATTATTTTAAACTGAAAAACATGGAAACGTTTGTGAAATAAATTTCTAATTTCCTTAACAGATTTAAGTAAGCCTAAAAATATTTTCGAGTTTAAATATTCGGAGGCCGTACAATAGAATTTTTTATAGTCAACTGCAATAATTTCTTTTAGTAACATCGGTACAAATAAGTATGGGTTCTTTTCCGTCAGCCGGGCGCAAGCAAAAAATCGCCAAAACATTTGATGGAGTTCTACCTTATATGGCATTTTTTCGTTTTAAAATCGCCGTAAGAAATTTGACCGGATTCTGCATTATTTGGTAATTTTTCACTTTAAACCCACTGTAAGAAATTTTGCAGAACTCTACATTATTTGGCGATTTTTCACTTTAAAATCGTGGTAAGAAATTTGGAGTAATTCGACATTATTTGATATTATTTGGGCCCGGCTTACGGAAAAGTACCTAAGTATGATTGCTCTCTGAAGGGATACAATTTATTGCCCTTATTAAATAACAACGCAAAAATTCTTACTAATTTAATCTGTATTCAAATCTTTAACATGAAACATTCTATGGAAATAAAATGTTCTTCAAAAATAACAAAAAAAAAAACTATTTATAGCTTTATGCATTTTGACTTTGCTAGAATGTACAATTAAGAAAAAATAATATTTTATTCATACAAAGGCACTCTTTTGTTGTATTTGATTGTTAAGTTTCTTTTTAAAAAGCAAACTCTTTTGATGTTGCATGTGCAAATGAACGATACCGCTTTTGTCATACTAGTATAACTCTTTTAAAAGGCTTAAGTTCAGCTTTTATGGTCACATAAGCCTATTTGAGCCGCATTTCTTTTATCATTTTTGCCTTTCAGAAATCTATAAAAAAATAAAAGATCCTATGTTCTGAGGAGGAGTGATTATCCTTTTTTGCGAAGCAGTGCAACAGAGTAAGATAATGATATCCTTAAGCATTTATTATCTTTTATTCTGACACTTTTCACTAGCCACCCTTAAAGGAGAATATATGCACACTCTCTGTGAATGTTCTTTTTAAGAATTTTGATCTCGTCATGATAAGCGCAGTTCAAGGTTGATTATTTTTTTTCCATATAATTATAAATAACATGTAATACATTACTCATCTTAAATTTTTGTGAAAGATATCAGGAATTTGAGATGAAATAAAACGATGTTTTGTTAAAATATAAAATTATATATCAAAGAAAATCTTTTTTACATATCAATTGTAACAATAATCTGCTTTTCATTGTTATGATCATTTTCTTTTTATGATTGTTATCATTCTGAGATAAGATTATTTCTATGTTTCATTTAGAATCAGTATTGATAGCTATCGTTTTTAAAAGAAAATTTCACTAAGTTTGTTTTATGTTTCAGATGATTAAAAGCAGTAAGTAATAGAAAAAAATGTATTGCACGTTTTAAATTGTTTTGAGAAATAACTAGCCTTCGAGCGGAGATAATATGTTTGTTAACTATTTAAAAAAATAGTTGCTATAACATCTCATTCATTTTTGCTGTTATATTATTATTATTTACCATTGTTGCCATTTTAAAATCATATTATCTATACTTTCTCATTAAGATTTAGTTTCAAGAATATATAACTCGCCATTAGAATAAATATATCCAAATTCAAAATATTTGCATCATTTTAACTAATTTGAAAAAAAAAGTTTTTGGACTTTGAACAAAAATAAAATGTTATTTGAAAAGTGCAATCCATATAAAAATAGTATAATTTCATTGTTATTATTATTACATTATTATCTTGTTAAATTATTAGCTACACAACTTCGTACGTATGAAAAAGCACATAATTAATATAAACACAATTTATTTACAGTGTGTACAGGAAATAAAGTAAAACAGTAGATCAAATCAGGACTATCTTATTTATGGATCAAGATTAAAATAATTACAAACAGTTTTATACACATATTTTAACTTTTTATTAACTTTTAATTAAAATATAAAAAAAAGTTGTAAATAATTGCAACACACTGAACATGCATGAATTTTCAACGCCAATTGGCGCAACGCAAATGCGAGAAATTTTCTATGCCAGTTGAAGTAACAATAAAGAATAGAAATTTTTATCTGAATTACAAATTAAAATTTTTTATTTTGATTTATTCGACTTTATTTTAATTCAAAATTATTGCAAAATTAAACTGAAAATCGATTAATTAACAATGTTTAGTTTTAAATGCATCAAATACCAAGAAAATAAACAAAATCGTTTGAAATAATTGGTTGAAAAGATGTTAAGCCTAACCCCATAAGCGTAGGGAAAAAACAAACTGAGGTCTTTCTCATTTGGCGGTGAAGAAATGAATATTTTTAGTTTGAAAGATTATTTTCAATTATTAAAAAATCAGTAACTCAATAAACCGGAAGAAACAGTAGCTTGTATTCTATTCTAAACTATAATCTATTTATGTTCTAAATTTCATCCAATTTCCTTCAGCCGTTCTGGCGTGATTGACTCACATAAACCATCCATATATACTTTCACATTTATACTAGTAGAATAGATACTTTGATGTTGCCATTCTAAAATGATAATATTTGCATAATCTTACTAGGAGCCATCTTCCGTTCTATACAATAGCCTTCTTCAAACAAAAAGATTGAAAAATTGAATTTCAAATTTTATAATGCTTTTAATATAATGATAATAATCTATTTTAGGTTAATATACATTTTTACTTTAATAATTTTGAGAAACGCTTATACGTTTATTTATTTATTATAATTATTATATCTATAAATTTATAATTATTATATTTATAAAATTATTTAAATTTAATTGATGATTTACAGGTAGTTGTAATTAATATGCTACTTGTTTTTATAGAAGCAAACTACTTATTATTTTAATACTTAATTTGTAATTTGATATTTAACCCTTTGCGGTCCGATGTCGAGTGGGACTTGACATTCAAGAGTGCATCTTTTTGACGTTTTATTTATTTATTTTTCAAATTTAATCGTTATAAACGCCTACATAATGGTAAAGAGATGTAGATTTTTAAATTGGAAAAAATGTTCAATATATTTTGATGAGCGAATTTCAATTTTCTCATAATTTTAAAAACATTGCTTTAGCATATGTGCCAAATTGAGTTTAAAAAAACAAAGAAACAATTAAATGGAAAGGAAATGGATACCAATAAAAAAGTAATTTTCTGAGAGTTAATGTAAAAACCATTTTTTTAGAGAAAAATTTGGAAAGGTATGATCATCCATTTTCGTAGCTTTCAAAGAGACGAGAAAATCGTGAAGCCCATTTCCAGCTCAATATTCTGTACTGTTTCACATTTGTTTCTTAATTTTATTACATTTTCTTCCCTCTAACTGAATGGAACTTTCGGACATTGTAGAACCCTTCCCAGAATAATTTAAATAAGAATTTGCACTTCCATCAATTGACTGAAATGCAAATTTAAAAACATTTATTGAAGCAATTTGAAGGTTTGTTTACATTTGGTTGTTGCCATTAGATTAGAAAATAAAGATTTTCTTGCTCTTATTATTTTTTCACTTTTAATATCTCAAATCTTGATTGTCTAAAGAGGTTCTACCACGATTTAAATTAAGTTTTGAAAAAATAAAGAAAAAAAATAACCAAATCTCAACAATTTTTTTATTAATTAAAGTTTTAATTAACCTTCTGTGGGCCGAATTTTTTAAAACCTTTTTTTTTAATACAAATATTTGTAAAAAGTCCTTATCGGGAGATATTTAATTTAAAAAAATCATTTAGGGATAAAATAAAAACTATATTTCATTCTTAAAAGTTTTAATAGTGTTGTGAGAAAGTTGCATTTTCATTAAAAGATCGAAAAATGTTTTTTTTTCAGATCTCTTTAAACAATAATAGAAATGAAATAGAAAAAAAATCCATAATATTCATGAATCTTCTTATCAGAAATTCATCTTTTGACATTTCTTATCAGAGATTAATATTTTAACAGTCTTTTTGATGAGTCATTTATTTTTTCTCTTCTCGTAATTCCTAGAAATAATACTGGGAGTATGACTCATCTAATATGTTATATATATGTTTTAAGATTTATTTCTCCAATTTCGATTAAGCATTTTAGGAAAGCCTTGAAAAAAAAGGTCATGATTTAAAATGTTGTTTTTTTTAGCGAAGTTTTCGATTATTCAAAGTGATAATTGTTGAGACTCTATCTGAATTTCATTTAATTCTGTCGTTTTTCCTCTAATAAGATTCAAAGATGAGGGTTCGTAAAACAAAATAATTTCAAATCAACAGTCAAAGATTTGAATTTTTTCTGAATGTCATCTGGTAGAATTTCATCTCGCCTTTTTCTTTTCGAAATGTTTTAAACTAAGAATTTTAAACATAGTGTAACATCATATGAAAATCCGAGTGGATCAAATATCTTTTGAGTCGTTGACGGAATATTTCCTTTACTGCAAACGTCAAAATTAAAGTCTGTATTTTGTAAATCACAAATTTACAAATTAGGAAATTCGTAATCGTTCGGATAATCAAAGTTTCACATTGCTTAATCGGTACTTAACTCTCTATGAGCCGAATTTTTGTTTTAACTCCAAAAAAAAAGTTGTGGGAACTAAAGAACAGAAATTATCAACCTGCTTATGCAAATGAAAACTTTTTTTTGTATTTGAACAATTTTATTGTGTTATAATCATTATGCGACTTTCAAGTCACACCGGCCTATCAAATTTGCACTTCTGTGTATAATAGCTCATATGTGAAAGTCCATAAAGAAATTTGTATTTGGTGTAAGGCATAAATGTACATGCATCCATAAACATAGTCTGGTAATCACTGACCAAAGCACAAATAATTTCAATTGTATCAAATAGTTTCGCGTAGTTTTAGTGCCAACAGTTTGCACAGTAATTATTTTGCTATTTCGTCTTGAAGAGCCTAGCAATGGTCATAAATACTACTATTGGTTGTATTTGCAACGTCACGGATTTAATATTTATGCTCAATCTCATGAAAAAAACTGTAATTATTTTGTAAAATGTCGATAAATTAAAATGTGACCTGAAAGTTACACTATCCCAAAGAGGGTTAAAGTTTCAATAACAATTCCTTTGATATGCATGTTCACATCCATCAATTATATTTGTGCCGAATTCCGCATCATTAAACCTGTAAAACCTTCTTTACCACTAATAGAAATAGAGGTTAAGTATTTTTTAATTGCCACACCGATATTACGCATAAGGTATTGTTACAAAAATTTTAACACAAGAACGATGGAAATATGCAGATTTTATTGCCCAGATAAACATGTATTAATTATATGCAACACAAGTTACAAATTCACAGTAAATTAATTCCATTTAATTGGCTATTTTCGGTTAACAGCAATGCTATAGAAAGCACCTAAAAGGGAAAATACATTCTCCTAAGCTAAGCAAACTAACGTAGCTAGTTCTCCGAACTGAACGTATTCCCCACCTTAAGCCGCACCTTTAAATAGGATCCCACTAAAGTGGGCAAGTCAAATGCGGTAACTACTCGCTCGTTCCGAACAAGTGTGGAACTCTCTCTAACATTCTTGAGGTCAAATCTTTATTTTTCAGCTTCAGATACTCGTTTTAGCGTGTAGTATAAACCGCTAGAGACTTCATTATGTCGCCAACACGCTTAAATCGCCAAATTAATCAAATATGACAATCTTCTGTTTTAAATCCCCTTTGAATGGCCTTTTCTCGTTGAAGTGCGATTCCATTACAATTAATTTTATACCATTGAACTAAATGCAAATATTTACAGTTTTTACATTGAATTTACACAAAATTCATATCAGTATAAAACTTGCACAAATACTAGTGTTGATGTTGCTTTTACTATGAAGCAAAATTACTGCAATTTCTTAAGTATTAGAGATATCTCTCCGATTTTATTTTACTTTATTCATTTTGTATTATTTTATTATTAATTTTTGTTGATATTATGTTTATTATTATGTTTTGTGCTTATCACAAAGTAATTTGTATAAAATATTTTTTTTATTTTCTTTCGACATATTAACTTCTAATCTTGCACCCTTTTATCATACAATGTGACTCATAAATAAGCAAATTTTTCAAATAAAATATCTTATATTAAATTTCTAAACTTCAGCAGAATTTGTCATCATATTTTTGTATAAATCTACTTATTTTTAAAAATAATTGCGGGTTATGTTTTGATTCAAATTCGACATCTCTTTCGATTACCATCTAAAAATTATTTTTTTCTGCTTGATCATTTTCTATTTAATTTGTTTTTTTCCTATTTAAATAGTCTCGAAACTTTTATCCTTCTCACTTTAGCCTCATTGACGAATTTACAGATTGACAGGAGTTAATGCTTATGACTAGACATTTAAAATTTTTCCGACCTAGCTTTTATCTTGATAGAGATTTAGAGCACCAAGATTGCAGGATAAGATTATAGAAGACAGAAACTTTGTCAAAGTTCTTACTGAATCACGATCTTTAGATATTTTAACATTGAAGTATATTTACATTATATTTAAAATGTGCGACGTTTGATTAATTGCTGTGTTTTTTGTTCAAACAGTAGTTGCATTTTTATTACTTTTCTGCATTGAAAATTTACACAAATGGTGTACTTCTCCAAACCTCACTGCTTTATAATTCGAAATTGCATTATCATTTCGGTATAAGAAGTCCATGAATGTTGCAGTGATCCCCAAATAGATGAGCATAACCATTTCCAATTAATGCTCGGTTCAGTATGACCAGACGGCATCATTCAAGTTATGCAAAAACAACTCATTCTACTACGGGCCACCATCAACTTTCATAGTGGATTGTCGGTAATTTGGTTAAAGAACTTCATGATTGCTGTAGCACACTCTAACGCTATTATAAGTTCTTAAAGTCGGAAGCATATATCTTCTAAATAATCAGCTTTTTTCCAGTCATGTACAGTTCAATAAATATGGCCAAGAGAATAGAAAAGATGGAACAACCGATGGCATATTAGATGTTTCATCAATGCCAAATTTTACTGAACTGTTTTAACAGAAACATTTGTTATCTAACCCTTATTGATTGTTTTATTATTCTACATAATATCCTGCTGGTTTTCTGGCACAGAGATAGCACGTCTTCCTCGTTTTCTGGCCATCCGGGTTCGAATCCCGGTTTGGGCAGGGTTGTTCTACTTAGTACTATCTGTGAGATGTGTGACTGTGACCCCCCCTGTAAAAAAGGGCTGTGCAAGCAAATGTGTGGTGAGATTTGTAGTTAAGTCACACTCTTGGTCCTAGTTGGCGCTACTTCAAACACAAGAGACGCTTCTTTCGGCTTAAATCTGCTGCTGTATCAGCGGAGGCCTTGTCCATGGGCAAGTGTCATAAGTAACAACAACAACATAATATACTTTTTCTGACTATTATATGCACACATATCGCTGGTCTTAGTCCTTAAGTAGATGTGACCACTGACTGTGCTGTCCGTAGTTGGAGATAATGTGTGAAATTTTGTTACTCTTATATCACTGTCTTCTCTATACACCAAGAAATGTCAGATTCCTTAATACTTTTCAAATCGGATTGTCTTATACCTCTGGTTCCAATTAAAAATTCATAATTTGTATGCCATAAACAGAAAACATTTCACATGAATCTATTGAACTCAGATGAAAACCCTGACTATACATTATCCATTTATCTAATATAATAAGATATTACTTCCATCTGTTCATGTATATATTGCTAACCCATGATTTTCGGCAATGTAGTATACTATATAAGAAATAGCCGGGAAAGGCACACTATTGGATTTTTTTGTTTGTTTCTCGTTTATGTATAAGCAACTTTTGGGTGAAATGGTTATCACATACGCCTGATACACGGAAGGTATTCATAGCCTGTTGGCTACATAGCGTGTTTTTGTTTTAGGGTTTGATTGGTAGGGAGTTGGACTCGCATTCTTTGGGTTCTGAGTTCCAATCTCATTGGTTGAAAGCTGTTTGTGTACATAAAATGGCTGGTAAACGTAAAAATCTGTAGTGGTCACAAAATTATCCAAATTGAGACTATAGCTTTGGGGGTACTGGTTTAGAGTTGATCGTTCTCTGATTCAGGTCTAAATTACGGTCTGTGGATGTATGAATGAAATCCTGGTCATAATAAGAGTTGTGACGCTTCAATAGCTAAGTCGTGATCTTGGAGCTACTGAAAACAGGAGACGTTAAAATTCTAGGCTTGAAATCACTAACTTTGTCAGCAGGCTTTTCTATGTTGTTGTTACTTATGACATTTGCCATGGACAAGCCCCCACTGATACGATCAGCAGATTTTAAGCCTAAGATATTCGTCTCTTAGTTCAGCATTCATTTGCTGGGAGCTATTCTCAATAGAAATATTCAGGTGTGTGTGTTTTATTTTATAGAGATTCTTGGGATTGTGATATATCATTTACAGACACTTTCTATATCATATGGAGATCAGATAGTGCATTAGTGGTTGCAAGTAGTGTGCACTGGCGAACAAAATTTAACTGATGTTGTTGTTGTTGTGTTGTGACTAATGGCACTTGCCTTGGACAAGCCCCCGCTGATACGATCAGAAGATGACTTAAGCCTATGAAATGTGTCTCTTTGTTTTACAAGTAGAGCCATCTAGGGCCAAGAGTACGATTTAGCTACACTCATGTCACAGCTCCTTTCAGGGGGCGGACTTCATTTATGCATATTCATTCATTCATCTCAGATCGTAATTTAGATCTGGAACAATGAACGATCCCCTCTGAACTAGTACTCCTAATGGTATTACTCCCGACATGGAGGACTTTGCGACCACGACAGATTTAACTAGCGCCAGCCTTCATACATTCAGGGAATCTTTTGTCCGGAGAGTTTCGAACTCGTAACCTCCTTGTACGAGTCCAACGCTCTATCAACAAGGCTATATCGGTCCAATGGACTTGTCTATGAAAAGTGTCGTAAGAAACAACCATAAAAACAATTAATAAAATCACGGCGCCATTTTTGTAACATCACTAATGGGGCACTAAAAACACTATATAAAAAGAGAGAGAGGGTGATATTTAATAAACTTTTAAGGTTTACAAAAATAGTATATATGATATATTACCTGAATTTCGCAACAAACAATTTCTAAAAGCTTAAATTCTAAACGATTTGGATTTCACTTGAGGAAAAATTAAGAATCATTAAACGATATTGCCATTTTAATAATGATTTATTAAAATAGTAACTAGACTTACAAGGTAAGTATATTTAAACAATAAGATAAAATTATATCAACCAAATCAGGTAGTGGGAATGGTCAACATTGTATAACAACGAACTTCACTGGCTAAACATAACATTTAAAGATTAAAAAAAGGTGTTGCAAGTAAATTATCAATGGCACTATCTCTCGATGGAAATCCAAAACATATTATTACAAATTGATTTCATTTGAATTTAATTTTAAATCATTTTCTTTTCCTAATGTCTTATAGAAGGGAGATCAAGAGAATGGACACCGCCCTAGGAAACTTTCTCTGGTATCCTGCGCCAAATTCGAAACCCTTATAAACAGAGCTGCCCTGGAGCAACATGAAAAGACGACAAATTTGGATCCTACCGAGGAAGAGGTAGATTACTCATTTAAAATTTTGCATTCCCATTTTTTAAAGGTTTATTTCAAATGTTCTATATCGAGAGAGTAAAAACAATGCAGATGAAATAAATTAAACCACGAAAAGGAGCATTTAAGGATTCGTGATCACAGCGTTAACTAACGTTTGCAAAATGGATTATGACGACAAATATTTCAACCTGTGACGTCACATATTATTTTCATTTTAGTCCTTCTCTTACCCTCTTAGTAGGAAATCTTTTAGAAACAGTCAAACACACTCGAGTAACACCTGGAATTTTTGATCAGCATGAATTATAACAAAAATTTATAATCACAGTACGCCTGCTTCATTTGATTCTGTATATTCCCCAGACTCACCCCAGACTCTTTAGCTTGTTTGGTCATTTTTTTTATGGAAGTTGAAAGCAGCAGAATCATACATGGATGTTTTGTATAGAATAGATCATAGTGATAACTTTTAGTAAATATAATAAACCCGCTTAGTTTGTTATCCTATATTTTTTTCATTAGATTCCTATTAGCCTTGAAATTGTAGAAAAACCTTTAACTAAAATGTATGCCGGCTTTCTGGGGCACAGAGGTAGCGCGTCTTCCTCGTGTTCTGGGAGTCTCGGGCTTGAGTCCCGATTCGGGCAGGGTTGTTCTCCTGTGTGCTATCTGTGAGACGTGTGACTGTGCCCCCTGTAAAATGGAGCTGTGCAAGCAAATGTGGTGAGCTAGTAGCTAATTCATACTCTTGTTCCTATTTGGCGCTACTTCAAAAACAAAAGACGCTCCTTTCGGCTTAAATCTGATGCTGTATCAGCGGGGGCTTGTCCATGGCAAGTGCCATAAGTAACAACAAAAACAACGAAAATACATTTTAAACACACTTAGAAATTTGAATAACGTCTGTACGGCTTGAATATTGAACAAGTGTCAATATTTATGTCAAAATTATTGTGCATGTCTTACTATAATAAGGGGTTTATCATGTGACATTAAATCATCCGACGGGTACTTTTCTGTTAGCCGAGCTTCAGCGAAATATCGCCAAAGAAATTTGGCGAAATTCTACATTATTTGGCGATTTTTCGCTTTAAAATTTTTGTAAGAAATTTGGCGTAATTCTACATTATTTGGCGATTTTACGTTGACTAATTAAGAGGGCTAGCGGAAAAGTACCATCCGATGATCTGCTTGACAGTACACTGATTTTAAATTAAGTAAGAACAAAAATCATAAAATCCTCGATAAACCTGATTTTACGACGTCAATAGTCAGTTGATTGTACAAAAGGGTGTGTGTTTCGATATTTATACAGCCCCAAAATTAAGTGATATTGGTTTTTTGGTGATCACATTTTTATAAATTAATTGTCTTCACAATTAATGTTGTTGGAGACGATAATTCAATTAGATTGCTATAATAGCAACTGTCGATATTAATATTTAGTTAAATTTTTCCTTTTTAAAAAATAATCCAAAGAATCATCATTATTTTTCTATACGATTATTATATTGTGACAACTAAAAAAATAATAGTTCTACATGACAATCATTTGGTAGCAATGCTATTAAAGCAAGTCATAAAAATAAAATCATTTCTAAGGAAGCAATCCCGAAATAAAATATAAAGTGAAAGAAACTGTAGTACGGAAGTTACGCTTTCATAAGGGAGCATGAAACATTATATTGAATTCATCACCTGCAAGAGAGCAAATATCACAAATATGATAAAAACACAGAAAAAAAAGCTTAAAATTGCATTATAATTAAATTATTTTCAATTTTTTAAAACTATGAAATATTAAAGTGATTATTATCATGTCAGAACTTGATATTGTTTTTGGGGTAAGATTTTCTGGCATCAGCAAAAATCCGTAGGCAAAAAAATGAAATTTTACTAACTGCACGAGCATTTCAAAAAATCAGCTTTTGATAACTCTTTGCCATACCATTAAAAAAAGTTCTGATTAAGAAAAATGTTAATGCCTACAGCAAATAAAACCGAGAAAAATGTCATTTTGAGCATATGATTATATGAAAGAAAATAAATAGGAAATGTGATATTTTTTGTAAACATTAAAAGAGAGACAACGTTTTTTGGATCATTTGCAATATTAAAGTGACTCATTCAATAAAACAATTAAAATGAACAAAAATATAATTTAACTTGCAGGAGAATGTGGTGCTTGGCCGTTCAAGAAATGATGTTCTAGCATGCTACATTGAAATATGCATAGCATATTTCATTTAAATCTTTTTATTTTATTTGTTTTAACTTTTTTTTCAAATCCAAAAACACAGCATGTTTTGAAAATTATTAATTTTAATACATAGTACTGCACAACATTTTACATAAAAAAATCCCTTCTCCTGTTACTTGATGTTGTCTTATGTTTTTTACAACCGACAATTGAAATCAATTTCATTATTGTTCTTTGAGAGAAATTTTTGGAAAAACAATATGCAAATGAAATTTTGTTGCCTAATCCTTTCCTATCATCATTAGTTTTTGACTTAACCCTTTATCTACTGTATTTTTAATACCATATAAATCTGGATTATATTTTCGTAATATGACTATTCTTGCTGATAGTATTCTAAAAAACCCGGAGGACGTAACCCAAATAGCAAAGTTAATTTGAACTAAAAGTAGGAATGAAAAATATTTAATCAATAATTAAATTAAGATAATTAAATTTCTATTAAAAATTTTCTCTTGGGTTAGCTGGAATGATTCTGCAAGGAAACTTAACTACTTGTGCAAAATAGAAATTGGAATGTTGATGACAACATAATTCAGTTGATAAAGGGTTAAAGCATATCAAATTCTTACTCGTAGCTACGCATTTCATTTCTTTAATTGGTTTGTGAACTTTTCAGTAAAATAATTTTTTAATTATTAAAATAATTTTTTTTTTAATTTTCCTTTCTTAAAATTTAGGTACATCTTTTAAGCCAGTT
Source organism: Argiope argentata (assembly GCA_026289955.1). Taxonomy (NCBI): domain Eukaryota; kingdom Metazoa; phylum Arthropoda; class Arachnida; order Araneae; family Araneidae; genus Argiope; species Argiope argentata. The sequence continues at coordinate 857,394 of JAOUZG010043195.1, forward strand.
TCCTAAAGAGGATTCAAATTTTAGAACTCTTAACAGCCTTATATTTTCTGTGAAAAATTTGTCAACATCATTGCCATTTATCATAAAATGCGTCGAGGTAAGATGTTTTCATTTATTTAATAGTATCAAACTAAAAAACATCAAATTTAATAGCATCAATTAATTACCTTCACAAAATATCTTTACATTTTATTTATCAAGGATTGTCAAATTTTTAATCCAATTTCTAAAAGTTTATTATTCTCTGTGTAAAATTTTTTCCTATTTATTGAATATCTACGATATATTATAACAAATGGTATTTTTTACGTTCGCTCAAGAATTATCAAAAATCGCTTTTCAGATATATATTAATATATTTTTAAGAAATATTTAAATTTTTTAGCTGTACGTTTTACAATTAAATTGAAGATTAAAGATTTATATTATGGTATTAACCTTATACCCAGACTTTTTTAGAGTTCATAAGAACAAGTATTATAAAAAAATTAAGTCAATTCCTTCTAAGATCAACATATATATATTTTTATTTTAATTACTTTTTATTAAAAAAAATTACTGTTGTTGATGGTGTTCTCGTGTTACGCTTTACAAAGGGACGAAGAGTGTAGTAGTTTCTGAGGGTATGGTTCTCTGAATTCCTGAAGGTAGAAGTCTGACTTCTAGCTCACACACGTCACAAACGTACAGGACTTCATTCATGCATTTCATTCATTTCCAAGGATGCGAGCTTGGAGGATGCGGATTCACGCCCTACCAACCAGACTATCAAGGCCTAATAATTGCACTTACTGTACATAATTGATCAAAAACTTATACCAGCGTTGAATTTTCGACGCCAATTGAGGCAATGAAAAATGCGTGAATTTTCTACGTCTGTTTGGGTAACGAAATAATATTAAAATGTTTTAATTTTCTTTATTCTGTATTAATTTAATTCGAAAGTACTTCAAAATGAATCAGAAAAATCGATCAATTATAAAAGTTTAATTTTAAATGCATCAAACATTAAGAATATAAAGAGAATCGTTTGAAATATTCGACCGAAAACATGTTAAGCCTAACCTCATTAGCGTGGGGGGGGGAAACAAAATAAATGCATTACTTATTTGGCGGTTGTGAAATGAAGATTTTTGACGAGGAAGTTCGTTTTTCATTAATTAATAAAAAAATTAATGAATTAATATTTGAGAAAACTGCATTAACATCAAATGTCATGAACTACGTGCTAAAATTATTTCTCTTGAACTTGAGTGGATGAATAAGAAGTATTTTATAAACGATTGAATATATATATATATATATATATATATATATATATATAT
>JAOUZG010043195.1:871501-884653 GCA_026289955.1 Argiope argentata
TATATATATATATATATATATATATATATATATATATATATATATATTCATTATTATTTTGGGATTCATTTATTTATTTATTTTGGGATTCATTTATTTATTTGGGATTCATTATTCATTTATTATTTTGGGATTCATTTATTTATTTGGGCCTCAAGATCTGTCGGAATCAATTTATTAAGCAATGCAAGATGCTTTTCTACTTTCAAGTTATTTAAAAATTTCCACGTTTATATTCAAATTTGTTGAAATTAATCAATTTGTGTAATTTATTTCACTAATTTCTTCAATGATCGATGACGTATATTACAATGTAACTATTATTCCCTTGTGGATACTATTTTTCAATGTACTTCTTTTTGAATTAAAATTTAAGTAAGATTGCCTTTATCCTGATTTCACGTCTATCGTTGCTAGGAGAATTGTTTTTGAGAAATTAATCGACCTCCACGGAAAATACGCATGTTCCAAGTATAGAAACTGCTTTCGAATGCTTCAGGAGGAGGGTTATTTTACAGCAGATTCCATCCCTCAGATGCAAGATATATCTATGTTTTTGAAAAGTAAGACTGTCGATTTTGATCATATATATAAATGATATATATTAGATTTGTAGTTGTATATATATTATTTTTGAAATATCTATTTCGAAATTTTAATATTGCATCTCTTAGATGTATCAAAATACTGTAAAATGTTTTAGAAAATATTTAACAATATTTTAAATGACGGAGAATATTTATAAAATTTTATCTTTTTTTTTCATGTGTTTTCCTGAAGAGACTATGAAACATATATATATTAGAACATATAGTGGTTTTGATCTTTTCACTGCATTAAAAAAAATTCCTTAAGACGTTTTATTTATTTAATTAAGTTTAAATGAAAAAGTATGACTAGATGGACATATAAAAGATTTTGTATTTAAAACACATTCTATTCTTACCTTTAGTTAATATACATGCCAAAACTATTCTATTTAATCATATAACCAAAAGTTAAGATGAGTAACTAGTAGTTTACAGAGAATTTAATTTCATCCTCATCTTAATACCAAAGTATCAATGTTCATAGAATATATGAAATCCATTTATAGGGTAAATGGTTTCAGAAAATTTAAGCCCTCTTAATACCAAGAGTATTTTAATAATTTTTAAACCTGATTTTATTAATTTATTCCAATAATTAATCGTTTAATAATTAACTATAAGAAAGAATATAATATTCAGGGTTTTTTTAATCAAATTATTTTTGAATCGAGTTTTTACAATTGAATCCAATAGCAAATCGCCCTTTCCTTAACTTTAAATTATATTCTTAATTCAGAGGAAATTATATGAACTGCGAATGGGTTTCTCGATCAACAAATGCTGACATATCTTAACATCACTAATCGATCCTGTATCCAGACTCATTTGTGGAAAAAAATGATGACAGGCAGATGATGATGTGCGGATATAATTAAAAAGAATTCACAAATTTCAAATTATATAACTTTAAAGAAATGATTACAGTAAGTGAATGCGTTTCATTTCAGTGATTAATCGTACAGTTTGACTAGAAATATTTCAAGAACTATTTTTATAATTCACGTGTTTCTAAGTTAGGAATAGCTATATATACATAGAAATATGTAGATATTTCTATATTATTCATAGAAATATGTAGATATTTCTATATTATCCATAGAAAATTCCATCAAGTATGTGGACTAGAAGATAAATAGTATGTATATATGATTTGTATATATGATTTGCAAATTAGTTTATATTCAAAATGCGTTGAGGATGTCACAAAAACTCAAAACACTGCTATATTCCAAAATAGTGAATATTTATGAATGGTAATCTGTTCAAAGTATCGTAATCGGTAAGTAATCTGTTCAAACACGAGAATAGCTCACGAAGAAAGAACACGTGAGGAAATCTTTCAACACGTTTTCCAGATGACAGAAACGTGTCTTTGGTCTGCTGTTTATCAAAGAGGCTTCATGCACTAAATATGCGTATCTAGTAGATTTTGTGTATGAATTTTATCGTAAAGAGAGAGAGAGAGAGAAAGATAAAAATGAAATCTGCTATGCATATTTTAATGTATCATGTCAGAACATAATTTCTTGAACGGCTAAACACCACGAGCTCCTGTAAGTTAAATTAAATTTTTATTCATTTTAATTGTTTCCTTGAATGAGTCCCTTTAGTATTGCGAACGATCCAAAAAACGTTGTCTCGCATTTACGGTTTTAAAAAAATATCACATTTATTTCATTTCATAAAATCCCGTGCTCAAAATGACATTTTTCTAGGTTTTATTTGCAGTAGTAATAAACTCATTTTTTAAAAAAGATGATTTTGTAAATGTAATGGTAGCGTGTTATTAAAAGCTGATTTTTGAGATGCTCGTGCAGATAATAATTTTTTATTTTTGGTCTACGGATTTTCGTTGAGGCTAAAAACATCATCCCAAAAACAACATATTCTGACATGATAAAAATTCAGATATTCTTAATAAAATTGGATATACAAAATGTTTTTTTCCTCAGGGAAATCTGAACTTCAGTATTATATTTGCTTGATAATAACAAGAGTTTTTATATTCAAAGAGGAGGTGTGTTTGTGAACATGAAATAAAATTCCCGCCATGCGATATTTTCATTTGCTTTCTTATTATTCATAAAATAATGAAATATGTAAGAGGAATTCACAGCGAATGAAAGCAATCTAGTAACGAGTCTTCAGATTTAGCAATTTATTTTTATATTTAAATAGTTTGAAAAGCGGGAACGGCTATGTATAAGTGTTTCAGCTATTGTAATTCATAAAGAACTATGATTTGTAACAATATTAATTTTGCTTTGATCTAATATGATATTAAAATTTTTGAGAGTAATTATATATATTTTGAGAGTTTATATATAATATAATTTTGATAATTTTATAATTTTGAGAGTATATATATCTATATATATATATATATATATATATATATATATATATATATATACGAAGACATGAAATGAACACTGTCGCGATCCAACAGCCCAAATAAATGTTTCGGTAAAGTCTATCCTTTTTGATAGTTGAAGTTTGTACAACTATCAAAACTTTTTGATAGTTGTAGTGCTATTGTTTGTATAACAAGGGCATCTTGATACAAAATATATTGTCTGTAGCCTCTTTAAGACAAGCATAGTTTTAAGACGATTTAGAATCAAATGGCATGTAGTAACGTGGTTAATGAGGCCAATTTTATTAAATAAATATTTAACCCAAACTTCGCTTCGATTAATATTTCGTAATTGTTCCTGCGATTCCTAAAGTTGTTCAAAAAAATACAAAAGTCGTGCACTATCTCAAGCATACAATATTAAAGATTTTTAAAATTCATTTACTTGTTAAGGTCCTCACCCGTCTTCATCTTTCAAAATGCCCATCTCCACATCTTTTAAAACAATTGAGGACCATCACAACATTTTGTAAAAACACTTCCGTATAAAGTTCAAATTCAATCCACGGTATGGTTTGAGCTCAATGAAACATTATAAGACGCAAACACTTCCTTTGAATATTTATATTTAAAAGTGAAAAAAAGGTTTAAACAGAGGCTGTGTCATCAACAAAAAGAAGTCTGTAAAGGTTAACAAGAAGGCTAATAAATATGCCTGAATGTTTATGCAAACATAGTTTGTTAAAATCAATCCTAGCTTGGGGGCCGAAGGAAACTTATTGGACACTCTAATATATATAGAATCTTCAAACAATTTAGAGGTGGAGTTGTCCATGTCAAAAATGCCATGTGTGAATAATTTTATTTATTCAATAAGGGAATTCCTAGTTTTCAAAATGTATTACAATTAATATCGCTCATTCCTTAACTTGATATAATATTCTTAGCAGGAACTGAAAGACAGTACACTCCCACAGTTCCAGTTCGCGGTTATCCGTACTATCCGGTCTGGTTTTTCAAAAACAAAAAACTGTAAATTTTGTATCTTATCTCAGGGTTACCTTTTTATATCTGTGTACAGTGTACGGTACAGTCAGTGAAAAATAAAATCAATCCGACTCAATTTTCTTAAAAATTACGTCTACGACGTTATTATTTTCTGTGTTTAACTTAGGCGTTATAGAATTTATATTAAAATGGGAATAGTTTACATCCTTTAATTTACTTTATCTTTCATAAACTTTTGAAACATGCAGTGCAATATACAAACATGTATAAATATCAGTACAGAATCGTCTATTTTACTCAACACGTCACCGGCAACTTTTACTATGATTCACTGGGCCGCTACCATGTTTGCATTCTACTTGGCTTGAGATGAATGGACGACATAGTATGTGTCGATTAAAGTTCAAGAATTGAACCAGCGATGCTAGTGATTGTAGCCGAGTAACATAACCATTAGACAAAAGTGACACTTCAGTCTGAGGGATGTTATCTGACTTATGAAGCTAGTGACACAATTCTCCCTCACTTGTGAGTCATCAGAGAGACGAATGATTTTATAGCGCCCAGACAAAAGATTTTATGGCGAACCTGAGTGAGAGATAATGCGTCAAGTGAGTTTGACAACTTGTTTGGTTGTTGCATCAAGTGTGTCTAAAGTCTTTTGCTGCGGGTAGATGGCGCCACAACAGCTGCACGAGGCTGTGTAGTCAAGGCCACCAATGTGGCAATTAAAGGTCAAGGATTGAGCTCGTGAAGCTCGGGCTTGTAGTCGAGTAACCTAACCATTTGACAAAAGTGACCCTTCTGTCCGAGGGATGTTATCTGGCTTATGAAACTATCGTCACAATTCTCCCCCACCAGTTGAGTCGGCGATGAGATGAATGATTTTATAACACCTAACGTTATGACGAGTGTGTGTGTTTAAGTCGATGAGTGAAATGAGCCTAACAACTTGTTTTGGTTGCTGAGTCAAGGGCGTCTGACGACTTTTGCTTCGGGTAGATGGAGCCGCGACAGTTGCTCGAAGTTGTGTAGTCAAGGTCACCAATGTGGCAATTAAAGGTCAAGGATTGAACCTGTAACGTTAGGGCTTGTATCCGAGTAACATAGCCGTTAGAGAAAAGTGACACTTCAGTCCGAGGTATGTTATCTGGATAGCACCATAAGTACGTAATAAAAAGTGAGATAACATGCCTTAGAACAGAAAGTTTTGGTATACAAATTTTGTCTTCTAGTATGAGTAGGCAAATAAAGGAGTTCATAGAATTCCAACCTATCTGGCTTTTTTGCTACACAGATTACCTTTTTGTCACATTATACAGGATACTCGGGAGTGTACTTTATATGGTCGACTGAATGGAGATCAACAAGTGGTGAAATCACGTAATCTGCCCAAACGTGCGCATGTCTGTAAATAGAGTAAAATTAAACAAGTTTTTACTCTTAGCAAAGGAATTTTAATGCAATGATTAATTGCTCAGTTTAATTCAAAATCCTCCCTAAAAATTCTAAGTAAGCCATGTTTTTCTAAGTGAATAAGTTCTGCACAAAAATACGTACATGAAATGTCATACGCTGCAAGATAAATAGTATATAAATTCTTGCTGATGTAATTTACATCTTAGTGAATCAAAATGTCCTCAAGGTGTCATGAAACACTGAAACGCGTGTACGTTCGCATGCTGTGAATGTTATTTGTAGAAGATTCAAGTTCGGGTTAAACTTTGTGCAAACACAAGGACTGCTCACGGAGCTGGACACGTGAGAAAATCATCTCACACACTTTCCAGACGGCAAAAGTGTGTCCTTGATCATTCTTATATATCCGATAATACTTACACTAAACATGTGCAACCATTGGATTATGTGTCATTGTAATCCATGACATGCTAATAATTGTGCGCAGTAGAAGGTTGCAGAAAATGTATTCAATTTTTAATACATGATAAACTTTACTTCATGAAAATCTGAGCTTCAATACCATATTTCATGGTAATGAAACGAAATTTATGTGCAAAGACATGTATTTAAGAGCATTAAATGTAATTTTCTCAAGCCAATATTCTTATTATGCTTTCTTAATCTTCTTAAAACAATGAAGCTGATTTAAAGAACGTCACATTCCATATGAAAACAGAAGCTGCGGCGTAAAATTTTTGTCAGCGATTGTTATTCATAAAAAGCGTTGTATGTTAAAAATCTTAACTTTAGCACGATTTAGTCTGATATTGAAATTTGTCATGAGCCAAGACATTTATTTTAGAGCATGCAAGGAAACTGAAACTAGCCAATATTTGGATTTTTCTTTCAAATCCTCTTGGGATCTTAAAATCCTTATAAAGAAGATCCCATTCCGTATGAAAGCAATTTAGAAACATGTCGTAAGATTTAGTAACTAATTTCCAATTTAACTAGTTAGAAAAGCAAGGGTTCGCATGTGCGTATAACTTCTGCCAACAATTCATAGAAGTGTTCAATTTATCATCTGATTACAGTATCTTATCATCTGATTACAGTATCTTTCGGAATTTATAGATTTATATGGTTTTGGTAAAAAATCTACTTTGCATTACTGCATAGATGTTTTTTAATTATTTATAGCAGATCCATGTACTTTTTCTTTCATTTAATTAAGAAGAGACATTTTTATAATACCCTTAACAAAATTTAAACGATATTACTGCTAAAAATATTTAATATTCCTCATTTGATGGTACCATAAAAGACGTTTTTTTAGTCCAAAAATTTACTACAAGTGATTGGAAAATTAGAAAAATAACTGAAATTAAAATTCATCTTTCAATTAGCAGAGATAATTGTTTGTAAGGAAATAATTTTACTTTAATTTATGTTTATTTCATTAAAGAATTTTTTCTTTTGGAATTTATTTCAAAATAATCTTTACTGTTCGTAACTTTTAATTACCATTAATTCATTTTTTTCATTCACAATATACTTAAGTGCAGTAATTTTTATTTTATTCAGAAAGCATTTTTTCTTTAAAATGTTAATCATTTTTACCAAAATTAACAATAAATGCTTTTTAGCAAATTATGAATCATCATAAAATTTAAGAGAATAATGCTTTTTCTAACAATATTCATTATATTATTCATTATATTAGAAAATATATTAAGCTTCCTATTAAAGTGTGCCCATCAAATATATTCAATTTCCTTGAGTAAATAATATTTTAATATATTATTATTATTATAACTTATTCTTTTTTATATAAAGTTAACATTATTCTATTTTTAGGGAAAACTGGATTTTCTCTTCGTCCAGCTTCTGGTTTAGTGACGGCTCGTGATTTCCTTGCGAGTTTAGCCTTCCGCGTTTTCCAATGCACGCAGTACGTGAGACATAGTTCCAAGCCAGACCACACTCCTGAACCGTATGTATTTTTACCTTCGATTGACCTTTTTAATATTTTATCCTTTCCATTATTATTATTGAGATGAATAGCTTCCAGTTTTTTGTGACTGATTCATATATCATTCCATTCATTTTTAACCTTAGTTAGAAGGGATTTATTTTAGAAAAACTTTACTCATACTAAGCAATTTTTTTTATCTGGCGTTTATAAATGGATTCGTTCTAAGTAAGGTTATCTTTAGTTTAGTTATATTAACATCCCGTTCTAAAACAACACTAGGGCTATTTTGGAACGAATCTCGAAATTTTGAACTGCAGTCAAATGACGAAACGACACCTAAGCTGGCAATCCTCTCTCCTCACCACACAACATCAGCGGGAAAGCATTAGTCCCTGACAGATTTAACGTGTAACAGACCACCCCCCCTACATGACGGTTCTTTGGTGGAATCTAGTCTCAAACCACAAACCTTACAACCCGAGACCTTACCACCAGGCCACCACGGGCCTCTAATCAAGGTGATAAAGGAGTTATTTATATACATTAGACAAGAAAAATTGCTCAGAATTCAAAAAGAGTGAGGTGTTAATCTCAAATCAAAACTTAAATTAGCAAATTTCTTAACAAAAATTATTCACTATGTGTATGGATGCCGATCGATACAATGTGCCGATCAGTGCACATGTTTTTTGACTGATCTAATAGATAAAAAGAGTGAATAAGTTTATGGCAGTTGTCCATATTCGAAAAGGTTTTTCAAACAGCGTCCTGGCATAGGTATAGCACGCCTTTTCCGAGAGCTGAGAGTCTTGGTTTCGAGTCCCGGTTCCGGGATGGTTGTCTGTGTTCTATCTGTAAGGTGTGTGAATATGTCCCCCCCCTTGTAAAAAGGGGATCTGCAAGCGACTGTAATGAGTGAGTAGCTAAGTCGTACACTTGGCGCTACTTCAAAACAAGAGATGCTCCTTTTCTGCTTAAAACTCGCTGTTGCCTCGGCGAAGCTTGTCATGCAAGTGCCACTAATAACAACACCAGCTTTTTCAACGTAACAGACAATGTAAGAACATGAAATTACAAATAGTGAAACTATATTACATAATTTTGAACACTCTTTTATGTGATCTAATATGGAGAAGGGTCCGGCATAGCCTGGTTGGTAGAGCGTTTGACTCGTACTTCTTAGGTTGCTAGTTCGAAACTCATCGCCCAAAAGATTCCTCTAGTGTGTGGCGACTGGCACTCGTTAAATCTGTCGTGGTCGCAAAGTCCTCCATTCGAGAGTAATACAACTGGGGCTACTGGGTCAAAAGTAATTGGTCATTCTCTGTTCCAGATCTAAATTACGATCTGAGATGAATTAATGAAGTCCGCCCCCTAAAAAGGGTAGCGACGTGTGTGTAGCTAAGTCGTACTTTTGGGCCTAGATGGCGCTACTTGTAAAAACAAAGAGACTTAAATCTTAGGCTTAAATCATCTGCTGATCGTATCAGCGGGGGCGTGTCCATAGCAAGTGCCATTAATAATAACAACAACATAATATGGATAAGAAATTTGATCTTTGAAACAGCAAATTTAGCCTTTTTCTCTCTAGACAAAGTTTCAACGCAACAATTTAGCATCTCTCATTACAAACTTTACCATGTGCGCCTCTATTACAAAGAATATTAAACCTTCGTATAAGGGGATTTCCGACTTACCAATCTAGGTAGATTCTCAATGACGCTGCATTTATAAACGCAAAAGGTAGACCTGATTGTCAAATAAATGATTTTGTAAAAGATAAAAGTGAGTGACTTATTTGGATCATATTTATAGCTTAATATAATTTATCAAATAAATAACTATTTTATTATGTAACTTTTTTATTATAGTATTTATCAACCCCGAGTGTATATTTAAATAAATAATATCGTATAAAAGTGGTTATGCAACTCAATCAAAATAACAAATAAATATTGTAATAACGAATGGGTTTTCGCAAAATTAATAAAATTCTACATGTTTACTAAATTTAAAAGTTATTAAAATAAGAAGTAAGTTGACTAGTTTATTAAAACAGTTACTCCATTATTTGAACTACAAAAAGCTTCAGAATATTTAAATCTGCCTTTGTTGATGGGTTTTCTTTTCACACTCTATTATCGGGCCACATCTAAAATTTATTAGATTCCTTTAGGGCCTTTGAAGCACTAGACTAACCTCAGTGAGCTTGTCCATAGAAAGAGTCATAAGAAACAACAAACAGTTTCTAGCCATAACCTATAATACAAAAATAATCAGAATCGTAATTAATAAGAAATGTAATAAATTCTTCCTTTTCAGGGATTGTATTCATGAATATTTAGGGCACGTGCCGATGTTCGCAGATCCTTCCTTTGCCGACTTTTCCCAAGAAATCGGACTGGCTTCGTTGGGCGCGTCCGATGAAGACATCGAGAAGTTGGCAACGGTGGGTGTGAAATGATTGCGATTGTTCTTTAATAGCTACAATATATATAGTTTGTGGGTCAATAAGTAAAAAATATAGGATGAATAAACTCATATCTCATGAACTTTGAATGTTCTGAGTTTTATGAGAAAAAAAAGGATGATGATTATGATTTATAAAATAGGCATATACTGTTAATGAATGAAAAATATGAATACTGTTTAATATGTAAAAAGTTAATTTGAAAATCAAATCAATATTCGTCATACTACAATTTTAATCTTGATGCTATATAATTTACCACACCATAAAATTCATTGATAAAGTATCTCAATAAAATTTACTTTAAAAAAGTCTTTAAAATAATTTAAGAAAATTAAATAAAATTAAGGGTTTTTTAAAATAAATTTTGTTTATAATGAGAAGATCCAAGCCGTGGACATTTTCTGTACAAACCACGAGTCATAACTGGTAATTTACCAAATAACATAAACTATTATTTTTTTCCAGGATCATAGTTACATTTTTATGGCAACTTAAAGGCTAAAATATAAATAAGTCAAAGTTTAAAATTAAATATTTCCAATGATATATATATTTTTTATTTTCGTTAAATATTTTTTCTGAAATAAATGTTTTATTGCTAAGTCGTTTAGTCGGTAAGATAAACAAGTTCCTTTAATTTTTAATTCTTAGAACGCATGACAATGTTAACATGTATTGAATTATTTAAAGCAAAATTTAAATTTAATTGTATACTTATTCATCAATTATATATTTTTTTAAAGAAAATCATTTAAATTTGATAATAAATGCTTATTTTCTGAAATTTTAATTTTTCCATATCTATAATTAATTTTTTTAAAAAAGTTAAAAATTAAAAATTAAAACCAGCTTATGCAAAATACCCGTAAAATTATTAATGAATAACGGTGTGTCATATCTATCAATAATTACTCTATTAGGGCTGATATTGTAATATTATTTATTAATTACTCTGTTCAATTAGTGCCTATAATTTATTTTTAATATAGGATTAAAAATATTAAATTAAATTTGATGCTATTTTTTTATTAATATTAAATTTAATTTAATACTATTTTTATTTAAATTTATAAGAATATAACTTTGAATTTTTTTTAATACAAAAATAAAGTTTTTGCTCTACAAAATTTACTTTAAGAAAAGACTGAAAATTACTGCGATTATATTAAAATTAATACGGAGTTTTATTCTAATTATATTCTATTATTATAATAGATAATAAAATGCATTTATTTTGCAAAAACAGAAAAGAAAAACAGTACTCATGAAATCTTTTTGTCCGTATTATAATTTTACACCCAATTTTTCGCATGTTGATGTCGAAATGTTAAAATGATGTCGTAAAAGCTACATATATATATTCTTTATTATTAATGAGGGGGATATATTATTTTTCTCAATTTTATTGTGTAAGCTATTTTAATTAATCACACCATAATAAATGTAAATGGTGTACAAAATCCTTTTCTCTGTGTATATTGTTTACTAAGAATAATAGATGAAACAGCCATTAAATATTAATCCATATTTGATGCAACAACAATTGCGAAAACCTGTTGTATTAACGACAAGGCTGAAATAAAAAGGTGTGTTAACCTCTTTGACTTCCATTCACAGGCAGTTAATTTTTAACAATAAAGTTTGCTCAACAACCCTCATTATTAAGCTTAATATTCAAATCATATCCTTTTGTTTGTAATATTTTAAAACTTTATTTACTTACATAAGTCTTCGAGGAGTTTTATCTGTTACGCAGATCAAAACATACATGATAAAATTACAACTCCTTTTATGAAACACGTGATTATTTGCAACTGATTGCATCATAATGAAAGACGATGTTATAGAAACACTTCATAACCATCCGTTTTACTCGAGTAAATATATAGGACAAATGTTAGTAGTCATATTTAATGGAATAATGTATTAATAATCAGGACTTAATAGAATTTCTAATTTTCTAGCTTTATATACAAAGTGCAACAATTTAATTAATATAAAAACAAGAGAAATAGTTATATTGATATAAATAAAAGACATTAAGGTTATGCATGTATTTTACATTTCTTTAACCTAAGAAAAGGACCAATTTCAATGATATTTTGTTCATTATTATTGAAACAACGCTATAAAATTTTGTAATTACAATTGTTAATCTTGTATTCAATTAATTAGAAATTAATCGAAATTTTGCCATTTTTCGTTCGCAGTGACTTATGCAACACGAAATAAATTTACATTATCGTAAAATTCAAAATTTTATTTTTTCAATAATGCCGATTTCATTAATTATCGAATTTAAATTTTAGTTGTACTTTGCAAAATTTAATAAATAATTGGATAGACACAGATTAAGAGTACCTATAAGAAGATTTTTAGATACTCCATTGCTAGATAGCTGAAAGGCTTTGAATTGATGATGATGGTGTCGTGCCCGTTTTTTACCTCGGAAAGAGGGGTGTAGTAGCTTGAGAGTATGGACCCCTGAGAAACAAAGGGCATAAGTCTGATTTCTAACACATATGAGGATTATATATATATATATATATATATATATATATATATATATAATTTTTTAAAGAATGTTACAACTTATTTAATTAGTTTTTTTTTTTAAAAATCCATTAATATCTTCTATAACCTTGACTTGCATCATTTATAAAATAATATCTAAGTAATATTTTATTTGAGAAGCGTTTAAAATTTTGAATAGTGAGAAATATGGAGTAGGGGTTTATTTATATCTTAAAAAATATTTTTAATAGAACAATTTTACACAAATTCAAAAAAAGCAAGGAAATAAAGCTTTCGCTAGTAAATGAAATATTTTAGAATTCGGAAGCTTTTTATAGCCAAATAATATTACGAGTAAGATTATTTGTTTGTTTTTTTTTCTTTTTTTTATTAATAAAAATCCAATTTTTAAATTAAATACTTTAGAATTATAGTATAAAATCTTTCTTATGTTTCTATACTTGTGAATAAAATTAGAAATAATTATTTAACAAATATTTAAAATTTATGAAGATACTCAATTATCGGCGATTATAAAAGATATATATTTCATATAAAGTATTATAATTAACGACAATAAAGTTGTTAATTTCAATATTTTATACAAAAATAGTTTTTGAATCAAAAATATTAAAAATGAGTTAATTTAACACCGATTATCGACAGCTATGTCAAATAGCAATCAATATAAATGAAGCATAAAACTCAATGAAAAATTTGAATTACAATGAATAATATATTACTTTTGATAACATTTCTTTTTAAATTGCTGACACTACATGATTCTCTGAATTTTCAAAGCATTGATTCAAATCATGAATAAGAATATGGATAA
>JAOUZG010043195.1:889653-925244 GCA_026289955.1 Argiope argentata
ATATATATATATATATATATATATATATATATATATATATTCTTTCTTTTTAATCATCTGACTTGTTTAATTGTAAATGTTAGTAGGTTTTTTTAAAAGTAAACTGACATTTGGTAATTCTGATGATTAACATATACCTTATTTCTTTTAAATGCACATAAAATTTTGCATTTGTAATTATTTGTCAAATGATCGACTTTCTCGTTGATTGCATTGCTTGCTTTATATCTGTCGAATTTCCTGAAAAACGAAATATTTCGTATTCGAAAACATGTTTTAAATATTTTGTATAATATATTGTAAGTATAACGAAAACATGTCATTTTGTAAAATCATCTGTACTTTCAGATGCTCCGGTAATAAAAAATCCTTTTTAATTCCCTTTATGTAGATATATTTTTACACGGTTGAATTCGGTTTGTGTAATGAAGATAACAGCATAAAGGCGTATGGGGCCGCCCTTTTATCATCATATGGAGAACTGCAGGTAATGTTATATTTTTTTCTTTCTTTTTAATTTCAAATATAACTTAGAATATGATGAATCATAAGTTTGAGAAATAATAAAACTTACATTTATAAGCTGTTTTATATTTTTTTATAATTTAACTTTAAAATGCATTTTTTTCTGACCACAATGATGTACATTTATTCTTATAGAATGAATAAAAAACGAAAAGAAAAATTTGAAAATATAACAATGTTAATTTTTTTTATTTTTAAATGGTTTTTTCGGAAATGAATCCCCAAATGCATTATTTTCTTATAACCCTAATAGCAAAAAATTGATGCCTCAAAAGCGATGAATCACCAATTTGTTGCCTACGCATTTTGAGGCTTCAAAAACCTCAAACCAAAATGACATCATGTTCTTATATGGTAATAATCAATATTATTTTACATGAACTATAGTTTTATGAACATTTAAAGACATATTGAATGTATTGACTCAAATATATAGAATCAATTATTTCATTATTTTTTTCTTAAATAAAAAATGTAATAACTGAATTACAATTTCTTTAATAAATCAAAATTAAAACAAAGCATTTTTTTAAATAATCCGTGATTAATTTAAACATATTGTGAAATATGTACAGCTGATACTGATATGCATCCCATAATTTAAGCTCTGTTGATCCTTTTTACTTTGTAAATCTGATTTTATATGGTCATTAGCCGCTTTTAATGACCACCAGTTGACATAATCATATAAATCAATTTGATTAACTACATCTTATCACAACAAGATAAAGTTTTATTTTAAATTATACTTATGCTTATTATATGATTTGGTTAACTATGTCGTAAAATAACTAGCAAACAAAATTGGTGAAATCATTGCAGTTATGTGAAATTGGAAATTCTTTCAAATCTCTCAAAAATTCAGAGCGTGGAAGTATATACCCACTGATATCGTAATGGGGGCTATGAGTACCCATATAAATCGATATAGTAGTTGTACAAATCGGTTGTTACAATTGTTGGTAATGGTACAAATCGATATGGTAGTTGTGAATAAGAGGCTTAAACCACTCTTTTTTTTCCAGAACGGTTAATGAATAAGTATTTTTGGAATTTTTTTCAAAAATGGGTGTTGTGAAAGACAATGAATAATTGATAACAAATTTAATAATCATAAATTTCCATAAGTAATAACAGTTGACAAATTCGGATCAGTGGTCGAATGATTGGTTATTTGGTTTTCTTAATTATTTTAATTATATAGAGATACGTGTTGGACATAGTTTAAAAACAAAAACGATTTATTATACATAATTGTACTGTCATATATGATTGTACGTATGAATAAGAAATGAGAAAATATAAGAAGTTAAAAAAATTTCATAAGTTTTTCATCTTTGCTCTGAAAATATCTATATGTAATTCAGTTCCTCTCATAAATTGGTAACTATATCCTCATTGCTGAAATTAATCCTCTATGGGCCCATGTACCTTTCAGGTCACCATTTAATTTATCGACATTCTACACAATAATTATAGCTTTTTTCATGAAATGGCGCATAAACCTTAACTCTATGACGTTGCAAACACAACCAATGCTAGTATTCATGACCATTGCTAGGCTCATCAACCCTAAATAGCAAAATAATTGCTGTGCAAACTGTTGGCAGTAAAACTACGCGAAACCATTGGATCCAATTGAAATTATTTGTGCTTTTGTCAGTGATTACCAAACTATGTTTGTGGATGCATGTGCATTTATGCCTTACACCAAATGCAAATTGTTTTATGGACTTTCTCATATGAGCTATTATACATAAAAATTCCCATTTTAGAGGCCGGTGTGATTTGAAAGTCACATAATGATTATAATGCAATAAAATTGTTTAAACACAAAAAGTTGTCTTCCTTTGCATATATAGCTTTATAATTTCTGATTTTTCGTTTCCATGATTTTTTTTTTTGGAGAAAACAAAATTTTGGGCCCATAGAGGGTTAAGTATCGATTAAGCAGTGTGAAACTTCAAATTATGCGAATGATTACGAATTTCCTGATTTGTAAGTTTGTGATTTACAAAATACCGACTTTAATTTTGACATTTGCAGTAAAAGAAATACTCTGTCAATGGCTCAATAAATATTTGAAGCATTTGGATTTTTATATCCCGTGACAATATGTTTAAAATTTTGAGTTCAAAACGTTTGGAAAAGAAACTTAGGGTGAGGTGAAGTTCTACCAGATGACATTCAGAAAAATTCAAATCTTTGACTGCTGATTTGAAATTATTTTATACCCACATCTTTGAATCTTATTACAGGAAACACAACTGAATTAAATGAAATTCAGATAGTCTCAACAATTATCACTTTGAATAATCGAAAACTTCGAAAATAAAAACAAAATTTTAAATCATGACTTCTTTTTTTCTCAAGTTTTTCCAAAAATGTTTAATCGAAATTAGAGAAATAAATATTAAAACATTATATAACTTGTTAGTTGAGTCATACTCCCAGTATTATTTCTAGGAATTACGAGAAGAGAAAAAATAAATGACTCATCAAAAAGACTGTTAAGGCATTAATCTCTGATAAGAAATGTCAAAAGATGAGTTTCTGATAAGAGGATTCAAGTTTTAAGAATGAAATATAGCTTTTATTTTATACCTAAATGAATTGTTGAATTAAATACCTCTTGATAACAACTTTTTAGAAGTATTCGTATTCTGAAAATTGTCTTTAATGTCAACTTTAAAGGGGGGATTTAAAATTTATTCAGTATTAAAGAATAAACGAAACGATTCAATTGTCTTATTAACAGGATAATCGAGGTTTTATCGCATTCATTTTTATATAAATGTTTATTATTTACTTAAATTATAATTTAATTTTTTATTTGAAAACTTATATTGAGCTATGTTTAATTATTTGTAAGGCGTTATATTATACTCTAAAAAGCTTTATTCTCCTAAATTTTATTCAAACTTGAAATGTCAATGAAATTTTGGATCATCTGCTTAAGCGTTTAATAACTTAAACCTCCTTTTTACAATTTATCTTAGATTGTTAATATAGAGAAATTTACTTATATATTTAATGAATGATCAGTTCTCATTAATTTTTGCTTTAAAAAAACAGCATGGTTCTGTTAGAACACATAATTTTTCCCTTTTAATGCATAAAAATTTTAAAACATTTAATTACTTTTAGAGGACATAGTCATAAGTATTGCATTTAAAATTATTTTTATTTTAAAAATTAGATTGTTTTCCCAGTATTAGGAAAATAAAAATATTATTTCAGCATTTAAAAAAGAAAAACATATGGTCTAAAACTATTTTTAAACTGTTAAATTAATTCAGTCTTGAAAAAAATTATTATTTAGTTATTAATTTGATTAAAAAATAAGAATAATAAATTTCATAAAAAATTAAATAATGTTAAAAATTAAAAAAATTAAAATTTTGAAAAAATTAAAATCTTTGAACTACTAATAATGAAACGCTCATCTGTTTGGTTACTGAATATCGTCGAATATACTAACACATAAAATATGCCAGATGTTTAGTTTAGTTATATTAACTCCCCGTTGGAGTTTGGGACCAACCTCGAGATTTTGAACCGCAATTAGATAACGAGAACGATACATGAACTGGTACCACCCTCTCCATACCATACCATACTGTACCAGGAAGAGGACATTTACCCCTGACTGATATAACGTGGAACAGACTCCCTTTCACGACGGTTCTAGGGTAGAATCGGTTACGAACCTGAAAACCTACGACTCCCGAGCCGAAACCTTCCCATCAGGCCACTGTAGCCCCAAAAGTATGCCAGAAGTATGGAGGATATTTTATCGGAATCGGCTGGCTGCTGCATTGTAATATTTTAGTTGGTTAACATCCTAAAAGAAACTACCATTATACTAAATTTCATTCGGAGCACAATTTTGCAACTCATATCTTCCTCTTATTAGTGAAGTTTAAACGAACTTGTAAGTTCCGCCAACTTTGGCAACCCTTCTCGCCTCTCTTAGCAACCCTTTTTATGGAGATAAGCAGGAACATGGAGGGAAAAGGGTTAAGTGTAGAGAGAAATCAACCAGATGTTCGATGAGAGATGGATCGCAGAACGAAGGAGGAATTTGAAGAGGCTAATTCCGAGGGTGTTGACGAGGCATTCTCGGCTGACGAACGAGGAAGGATGATGTCGGTTGATATAGGAGTCGAAATGAGGACCTGATGAAGCGAGAAAGTGGAGATAAATCTGGGTCTAAGATTGACCAAATAGATAGATAGATGATAGAATAGTAACGTGCACTTTTCGTATTTTTGATTTATGGGTGTTCTGTGTTCCGTTTCTACATGTTAATAAAATTTTGTGACTAAAACTGGATGTAAACTCTGTCTCTACCTCTCACATAAAAGAAACCCTGCCCATTACAGAATTTATGCTATATTAAACAAATTCGAGGCATAAGAAATTCTGATTCAGTATAATTTTACTACATCTCAAATTCCTCATTTTATTATGCATTATTTCCTCTTTTTTTTTCAAGCTTACACTTTCAGAAAAATCGAAATTATGTAGCCTTGAACCAATAATTTCATCTTTCACTTTTTATGATAGTTCACTCTATTACACAGCATTCAGTCTAAATGCATTTAATTAAATTTATCCAATTCTATGCTCAGTATGAAACGTTACATTTCATTGTATTTTGAAATCATTATTCGTGTTTCCTTTTTCAGCATGCTCTTTCAGAAAAACCAAAACTGCGTCGCTTCAAACCCGAAATTACAGCTATCACGTCTTATGATGATTCCACCTACCAAAATCTTTATTTCGTCGCAGACAGCTTTAATGAGGCTAAAGAAAAAGTCAGGTAAAAATAAAGTTTTAACTAGCACTTTTTGTGAATATTTAACTCAACACATGGGCGTTTTTATTTAACTTGCTAATTATTATTCCTAATTGTAGGTTTTAAATACTCCATTGTTATTTTATGGTATTTAATGTTAGTATTATGGCCTTTCCGAGAAGCATTTAAAAAAGAAGTGGGAATATCCGGGTGTGTATCAATTTGCCTTTAGAAAATCTATGAATAAAGGTTTTTGTTAATTTCAGGAAGTCTGTCACTTGCGTTTATAATATCTCAGCAACTGTCTTAACAATTGAATCCCTATCCTAAATTTCAAATGTAACATATTTCTTCATAGTTACTTAAAATTAATGAATCTTTACTTTCTCAATTACAAAATTTAGAATTATTTCTAATATACAAAGAAAAACATTGTAACCATTAAAAAGGCAACCTCTAGATTAGAAAGAATTTCCAAGTCTAAACCCTCCCAAGTTCAATAAAAACATTTTCGGTATTAAGTCTATTTTTCTATGCTCTATTAGTACAAGACATTGTACGATATACCCACGATATTTGACATTATAAATACTCTACAAGATCAGGAAGATAAAGTGGAGCTTGTTTAACGACAATGATTCGTTTTGTAATTTTACTTGCGTTGCAAAACACTCGTCAGGTGAAACAATCTTTTCAATAGGAATTCTTGTACGTTAAAACAATGCTCTCCATATCGAAAATAAAAAGGTACTTAAACAAATTTATACTAATATATTCATTATTTATATTACATGCTTTGTTTATGAAAAAAATTGTCTAAAGACATTTATCTTTGGTAATGATTCAAAATGTGGTGAAAATGAAACACATCAGAATCGTTAAATGAATTTATAGCGAGCATACCTATTACCAATTTATTTTCTCGCGATCATAGAATTTCTAATCGCTTTCAACAAAAATAAGTCAATTTTGTTCCCACTAAATCGTAATTTAATAATTAATACCTTGATGTCTCTGAAATAAAAAATAATTTGAGATCAGAAAATTCGAGTTTTATGAAATAAGTAATAACACTTATCAACTAAATTTCCATAAATTTTAACTCACAAAAGGTATGCCTTCTATTGTCGAGAACAAACAAAGGTACTAAACAATAATTCAATTTTAAAAAATTTCAAACAATTTATTGAGTTTCTTTAATAATTTGAAAGCAAATATAAAGTATATAATATATTTTTAATTTGCATAAGCTAATGACAAACTTTCTTTGAATATTTTTATTATTTAATTTGGTTTGTGCTTCATGCTTGCGGAAAAATATTTTTAAATGATGTTGTGGCAAATGTCATTGCCGATTATTATTAGTTTTGGAATTGATTTCAAAATATCTTATATATAAACTACTGATTTGCATTACTTTCAATCAGCACACTGGAATATAGCTTTCTTTGGATCATTGAAATATAGCGATCGGGATTGGATATGATAATCATCTGTTTGTTAGCATCGTGAGTTGGTTGGTCGAAATGTCGGTCAAATTTTTTTTGAAAAATCATTAGAAATATATCTTGTAAACTAGTTATGAAAAGTGTGTGGGTTTCATTATCAAAGCCATAAGCTACAAATATCTTTTTGCAAACATCGACCACATTAACTTTTTTGTGAAAAGAATATAGTTAAATATAATAAAAATGTCATTTCGCATTTTATTTAAAATCATTCCTTATGGAAGGCTTTAAATAAATTTAGGCGTAACTTGCATCAGAAACAGGGTTAATGCATCGAATAAGGAACATAAAATGAAATTCATCGTATATTTCTTAGTAATAGTATGAAAAAGTTATTAAAAATCTTTTATTAAATCTATTTTTTTCTTTTGAATTAACTTAACAAATTTCCTGAATGTTATATATTATTATAAAAGGTACTACAATCTTTATATTCTATAATAAACTTTCTTATCATTCTGAATTAATGATGACTTAATTACAACATGTCATGTAGTTTTATAGAATTGTAATATGCAAACTTTGAAGTATCGGCAATGTTCGATTACACTATTGTTTTGGTACTAATAAAAACAGTATACTGAAGAGTAAAACTATTATGATCATTCCATTCTTCGACATTTTGAAGTAACTTTGTTCTTTAAAGTGTGTGTGATGAGAACGGAAATGTAAAAAGCTAATGCAAGGAATTCTAATTGGAATGTTTCTGTTCTCGAAACGATGGTTGAATACAGACTGATATTTAAGTGTTATACTAAAGGCAGTCATAACTCTTAATTTAGGAATTATCACTAGGTAATTGGCTAAATTGCTGGACTATTCTTATACTAACTGCACTTATATTTATGAAAAGTGAATTAATGAAGGCGAAATGACAGTAGGTTACCAAGGCGTGGATCATTTCATCCATCAGGGACAATTACTCTCAGCCCAAACTATGGCCTTGAATAAAATAGAGCCACAGTCGTTGCACTATTCGAATGGAGGCACATTCTAATTTTGGACAAACCAAGAATATTTCGAAGCCCATTCCAGTGGACACAGTTACGGATCTCTTCTGTCACCGATTTCTTGACATTCCATTACCAGTTTGATATCTCCATTGTTTAGGTTTTTAATAGACGCAAGAATATCGCCTTTGGTCTCCTAAAAAAGGGACAAATATAGTCTGTCTCATGAAACTCAATTACACAGGGCAGGGGTTGCAAAACTTTATTGGTCAAGGTTCTATTTTTATTCTAAAGAAATGTTTAATTTGGTATAGATGTGCCAACAAATAATTTTGACTTTTGGTTATGGGTAAAATAATAAAACTACAAACTAACCACTTGACATACGACTTTATTTAACTTTCTCATTAGATAACTCATCCTATTTTGGTAATTTATTGTTAATCTGATTTTTTAAAATAATATATAGGGGAATTCGGGATACCAAATCGTTTCATATTGATTTTTTTTTGTACTTAAATACTTAATTCTGGGGCTTAATTGCAGACTTGAAAATAAAAATTCAGTCATTCGTTGCGCTTGTCAGACCCGTCATTGTATGCGAAGTGGTTCATCTCTTTATTCACTACGAAAAAATATATTTTGCATTGTATATTAGCAATGGTTTCGATTATATGTCTGGTTTGAATTAAATTAAAATTAGAGTAACTTCTGTATTTGTAGTTTAGATAACAAATACAGGAATGTAGCATCACTTTTAGTAGAATGTATGCTGAATTGGAGTCCTCTGTCGAATGGCTTCTAAGAGAATCTTTAATGTTATTCATATGTGCATATTCATATAACCATATTTTCATCTACCAATGACTTTGCGCATTGGTAGATGAAAATATGGTTTCAAAAAGCACGGGCCAACTTCTTTTTCAAACAGTTAAATGTGTCTGGAATCGAATTATGTTTCCAAAATTTCGTTACTGGCATTTTTACTTACATTGCTTGATAATCTTTCTGTTTGAATCAATTTCGACTTACTCTTTGCATCAGTAAAATTTTTGAACTCTTTTAGAACTAGACTGGAAATCAGTCAGTTGCATTTCAAATTCTTGAATTCCCAATAAATGGATTTGGGATAGTTCAGTTTATGACATGAAACATGACATAAAGTCACATGCAAGCCTTTTTGATTTTTTGGCTCTCCTAAAATATTATGTCGTGTGCCATTTACTTAAGCGAGTCTGAATTCCTTGATAGGCCTAAAATCACTTAATAGTTCCAAAAAAGGGCAAATAGGATGCAAGTTATTGGATGCTCAATTATTCTTTGAAATACATTCACATTGTCAACCGTAGACTGTTTGTTATCAAATATTACTCAAAACTCAGAGAAGAATACGAATATCCTACTGGAATACGAATATCCTACTGGATAAGGTATTATACACTAACAAGCGTCTGTTAACACTAACAGCGGCAGGTTGTTAAAGAAATAAAAATGTTTATTAAAGTTCACGTTAAATGTTAATAAAGTAATAAAATGATTATTCAAATTAATTGTTTGCTACTTTACGACTGTTTAAATGAGAATTCCGGTTTCAAACCCAGTTTATTATTTACTTACTTACTTCTTGTAATCACAAAAAAAATGAACCCTTTTTGGACCTCTAAATGTATGGTTTATAAAGGGACAAAGAAACACATTCCTAAACTCTTCAACAAAAATGTTGGATAATTTCATACCTTATATGAAAATGAAATCTAATGATTAAAAGAAATTGAATAATAATTCCTTCATTATGCCTTTGGAATAAATTCAAAACTTGTATCACTATAATTTGCAATTACCCTGGAATACGAAATGGTGATTAATCGCATCTTATTCGTGCTTTGTCAATGTCTGTGAAAAAGTAGTATAATGTGATCCTACTAAGGAAACCAGATTACGGCATGTTTATTCGACTTGGAATATATTTATTCCCCATTACTATGTTACCTTCAACACAATTAAGTTAATTAAACTTTAATTAAAAAGCAAATAGTTTGGATTTTTTATATTTTTTTCCCTCTATTTCACGTTTATTTTATAATACTCACTTATTTTTGAGAAAATTATAGCTGTAAAAACAAGCTATTAGATCTTTAAAGAAATTATATTTTTATCCTTTACTTAATGAATTAATAAAGCGTTGAAAATAAATGTTTTGCTGTGGAAATAGTTTTAATTATCAATAAAACATATTGAAACAAAAATTCGGAAAAAGTTTTATCTTTTGGGTTTTTTTATAAGGGCTCGTACGCACTGAGACTAAAACCATTACAGTCGAAAAGCGAAAAAATTATTATCCGTCGTGAAAGATGTTTATATAGACTCCAAGAATTTTTTTTGTCAAAAGGTAATCACGTTTTAATATGTTATAGTTTTTTTAAATGAATCACTCGCACTTCAATTCTGCTTTTTCACCCCCTTGCACAAATGTGAGGTTATTTCGAAATGTCGTAAAATCATGGGTAATTTTTTGCGTCTTATTATTGTTAAATATATATTTAGTGGATTAAAATAGTTTGAATTATATTATAATTCTTAATTTGGAAATAAAATTAAATCAAAACTACACCATCATAACTGGGCACATATGCGGTAAAGGGTTAAGTTCCATAGGATGAATTTCATTAGTTCTAGAATTAAAAAAAAATGTGTTTTTAAGTAACTGATACAAAATATATGGTGTAACTAGAATAAACTTATAAAACAACCACGCTTGTATGCAAAAATAAATTTATTTCACAAGACACATCATATAAATCCATTACACAACATAATTAAAATATAAAAATCTGTAAAATACAAATACAAACATAAACATATAAAAAATTTCATACATTTAATATCAATTAATATTCAATCCGCAATTTCATCATTACATAATCGATATATAATTCTTCTTTTTCAGAAATTTTGTGAATTCTCATTTTCATCGAAATTGCAACATCGTATACGATCCCTACACAGAATCTGTGAAGGAAATGGATTCTCTTGAGCTCATAGAACGTGCTGTAGAATCTATGAATTCGCAAATCTCAACATTAACCACTGCAATAAGCCTTTTGAAACAATCCAGAGAATGAAGCAACGATCACGAGGGCAGTTATTTCTTTCTGAACACTTTCTTATGAAGTTCTGCTTTTGCACAATTGTAAATCAAATGCGCATTCTTGAGTTAAGTAAGAAATGTATTATATTTTTAAAACAAGTGTAATCGTGCATATGTGCTAAAAATATTTTTAGTAATGTTGAAAAATATCTACATTAGAATCATATATTTTATGTATAAGAAAATGCTTTTTAGATCAAATTGGCAGCATTATGTTATTTATAAATTGTGATGTAGCTGAAAAGATTATACGTATTTATGTAAATAATTAAATTAGCCTTAACAGTTTTTTGTCCATTGAACTATTCATCGTAATGATAACGGAATATCATTATAAGGTAAAAACTTTACTTAGTCTTAAAAAGGAATTTACCATTAAAATAAGATTGTTGTTAAATGCCAGAAATAATAATAATAATTTTCTGTACTGTTTGACATATCAAAAATAGAAATAGCATAAAGTAGAAAATCCCATTTCGTTTTGATTAAATACTATTAAAATAAGAATTGCTGTTAACGAGCTTTATTATTAAAACAGCAATTTTTATCACGATTAATAATAAATTATTATTACGGTTCATTAATATTGAATGTTAAAAAAAATAATCATTCTTTTTATTAAATAAAAATGTTAATAATAAGTCATTTACTTAAAAAAAGATCAACCAATATTTAACTGTTTAACAAAACAAAAGATTTTTTAATGTTTGAAAGATTCGAAATTATATTTATAATCATAAAAGGTAGAAAGTCAACATTTGAAGTAAATTCATGATTTTTAAATGCTTTTGTAATAAATTGTAATTAAAGTAAATTTAAATAACTGAATTATTGAATATTTATATCGCAGTAATGGGAGACCTGTCTATTTTGAACCAGGAAAGTTATTACTGCTGGTAGTTTTAAAATTTAAAATTATTATTTTGAAGCCTATTGAATTCAACAATGAAGAAACTGTTTTATCAATCATTAAATGTAAGAAAAATTGTACAATTTCTACAATGATTGTCATATTATTTGGCATCTGTATTTGTAAAATGTCTGGACCATTAAACTATATCAGATACTCCATTAAATAATTTCTTGTTTTACTCCAGAATCCTTCTAGACATGAAGTCTCAGTATGCTTGTCAGTACTAGAAAAAGATCATACTATTCTCTGTAGAAAGGGATTGGTCATTACTCTATAACCACTTGTTTTATGTAAGCTGAACTTTTATTATCATTGTCTTAAAACAATTTTTTTTATGAAAAATCAATTACAACACCGTTTAGAATCCCAAATCTATACTTTTCAACTATTTTACTCATGAGAGGGGAAATATGAAGAAAAAAGGACAAGCGCTTTTCTGGATAATTTGTTGACCATATTCTTTTTTCTGTTATTTTTACCGATGCCTATTTAATTCGAAGGGTATCAAGATTTCTATATAATAGTTCATTGAAACAAGCATTTTCTTTTCTTTCTCTAACCTCATCCCTTTTATGGTGAAAGCGAAAAGGTGTGAAGTTTTTCTATGTCTGCATGGTTGTGACTTATGGCACTTTACAGCACGATGACAGATATCTGTTGGAGATTTAAACTGAGTAAGCGTCTCTTACTTTTTCAGTAGCGCCAACCAGGGCCAAGCGTATGACTTAGTTACTTCATGCGTTCACATTCTCTTGCACAACTTCTTTTTACAGAGGTGCACATTCACGCGTCTTACATATAGAATACAGAAGAGGAACAGCCCTGCCTGAATCGGGTCTCGAACCCAGGAAGTCCACATCACAGGTAAGACACTCTACATACTAGGAGGCCAGAACGCCATTTTGAAAACAGTTTCTTCACTTAGTTACAACATACAGACTTAATGCTAGGAAAATATTTTTTTGATGGGCGATTGATATTGAGTCAATAATTATCGTCATAATTGATAACTATTTTATAATTCACATTTTTTCCCAAGCTATCAGAATACCTACATTAAATAAATACCTTTATAAAAAGTAGTTATTGACTAAATTTTATATTTTTGGAAATATAATATAAAATAAGCATTGAATGATGTCCTAAACTTAGATTCACGATCATTTAACTAATATCTAGATACATGGGAACAAAATGTTAATGCTCATATTTAAAGTCAATTTCTTTAAACTAATCTGGATTCTATATTTTGTAAATAATTCTCTTACTGTGTATTTTGATTTGTAAAAATAATATGATAAAACATCGTATATATTAAATGGATGTTATATAATTATTTTATTAACTATAATAAATGTAATTATTTTATTAATTTTAAGAAAGATAATTATTTTTATTGGGTTTTAAACCATCTGTCTTTGTCTTGCTATTAGTGAAATATATATGTAAAATGATTGTATAAATGCATTGCATTTTTTAAAATTTTCTCTCATATCAATATTATTATCAACATATTATATATATTGTATAAAAAATCGAATCTTATATGTATTATAGATTGTATATTATAAAATGAAATATCATGTATTAATGTGCACAGTACAATAAAATGCATGCATATTAAATGTTTTTTTAAATTTTTATAAATTTCAAAACATATTCATTTATTATATTTTAAGAGAAAGGAGTTTGAATTATTTCAGGTAAAAATTTTATCGGATAATGAACCATTATATGCGGTTCAATATTTATAATAAATGCCTATGTCTTTAATTAACCTTTGTCTTTAAATTCTTGTCTTTTAGTCTTCTTTTCTCACTATGTTTTAACATTTATTTTATTCTTATCGGCGATAAGTTTAGCTTACAGTCATAACAATGGAGGACATTACGCTGATAAATTAAGAAATTTTTTTTTATTTTAATTTCTATTAATTTTATTTCGATTCTAATTCTTCTCCAGCAAATAATTAATGTATGCTTTATTCAATTGATAATTTTCATCGATTGCGTTTCTCAAATTTCTTTTTAAAATCATTTAAAATACTTTTCTTCTAACATTTTGATAAAGGCTATTGAAAATAAGGCTTCATATCATAAGAGAATTTTATATTCATGATATAGAAAACACTGCATGGAACAAGGTTTCATGCACTGATATAAAATCTAATTCCAGTTAATCACATTTGCATTTCTTTTGAAGATGCAATAGTTATTTAATTATATATCATTACATTGCTAAGAATAAAATATTCTTCATTTTAAAATATGGCTTTTTTATAAATATTTACATGTCTTTTTCATGTTATTCTACGTTATTTTATTCCTCGTTATAGTTGAATTCGCACAAGAAGAATACTCATTGCAATCGATTTGTGGCTTTTTGTTTTTCATTCTTCGGAGAGTTGCAATCTGTCCACTGTAATAAGAAGAAAATGATTCCAGTATCGTTCCCCTGAAAATAGAAATAAGCATTTACAAAGTTATATTGCAATGTAGACAAAATAGCAACTAAATCCTTTCGAAAATCTAACTAAACCCTTTTGGAAGTAATTCTTTTCTTCCTTATTAATATAAATTCGAAAATTGTCTTTCTTATAAATGAATACTACAAATTTATGGATATATAACACATTTTTCTTTCAAGCTGGAACCATTACAAATTAACAATTTTAGATGAGCCGGGATGGTCTGATTGGTAGAGCGTTGGACTCGTATTCCTTAGGTTACTTTTTTCGAAGCTCACCAGCCAAAAGATTCCTCGAGTGTATGTTGACTGGCGCTCGTTAAATCTGCTGGTGGTCGCAAAGTCCTCCATGTCGAGAGTAATACCCCTGGGTCAATAGGGTCAGAAGTGATCATGCTTTATTCAAGATCTAAATTACGATCTGAGATGAATGAATGAATATGCATGAATGATGTCTGCCCCCAAAAAAGAGTTGTGACGTGTGAGTACCTAAGTCGTACTCTTGGCCCTAGATGGCGCTACTTTTAAAACAAAGATACACATTTCTTAGGCTTAAATCATTTTTCCAAGGCAAGAGCCATTAGTCAAAACACACACAACAACAATTTTAGATAATAAATTTTCTTTCTTAAATTCAAAATAATATAAAGTGTCTACTATTTAAAAATGCAAATTTATATGGTATATTTATAAATATGTATATAAATAGTAATATGTATATGGTAAATTTGTATGGTATATTTAGAAATCATTTACCGCATAATATCTCTATACACGATCTGACCTTAATATCTTCTTGCT
This sequence comes from Argiope argentata, assembly GCA_026289955.1. Taxonomy (NCBI): domain Eukaryota; kingdom Metazoa; phylum Arthropoda; class Arachnida; order Araneae; family Araneidae; genus Argiope; species Argiope argentata. The sequence goes on from JAOUZG010043195.1 coordinate 904,766, forward strand.
TTTGAAAATTGATGGGACCATCAAATGTGGATATATATATATATATATATATATATATATATAATACAACTTCAGACACTTTTCCTTGATGTTTCCCGTTCATCCCTATTTTCTTCTATGTGCTTCTTCAGTTAATAACTTCTTATTACCCTTCCCTTTATTGGCTATACAGGAGAATCGGGTACATAGCGAACATTCGAGCCATATAGTAACTTTCTGTTCGCGGTATGTCACCAAATGTGGTATCCTTCTTTTCTTTTGCATTTTCTACTCTAAAAGCGAAACAATGATGCCTCAAAAGCGGTTTTCTATCCGTGAATTTTAAGACCTCAAAAATCTGAAATCAAAACAATATGATCTCACATGATAATATTGTTAATGTAAGAATTTGTATTGCACCGAGATGAATCGACGATAATGAGGTTCATATAGCAATCGGATAGCATTCAGACACCAGTTAAATTCAGCGTACATCATTTGCAGTTACTGATTATGAATGAAATATCTGATTGCAAATGAAGTCTGGTTTTTATTTTATTATAATGTAACATTCTTGAGTAAAACTTCTTTGAAATATGGTTATAATTTATTAATATCTAAATCATCATTTCTCCTTAAATAGAAAGTGTGTCACAGTTGTTTACTTAATTTAAAATTCGAATATTGCATTGATAAAACTGAAGATCATTCGTGATTTGTTAGGTACCCATTGATACCTAGATTGTTTTCAAAAGTTCAAAAGATGCCGTCGTAAAACAAACATGCCACATAAATAAATTTTAAATTTATATGGTCTTGTATACAACTTGAATAAAATAAAAAAGCATTCTGTTTCTCCGACATCTTTACTATGACAATATAAACCGTATTTTTTTTTAAAAAAAGGAAAGGAAAAAAATCCTCATAAGTTCAAACAGATCCTTTCTTCTGTCTTGCTTGTCCTCGAAAGAGAAGATTTATTCAGGAAGATGCAAGGACCATTGAGCTAAACTCGCATCAAAAATGCGGGTGACAATCTATAGGTCATAGATCGCGAACCTAACCTTGCGGGCATCGAGAACTGCTCTGCAATATCCAATAAATCTAAGGCAATGGGTCAAAGACAATCCCAAGGATAAATCTGGACCTTTCAAAACTTTTTTGGCTATTGGATAAATTTATAGCTTTTAATAAACTTGTATCGGTTATTTTATAAACAGTGGTGGATTTAGGCGATACACGGCTTTAGACAGAACATATATTGTTAAATATTTACTGTTAATAAACTGTTTAAATTATTTCAAAATTCCAATATATTTTTAATTAAGTAAACTCTAATTATTTTTATAATAATTTTTTAAATTTTGTGCATATATAATGTAAAGCATTTAAATTATTTGTTGAAAGTAGAATGCAGAGTCGTGACTTAAATCATGGCGGAAGACAGTTTGAATTTTTAAGTTCGTTTTATTCCATCACGGGAAGAAGGCGTTATATACAAGTAAAAGCGACGAACACAACACTGAACTTCACTAAACGAATTGACGAAAAATCTGATTAAATTTTTATCCCTCTGAATTTATACCTTCAGATTTTAAAAGGGATTTTCGACACATGTCAGTCATATGTACAGCTCGTGCAAGGGAATCCTAGGGATATTTTAGTGGAATTTGTTAAGCTTGCTAATTTCTGTCCCTACACTTGGAGTGTTGGAAAGTAGCCGGCGTTTAGCCGATTCAGCAATTTTACAAAGCTTCAATAAAGTAAAGAATATTTAGGAATGGTATTACTATGGGCTAAATTAAGATAAAGTTTGGAAATTAATTAAGATTAAAATTGAGTTTAAAATATCATTACATATATATAGATACTTTTTTATGATTTTTATTTCAAGATATCCATCTGTTCACGATTTTACATATTTGTAGAATTGTAGTCATGATTTTACAACTGTTATAATACCTTAGTGAATATAATGAAATTCACCGTAGTCTGATGCAAAATGTTATAATTATTCTAATATCCTAAAATCGAAAGACTTTGTAATTCCAAACATTTTATTTGTTTGACTACTAGGCTGGTCTCATTTTTAATCGACTTGTATGCACTTCCCTCTGTCAAACTGTCTATAAGATGTCTATCTAGACTTTGTAATTCCAAACATTTTATTTGTTTGACTACTAGGCTGGTCTCATTTTTAATCGACTTGTATGCACTTCCCTCTGTCAAACTGTCTATAAGATGTCTATGGAAAATCTGATTCAATTTGAATGTCTGATAGACTATGCAGATTGCCTACTCGGAAATTGACTACTGCTATTAATCATTGCTCAATTCATTTTTCATAATTCGACAATCATACGGAGGGAAATAATTCATACAAAACATTAATCTTTTAAGCAGAACTCTTTATTTGTTAATAAATTTTACTTTTCTGGTTACATTTAAAAAATTTAAGTGTTCCAAACTCTATTAAGAGACGATTACGATACGAAAAAAATCGCAGAAGAAAGTATTTGCAATGAAATAAATATGTTGAATAAATTTTACTAAACGTAAAGATGATCAATACGGGAGGAATTCATTTCAAGTTATAGTAAAACCGTACTAAAGTTGTAGTAATAAAGATATAGCAATCAATGTTATTCAGAGAGATAAAATTTTATCTACGAAAGTACAGTAAAAAAAGAATAAGAACCTTTGGGGAGCTATTAAATAAAAAAGTACTTATAAAATGTAATGACCGTATAGAATTCAGTAAATTGTAAAAACATTAACAATTATGTTATTGGAAATTTATCTCGTACATTTGAAAAAGATAGATGATCAAACTTTTTATAAGGGAAAAGGGAAATCGAAAAACTCGAGTAAATTACGAGTTTCTATAAAAGATATCGTGACTAAGGAAATATTTGCCACGATATCTTTTGAAGACACTGGTGTTATTAAATAGAAAATATTTGTTAATTTATTGAATGTGAAAGAAGAAAGTAATTATTTTCTTCAGAGAAAAATTTAAAAGCTTTTATTTTTCCGTTAATGTAAATAAAATATTTGCTATGAATATCTCAGTGAATATTGTAGATTAATTTGATAACGAAAGCAGTTCATTTATAGTAGCACATAAATGGAAACACTAAAGGTGATAGAAGGGTATTTACTAAATCGCTGCCATGTTTACACCTGTTACTTGGCTATGTATTCATTCGATGAAGTGAAAATCTGCGACCAACTGCATATCCAACAGACAGTAAAACATCCTTCTAAACAGATTTTTTGGGGGGAGGTGGGGGTTCACAACAAATGACCCTCAAAATTAGTTCCTTTTAAAGGTTGTTGTTGTTTTCGTGTTCCGCTTTATAACGGGGGTAGGGGTACAGTTGCCTCCGAGGGTATTAACCCCTGAGCACCCGAGGGTAGAAGTCTGACTTCTAGCTCACATACGTCACAAACCTTTTTTACCTTGAGGATTTATTCGTGCGTTTCATTCATTCATCCACTGATCGTAATTTAGATCTGGAACAGAGAATGATCTCCTCTGACCTAGTAACTCCAGTGGTATTACTCTCGACATGATAAAATTTGTAACCACGAAAAATTTAATGTGTGCCAGCCACCGTACACACAGAGAGTCTTTGGCTGGCGTGTCCGAATGCGAATCCAACGCCCTGCCAACCAGACTATGACGGTCCTCATTTTAATGGCATGATGATTTTATCAAATGCGTAGCGATGTTACGCAGTAGGATTGTTTCATTTAGGAAAATATTTTATAGGAATGTTCAACACGACTTGACCTCTTGTCACTTCAAAACTGGTTCAGATTTTTATGCAGGAAAGTAAAATAAAAGTGCATAATTGACCTGTAATTCAGTAAACTTAAATCCTATTGATAATTTATGTCATATCCTCAAGAATCATTTAGCTAATATTAATTGAGCGACAACAGAACAAATGATAAAAAGTGCCATACAAATTTGGTTCTTAGATGATGAAGTCCAGAGCTTGTGAGCCAGGACGTATTGAAGAGGTCATATTTTGTAGTAATATAGAGATATAAGTCTGCTTAAGGTATGTTATGATTAAATCCGAAGATTTTAGAAGAAATCTTTTTTTGTTCAATTAATTTCAACATTATAGTGCCTAACTGATGAGACAACGATCCTTTCTTTGGTAACTCTTAATTACGGCAGAGTAAAAGTCATCTAATTTGAAAGCAGGTGGGAACCAGAGGCAAATAATTCCGTTGTTATTGTATTAAACACTTCACAGAAGATTTATTCTTTACCCCTTTGTTTATATGACTCCTGTGGAACTCATCATAAGACGAAGGTGTTAAGAATTCAGCTAATCACGTGGTCTTCTTAGGCGTAGTGTGCTGCCAATCATGAAAACACCACGTGATTTTACTGTTGATGTTAGTATTATTTTCCAGTAGAAGCTAACTAGACTCGGGTACTAGGGGGCGGGGGGTGATCTCTGCTCTCTCCCGAGAAATTTTATGTATAGTTCTCCAGACCTGCTATACTATGGCGTAACCAGTGCCTTTTGTTGATGATGTTAACTAATAAAGCACATAAAAGACAATCTGTGTTTTCAAGGCATTTCACCCAGGATACAACCTTCACTATCAGATAAACTATTGTCTGTTTTCTGGCACAGAGGTAGCGCGTCTTCCTCCTGTTCTGGGAGCCCCGGGTTCGAGTCCTGGTTCGGGTATGGCTGTTCTTGTGTGTTCTATCTGTGAGATGTGAGCATGTGCATCTCTGTAAAAAGGGGCTGTGCAAGCACATGTGTATCATAGAACTAAGTCGGTTCTCTACCTATTTCAAGGTGCTCTGGTACCTGTGACTAAGGCTGCAATATTTCCTCAACCAATCATGGACCTGGTCTAGCACTGCTGGACAATGGGGGAGTGCACCAACAAAAGATAAATTATTTTGTAATCAAGAAAGCAGTAATAATTATTACAGAAGGAATGTTATTGCCAGATCAAAATTATGTTTAGGTATTGTTTGCATGATAACAAACAACAGAAATTTACAAAATGGGGAAGGAGTTACTTTAATATATATGGAAATAAATGAGTACTGAAATTTAAAAATTTACAAGAGGGGTGGGGGTGAAAGAAATTTTATTTATAGATTCCAAAAGTACTCACATGAATAAGACTTCTCCTCTTTTTCTGTCTTTGGGAGGTTGCCACAGCATCGTAGCCATTATTTTCGGTCTCCCATCCGTGTGCGTAACCGCGGAACAGGGCACTGCCTCCATCCCAGTAGCGTCCAAAAACGAACCGATTCTTTCGTGTGTGTCAGCGTCAAGAGCCACGACAAAGAACCCTTTGAATGGTGCACCCCGGATTTTCACTAGGAGTATAGGAGCATCAAAAATTACTAAGCTAAATGAAAATCTCAGTTCTATTTTGAATAATTAACAAGCTATATCAAAACAATTTTTTTAAATAAATTCCTTTTTAGATTACTAAGAAAATTTTTATTTTAGTTACTTTTTATAAAATAATTACTATTGCTGTTCTCATGTCCCGCTTTACAACGGAAGGAAGGGTGCAGTAGCTTCTGAGGGTATGGACCCCTGAGCACCCGAGAGCAGAAATTTGACGGGTTCGAGCTCGCAGCCCAACGGATGCAAACCCAACGCCAGATCAACCAGACTATCCCGGCCTAACAATTATTAATTGATAAAAATTAATTAATTGATCAAAAAATTATACTAGCGTTGAATTTTGTACGCCAATTGAGTATTCAAAGCCAATTGTCGCAACGCAAAATGCGTGAATTTTCTGCATTAGTTGAGGTAACGCAATACAGATTAAAAGTTTCTAATTTTCTTTATTCTGTAATATTTTAATTCGAAAGCACTTCAAAATGGATTGGAAAAAATGATTAATTAACATTGTTTAATTTTAAATTCATCAAACATTGTGAAAATAAACAGAATCGTTTGAAATATTCAACCGAAACATGATAGGCCTAACCTCATTAATGTAGGGGGGGAACAAACTGAATTTGTTACTTATTTAGGGCTGGGAAAAGAAGATTTTTGGTGATAAAGTTATTTTTAATTAACAAAAAGTTAATGATTTAATATTTGAAAAAAATGTACTAACATCAAATGTCATATACTACAAGTTTTAAAAAATTTACTTGAACTTGATTGAATGAATAAAAAGTTATCCTATATATATATATATATATATATATTTATTTATGGTTTGTAAGAAGCTAATAGTAGGAATTGAATAAAGGAGCATTATTCTACATTATGAAAATATAGAACGAAATTGATTCTTCTTATAATTAATTGATGGTTTTATTATATTTATTTATGGATCCTTCACGCTAGAATTCTATCTTATTATAATCTAGTTGTTTAATCACTGTCTAGACAGTGTCTAATAAAAAATTATTATAAGTACAAAGAACTTTGCACTACCTAATCAATTGTAACATTAACCTTATGAATTTAGCACTCAAATTTTATTTAAATGGGCTATTTTAAAGTCATATTCTTTTATAATAAAAACCTTGAACATTAAAAGAGTAACTTAATAATGTCGAATACTAATTGCTATTGTTTCTTATGGCACTTGTCATGGACAAGCTCGCTGAGGTAGTCAGTGATTAAAGCCTAATCGCCTTTTCTTGTTTTGGAAGCAGCGCCAACTAGAGACAAGAGCACGACTTTTGCTACTCACTCATCACTTTCGCTTGCACATCCTCTTTTTACAGGGAGGCACATTCACACGCCTCACAGATTGAACACAGAAGAACAACCATGCCTGAACCGGGACGCCCAGATCACGGGGAAGACACGCTACCCGTATGCCAGGACGCCGGATTTAGTCACTCTATCTAATACAATGGGCCGTGGTAACCTGATTGTAAGGTCTCGTCGTGTCAGCCGTATGATTTCAGGTTCGAGACCCGATTTTAACAAAGAACCATTGTGTAAGGGGGTCTGATCAAAGTCCTCTCTCTGACGTGGTGTGGAGAGAGGCGTGCTAACTCAGGTGTTGTCCTCGTCATCTGACCACGGTTCAAAATTACAAGTTCCGTCCTCAAATAACCCTAGTGTTGTTTTAAAACCGGAAGTTAATATAACTAAACTAAACGAAAACTATCTAATAAAAAATTATAAGTACAAAAAACATTCCTCTACCTAATCAACTGCAACGTTATCCTTACGATTTTAAAATTCAAATTTTATTTAAATGGGCCATTTTAGAGTCACATTCTTTTATAATAAAAATATTTTTAACATAGAAAATCTACTTAATAAGATATAACTTTTTTATAGTTGATTTTGAATTTTTATTAGACTAGAAATGACCAAGATAGATTAATTTTTAATTAAATAAAATGCATATTGTTATGATTTTTTTAACAAAATCATCAATTCACTTAAAAAAATATTTTTGATTTCATCTCCAGAAGTTGTTTTGTTCCGCTCCAAACGAGGCGATATCTTAGATCAGAAGATCATAAAAATATGTCAGAGGTGAAAGATATTCAAATGACGAGTCGAGCTATTAAAATATTCCAGCGCATTATAACAAGCCAAAAGAAAGTCTTACGAAATGTTCTTGCCAGGTATTTAAATTAGTATACATTCCTTACCCTGATAATTACGAGGTCATCAACAACTCTCTGCTGCTGTAATTGCTTCTAATCGATCATTAAAGATTTCCATGCGGAAGATTGCTTCCTTTGCGCTGAAAGCTTAAAGGCGTAATTATGAAAATAATTGTTTCCATCTTCAGTCTTATAATGAATTGGCTATTTCAAATAATCGTTGCTTCATAACGAAATAGAAGCAATTTATTCTGAAACGCTATTAAAATATGTTTATTCTCTTTGAATGCAATAAATTGGCCGATAATATTTTAGAAAAGGTATATTTAAACGAATAAATTGTCGCTTAAAATATAAATTAAAAAATGAAGCATAGCAATTAACATAAATCAGTTATATGTTCTGAATTTCAACTTGGAAAGTTATATAACTAGGATTCCGATAAAGGTTCTGAAAAGGAAAATGCAGAACGGAATTTAAAAAAAATAATTATTGAATTCATTTTGATGAAAATATATTCAATAGCAATAAAATATCAAATTCCTAAAATATTTTTTTATTAAAAAGAGCAGTTGATAGCAAAATAATATTTTGTTGATGCTTTTTTATTAATTTTCCTTCACGTTGATTCATCTGCATTAAAGTTGATACATTTAGAGCGACTATTTTTTTTAAAAAGAATTTTCCTAAAACATATTTTTTTAAAATAGATAGTAAGTTTTATTGGATAAATTTACTATCCCTTTTCCATTCCATATAATATGAGGATACTCTCAAAAAAGAATTATGAATAAAAAACGATTCATCAAAAAAGGGCATTTGAAGTTTTTTAATTCTTAAAAATAAATGTCACTGTCAGATCATTAGTTTGTATAACTTGGCTTCTAATTGATCATAGAGACAGATTAACGATATCACTGGAAACAGAAACGTACCTATTTTTTAAAACTGTAAAATAATATAAAAATTAAACTGAAATATTCTATGCATAGTTCAATGTATCGTGTCAGAACATCATTTCTTGAACGGCCAAGTACTACGTGCTCGTGCAAGTTAAATTATATTTTTTATTCATTTTAATGGTTTCATTGAATGAGTCACTTTAATATTGCAAACGACCCAAAAATCTTTGTATCGCATTTATTGTTTTAAAAAAATTTAATTTCCAATTTATTTCATTACATATAATCACGCTCTCAAAATGACATTTTCCTCAATTTTATTTGCGGTAGTCATTAACGTTTTTTGAATCAGATCTTTTGTTAATACAATGGTAACGCGTTATTAAAAACTCTTTTTTTGAGAAGTTCGCGCAGATAGTGAATTTTTTTTCCACCCTCGGATTTTTGTTGACGCCAAAAACCTCATCCCAAAAACAACATCGTTTTCTGACACGATAAAAAATTCGAATTTACATCCTAATTCATGTTTTCAAAATAGTCTAATACCTTAAATATGAATTTCCATGTGAAAACACTTTGCATTAGTTCGCAAGATCAACAGGCTTCCTTTGAATCTTCTTAAATAGTTTTTAGGTGATTTCTCAAATAAAATCTCAAAACAATTCTCTACACACGACACGCTTCCATTAATCATCTAAGGAATAGTAAAAGAATTTTTATATCCCATTGTGGTAAGCTTACAAAATGTCATTGCCTGAAAATATTAGTATTTACTTTCGAGAACAATAAAACTAGAAGTTTGCCCGCAGTTAAGTTCAAAATTTATGCGGTTATTGTCAGAGGAACGGCTTTTTCAGTTCACATACGTTGAAAGTAAATAACCAAGATTCAACCCGAAAAATCTTAGTTTTGTAACGGAAGCGTGAAAGTTCAGTTTAAAATAACACGTAAATCAGTAAGTAGAGTAATAGTTTTTATTTCTTTCATATCCCGTTATTCACTGCAGACAAAAAATATTTTTTTAAAAAAATAAGGAATCAGGATAAGGATTTTTTTTTGAAATTATAATAATCATGTTTTATAAACTAAGCATTTTTATAAAAAGCACTTTTTAGAATATGTGAAATTCTATTTTTCCTTTAAAATTTTACTTTAAAGTTTTTTCGGCAGTAACTTCGGAAGCATAATGCTCAAAACATATTTCAAGCCATCTTAAAATGTATCAAAATATTTTTTAATAATGTCAGCTTTATTGTGTCCCATTTTTATTTTTTTCCCGCATTAAATGTACAAAAAGAAAGTATTATTAAAAAATTTGATCAAGAATTTGATCAAATGTAAAAAAAAGGATTTGAACACGTTTTAAAATTTCTTCAATCTCAGAAAAAAAGATTTTTTTGAATTTCTTTCGTTTTTACTGTATTTAATTGTTCAAGAAAACGAAAAATAAGCCGATTTGAAGCAGATGAAGGAAATTTAGGATGTGATTGTTTTATGAAACTTATAGATCCCTGTCAAATTTTGAATGAAATACAATCATAGGGAGTTGACTGTCCGTGTTCAAATTAACATGGTAATTGCAGTGGGAAAAGCTAAATGGATAGAATTTAGTGCACCAATTTAACATTAAAAGTGTATATGTTAAATTCGAACACTAATTTGAAACTAAATCCTTCAAATTGCTGATCATCAGTCAGCGTTTACTTTCACAAGAATGTAAACAGAATAATTGAAAATATATAAAAATAGCAATAAATGGAAAATGTAAGGTCTAAAATATGTTCGATTTAGCATCTGATATTGTGACCACAATTGTAATTCTGTATCAAAATTTGCTTTCAATCGATCTGAATTTTTTTCCTTAAAAGGCGATTTAGGCTTTCTAGTACTTGTACATAAACTGCAACCCAGCGATTAATTGCCAAAAAAAGTGAGAAAATGACTTCAATTAGGCTTTTGTTGCATACAATAAAGACAATTTATTTATGGAATATCAGAAAATATTTTTGCGTCGGAGGAGCCTTAAGTTTTTGTTTTCAGTTGTACAAAAGTAGTCCGATTCACAGATACTTAATCGATTAAGAGATTTCATATAGAATTAAAATTTACAGGCAAAAACCGTATCTAAACTTTTCTTAGCTTTTTTTGCATCTTGTATTCGAAATATGCAATGAGATTATTATAATCGTCAAAACTATCGAACAGGAAATTTAGATGACCCACAATTATTCAAGCCTCTCTAAATCCAAAAAACACATTTTGAGAATTAAGCCTGTCAAGTTAAGTCAACCTCTCCACGTGTCTGACATGCGTAGCGAATTACTGAAATTTTGGTTTCGAATCTGCAACTAAGCCGCAGAATGTAAATACGCGAAATCAATTCGAAAAGCTTTAATATAACAAATGTTCCATATATTATTTTAAAAATTAACAATAAATGACTAAAATAAGATGTGCCATCTAATTAGAAAGTTAAATAAATTCGTATGTCAAAGGTTTAACACGATATAGGTAGCAGTGACCTGATGATAAGATCTCGTCTTTGGGTGCCAATTCCACTAAAGGACCGTCGCGTAAGCGTCTAGCTAAAGTGTCCGCCTTGTCATCTGACAAAGGTTCAAAATTACGAGTCTGTTCCAAAATTTTTATATTTTTTGTTTAAAACGGAAACAAATATAACTAAACCATGATCACGATAAGTAAGTCAGACGATAAAATTAGACACAGTATTAGCATCTAATTTGTAAATCGAAGTTCATACGAAATTCCTTTAGTTGCATGAATATTTCAATTCATATTCAAGTGACCATAATAACATAATAAACATATAGCCAATAAACCAATCTTAGACCTATAAGAATGAATTTTGATAAATTTACCATCAGAATTGTGAATGTGAATAAAATATCATGCTAAACTTTTGGAAGAAGAATTCGTTTACTGATCTGTATGTTCGAGCGTATTTGAATTTACTAATTCAAAAAGACAACGCTATAGATTAATAAAACTAATTATGTCGATAGATATTGAAACTTATTATCTTGTTAAAAATGTTCATTTTGATCTAATGGTTAAAATTGTATATTTTGATCTTCTAATTAAAATAGTACATTTTGATCTAATTGAAGTTGTACATTTTGATCTTCTGGTTGAAATTGTACTTCTTGGTAAAATTGCCCATTTTGATCTGATTAAAATTGTACATTCCAAATTTGAATTCCATCAGTATACAGAAGTTTGTGAATTGCATTCTCAGTTTTCTCTATTACATTACGAAATGCATTATAATGCCATTACTATGCAGAGATGACAGAGTTAGATATTCATGTTTATGATCTGCAGTGATAATGCTTACGACGAATTTTGTACATTTGTTTCAAATTTTGAATCTCGTTAATGGTTCGGAAGTTTTCGAAATGCTTACTCAGTTTTCTTTGTTACATTATAAAACACGAAATACGCCACAATGTCGTTACTACATACAAAAGACTTAGTTAGGCATTCATATTTATGCACTTCTGTGATAATGCTTTTGACGATTTGTTAATTCCCAAGCCTATACACAGCTTAGAAAAAAGATTAAAAAAAAGATGTTGATTTCTAAGTATTTGTGAAAGTCCAGGAGAGATAACTAATATAAATTGATTTATTACTAGCTTTTACCAGCGACTTCGTATGCATGAAAAAGCACACAACTAACCTAAAAACAATTTATTTATAGTGCGTACCTGAGATAAATCAAAACCGCAAGTCCAGTCTATTTTATTTATCGATCGAGATAGCTACAACTATCAATATATATATATACACAAATATTTATTTATTTATTTTATTAAAATGAAAACACAGTTGTCAACAATTACAACACTCTGCACATGCGTGAATTTTTTACGCCAGTTGGAGCAATGTGATACAGATTAGAAATTTTTTATTTACTTTATTACGTTTTATTTTAATTCAAAAGCACTTCAAAAGGAATCAGAAAAAGTAATTAATTAACAATATTTAATTTTAAAAGCGTCAAACTCTAAGAACACAAATAGAATCGTTTGAAATAATTGGTTGAAAACATGTTAAGCCTAACCTTATATGCGCATATTATAAAACAAATGGTTTTACTTATTTGTCAGTGGGAAGGAAGATTATTGGCGGGAAAGTAAGAAAAGTGTCGTTTTTACTATTTTCCTCGCAGTTTTACCGTTTTTTCTCTCTATAAGAACCTTCCTCGTGTCTTAACGAAAATATTTTTTTAAAAAATTAGCCGAATTGGTCTAGCCGTTCTCGAGTTTTCCTCTTAGCAATACATTTGATGAATCGTTTTCATTTATATAGATTTTCATTGACATAATTTCAAAAATTCTTTTTTTATGTCTGTGAGAGATTTAATTTTGAATATTTATTAAAATCTAAAATCCAAATTTTTTGGATTATTAAACTGCTTTCTCTCTTTCCCTCTGTTCGTATTTGACAAATTTTTCTTCAAAATTGCCTGGTTTCGTTTAAAATTTATTCACTTGTGCAGTTTTAGAGCAAAAGCCGCAAATCAAATTTCTACTATCATTACGTTTTAAGGGACAAATAGATGCACATATATAATCTAAAAATTCTTTATAATCGACATTCTTTTCCAGGTTCAACATTCGCTATTTTTGTTCCTGCTCAGTGAGATGAAAGAAGAATTCAATTCGGAATAAGTTTCAAAAAATTTATTTTCGAAAAATTGCACCATTTTCTTTTTTTTAAATGGATGTAGGTAGGTTTTCTTAAGAATTAAAAAAATCTCTTTTCTGCAAAAAGATAACCAAGTTCAAGTAAAACAATTGAATATTAAAATTTAAATCGGTTACCATTCGCCAGTTTTCGTTGAAGGTGATTCTTAATTAGTATTAAAAACAAAAAAGGAAATTCATCTTTTGCATAGTAAAATATCAGAAAAAGATCTTAAATATATGCAGTTACTGCAATAAACATCTAATTAACACTTCAGAAGAACTAAAAAACGAAAAAGCCTTAATTAATTTTTCATAACAATTTAACATTTTTTAACAGTACATTTTATTTTAAATTTCTTACACGACACTTATTTGCTTTCGTGCAATTTACAATCAATTGATCTGAAGGTATAGATTATTATCACGTCAGAATATGATGTTTTTTGAGATAAGGTTTTTGGTATCAACAAAAATCCGTAGGCGAAAAAAAAATATCAGCTTTTAATAACACGTTATCATTGCATTTACAAAAGCTCCGCTTAAAAAAAATAGCTAATGACTACCACAACTAAAACCTAGAAAATGTCATTTTGAGCACGTGACTATATATTAAATGAATTAAACAGGAATTGTGATATTTTTTAAACAATAAATGCGAGACAAAGTTATCTGGATCGTTTGCAATACTTAAGTGACTCATTCAACGAAACCATTAAAATGAATAAAAATATACAATTTAACTTGCACGAGCACGTGGTGCTTGGCCGTTCAAGAAATATTGTTCTGACATGGGGCATTGAAATAAGCATAGCAGATTTTAATTTAATAATTTTTTTGCATTTTAATTTATTATATTAACACTTATTCCATATTATTTATTTTTAATGCTTTAAATGTTTACTTAAATAATAAAAATTGATTAAAAATTGAATGTGCGATAAATAAAAGCTTAAATTAATTTGCTTTATTTAAACGGGTTTAAATAATCAATGTTTGGTTCGCAAATTTCAAGATTTCACGACATTTTAAAATAATTGATGCAATAATTTAAAACTTTCCGACATAAAAATATCATTTTTAATTACCATAGGATATTCAATAATATTGCTTATCGATGCATGGATTCGTAAAAAGGTATTTTCAGAACTACAAAATTACAATTTACATTTTTTTACATTATTTATTTTTACTTTTTCCTAAAAATCATTTCAATTTAAATTATGTAAAATCAATTTCAAAACAAAATAAAGATTAATAAACGATCGAAAATTTAGTATTTTATGGATACTTCTTTAAAATGTTAAAAAGCATTAATAAACCTTCCTTTAAAATAATATATTCCACTATATTAAAACGCAAAGTGTCGGAAAGCATATCAAAAGCACACATTATTATTATTTTAAACAAAATAGCATGTCAAAGGAAACTCTTTTTCAGTATGGGCGTAAATGTGTAAAACACAGAAGAAAGATTGTAGTAGAAACTGTGCTTTTTAATTTAATCATCTGCTTGGCACAGTATGGCGAAATATGGCTTTTGCGCCATAAAACACCACAAAAACAACCAAACCAACCACAGAAGAAAGATAATATTTCTAATAACTATTCAAGAAATATATTTAGCATGAAACGATAATAAAACATTTCTTAATAATACAGCGTATACTCAAATGTTTTTCGTAATATGTCCTACTTTAAAAGTAATTTTTCATGTTTTACACTAAGTATATACAAGAGAAATATACTTTAATATAAGATTTGTATTTCTATACGATTATTCTTATTTAAATATTTAACATCATTTTCGAAATGAGTCAATATTTTTTTGAAAATGAGTTAAAATATTGCAAAATTAAAACAACTCAAATTAGATAAAAATGAAACTATTTTAATTAAATAAATCTATAACAAATAATATAAAACATTTGGAAATATCTTTTTTTACTCTGTACATTATATTCATGTCGCTTTAAAAAAAAAAAAACTGAATTATGTTTTTTTTCCTAGACATGGCAAATAATATCTCTTAATCCCTTCAAAATATTTTAAGTACTGATACCAAATTATTTTTTATATAGTTTTAAGAAATGAAAGAATATAATTTAATCTTTAAAACTGAACAAATAAATTATCAACTTTTCTATGGACATATATATTTTTAATTAGATCAAGCTTCCACCTAAATATTAATCGTTAGTGTGGTCGTAAATGTGTAAAAACAGGAGAAAGATAGCATTTCTAATTACTAGTCAAGAAAAATATTTAACATGGAACGAAAATAAATCATATCTTAATAATACCGTGTATACTCAAATATTTTTCGTAATATATCCTACGTTAAAAGTAATTTTTCATATTTTACATTAAGCCAAGACAAGATACAAGATATGCACCTTAATACAAGATTTGTAATTCTATACGACTATTCTTATTTAAATATTTAACATCCTTTTCGAAAAAAGTCAATATTTTTTTGAAAATGAGTTAAAATATTGCAAGATTGAAATAACTCAAATTAGATAAAAATGAAACCATATTAATTTAATAAATCCATAACAAATAATATAAAATATTTGGAAATATTTTTTTTACTTGGTACATTATATTCATATTGCTTTTTTTAAAAAAACTGAATTATGTTTTTTAATCCCTTCGAAATTTTTCCAAGAAGGTATAGATTATAATCTAATCATTTAATCTTTTTGATTGAAAAAATAAATTATCAACTCTTCTTGGAGCATAAATATTTTTAATTGGATCAAGCTTCAATCTATACATTAGAATAATATTAAAAACAATCACTTAAAAATTAAAATAATTATATAGTCCAACAAATCAATCTAAAAGTTAAATCCTTACCTTTGATTTTTCTCCTTTTGGAGTCAGGATAAAAATGTCTTGCAGAAGCAGTGAATATGTATGGAGATTCAGAAGCAGGTTTCGGAGAGGTATGGAGATGCCTTGGAAGAGTCGATTCGCATGCTTCTACGGGCGCTCCCGAATGAAATGCTGTGGCCGAACGTAGCAGCAGAAGGCAACCGAATATCAAACAGACGAGCATTCCAAAAAAATGTTTGAGCAAAATCTTCTTCAAAAATGATCTTCCTTTTATTACAGAAAAGTCATTTATTAATCCCAACTAAAGTGTTATTAATTCCCGGTTTCTGTTTGTGTATAATGAAGCAGCATTCTGATGATGGTACCGATTTTTTAACTCTGTTCTAATCCACGGAAATCATGTATTTAAACTAAGATGAATCTATTGTTTATGAATAACAAAATGATGTTTAGAAATCATTTCGATACATTATAAAACAATAATATATGATAAATTAAAGCTCTCCGTAATGAAACCAGCTGCATGAATAATTAATTAAATCCTTAAACAGCTGTCGAATATTCTCAGCTGGTTTTATATAGATAATGCGTTAAATGACTCGACATTCAATTCACAACTCCGAGTTAAACGACTTGGTGAACTCTCTTGCAGGTTGAAAAATGAGCGTTCTTCGTCTTGCCGATCACATTTAGCCTAGTCTTTTTTGTTCCTTTTTTTATTATTTTCACTGCTTCTCGATTTCTTTTTTTCTCTCTCTCCTCTGGAGGCTTTGTTTTTCTCGTCACGAGTCAACCTTTCCGGAATCAAGAACCGAAAGTCATTAACTTTTGATGATGGGCGTGTTGTCTTCCAAGTTCTGAATGGGAATTTCTCTTTTGCTGCTGTCTTTACTCGCTTGGCGTAGTATTTTTTTTCTATAACTTACTTCCTTTCTCTTTTATACCTTGCAATGGTATAAACAAAAGTTGAATAGCTAATTTGCCATTTCTCTATGAACTCTTGAGCACAAATGAGACATTTATTTTGCCATAAGATGGATTAAATCGTTGTGTGCATGACATTTGACCAGTTAAAATGCACTTAATTAGCAATGAACTATTGTATATTATTTTATTTGTAATTGCTTTATGAATAAGATAAAATGAAACATTTTGTGAAGATAAAATATGACGGTGATCTTTGCTTGTAACCTATTAAAACACCAATTTCATACGTTGAAAAAACATAAAAAAGCTAGGTGTCAGGAACAAAGATCATATTAATGATATTTATGAAACTACAAGAGCTATTTGTCTAATTCTTTTCAGGATATTTAAATTAAAAGAGTTAATTGATAAAATCAGAAATTCACTTTTACGTTTTTAGAAAGTATACGTTATTCTACTTCTAATGAGTTACCTCGAAAATGTTTTAAAGTGTTTTAATTTGTAATAACTTATATTCAGCTCGGTGATTTCAAAACTTTGTACTCATTTTATGACTTGTTTTGCGGATATTGCATTAAAAATAACACTTTCTCTGAAAATCTTTTATTATGAAAGTGATATTTGATGTTATCACAATCTTATTATCTTGATTAATATAAGCCTTTGAAAATTTGAAAAGTTTAATAATCAAAAAATTTTGCAAGTTTTATTTTAAAGTATTTATTTTTAATTTAAGGAAATATTTCTAAATAAAAAAAACTTGAAATATATTGTTTCCTTAAAAAAGTTTTCTGTTTTGATATACTCATAAATAATTTGATATTTATCATTATCTCGCTAAAAAAATTATTTGTAGCAAAAAAAATTTAAATTGTTTTTACCCCATTCGATTTTTTCAGTTTACTATGTTCATTATAAAGAATATCTATATAAGTATAAATAGTTTTTACCTGGGAATGAAAATAAGTCGGAAAGAAATTTATTTAAGGATTACTGTAACAAGGAGAGCAAATACTCTACTAACATTAATCATTGGCCATCCATGTTCCATAGCAATAATTTATTTCAACTCTACCTTATTTGACTTATTATTAATATACAATTCTTGTCATATTTTGTTTATTATCATGAAAGTCACAACGTAAAAAATCCTATCATCACCTGTGGATATGTCCTTTCTAAATATTAAAAAAAAACTCTATTTCTTAAATATTGTCTATTAATGATATATGAAGTAACTATGACCTCACTTAAGGTCCTCAATTTTATGTGGGTGAAACTAAAAATTGATTGGAGAATATGCCAGAAAGGGCTCCTATTCAACAATTTATTAAAATGCTGTCCGTTATACAATTTTAATGGACAAGTCAAAGTGAAAATTAGCGGTTGTAAAACATTAAAAATTCTATTTCTAAATTATTTTTGATATTTTTATAAATCTGCAATGTTGCCTCCCAACATGGTTAGTTCCATCACATATTCGAAGCAAATCGGTCACCTGATCAACGACCCCCGGATCTGTCAATGAATATGGCAATAAAATAGATAATACTGGAGTCTTTTAGAATTTTAGTGGTAGAGCCAATAGGAATCGAGATATGCTAGATTGTTCCAGAACCTTCTCTGCCAGGTTCCGGAACAATAAAAGACCGGCAGTCTAAATTGAAGACAATTGTGGGAAGAGTCAATGGCGAATATTTGGATTCGTCCAACTAAGAGCAAGAGTTGTGTGCAGCTCAAGCGAAGGCTGCATTGAGTTGTGTGCTGGTGTTTATTGCAGAAGCAGCATCGGGTCGTGTGAGGAGTAGTCAGTTATCAGTTAGATAAAACTAGAGTGAGGGGACAGTGGAGAATTGCAGGCGTTTGGAGAGACCGTAGAGTGTAGCTACGAAGATTCTTTCATCCTGCTGAATTCTGTCTGGCTGCTTTGTGTGCTATGGTTGTCATTACTTGCGATTACTATTTGTGGGCTACTCTTTGTTGTAGTGTGCTACTGTATGTTGCCTGTGTTTGTTGTCTACGTGTCTATTTGTTGTCTTCGTTTCTTACCTTCGTGTTTATAAATGTTCTTGTTTTACATTAAGGCCTGCATTTGTTTTCACACCATACACCCACCATAAGCGAGTATAGTGACTTTAAGAACTTGGTGGAAATGAAGTTTCGTAAGAAAATGCAAATAATTTTATCGCATCATAAGTTGTATTGAGGCTTTGTGTTTGCTTATTGCTTTATATCCAGTTAGAATTCATTTACTTAAAAAAAGTTCACAAAATTTTTTGTTTAAAAAAATTGATTTTTTTAGATTTGAATTGTTCTGTTTATTTTAAAGCGTTATTGTATTATTATTTTATTAAAAATATTGTAAATTTTTTTCATATTAAAATTAATTATTTAAAATAAAATATTTTCAAAAAAATATTTACTTTTCAAAAATTTTAATTTTTTTTATTAATTTAAATTTGTCTCTGTATATTTATTAGCTAGCACCCTATTCTTGCAAACATTTTAGTTGAATCTTAAATGCAAAATGGTCTTGATGATCTACTCAGCATGGTATTTTTATATTGTAACTTTTGAAAAATTTGTATTTCAAACTCTTTAGAAGTCTTACAAATTTTATTTATTGTTAAATATCTCAATAATTTTCTTTTTCATCTAAAATTTTAGTTTTAATACGTGGGGGAAATAATTTAACTTCTATCAAATTAATAATATGTCTGCTGAATCGAAGCATTTTCGTATTAAACATAAGACTCGTTTAAAGTTTTGAGATGCAACAGGATATGCGTAATAATATTATTAATATTTGAAATGATTATTCAATAAAAAAATCATAGATTCATTAAAATTTTTATTATACTACAATAAGACAGCAAATAATGAAAATAAAAAAAATGTATAGAATATTTTTATACATTCAACAATTTTACGAGAAAGAGAAACAATGTTTTAAATTGACTGACTTCATCAGTATTGTTTATTTCGGAAGTTAGGCTTAGTTGTCATTACCAACGAATCAGTAAAAAAATATAAAAAAAACTCAATTTTGTAATTAAATGCAATTTTTAAACAAAAACGCTCTCCCCAAAGGAGAAATAAACTATCTTTATACCCAAATCAACATTCATCGGTAAAAAAGATCCAGGATAAGATATTTTTGGTAGCAATCAAAACAAATAAATAATTTTAATCTCATTATAATAATAAAAAGTGATCTTGTTACTTATGATTAAATGTATTTAATATACCAAACAAATTAATATCATCCAATTTTGTAAAATTTTAAATTTGTGCTAAAATTAATTTAATGTACTAAATTGCTAATTGATTAAATTCTAGTAAATTTTTTAAATACCTTCAGTTTAATTTTTTAATCCCTTTTTTAAATACCTTAATTTTTTAATCACCTTTAGGGAATAGTTCACGCTTTCAAGTTTATTTATACCCTATCAGATAACTCTGGATCTTCTGCTCTATATAACACACAGTAGGTTAACACATAGTAACACTCTAACACACAGTAGGTTA
>JAOUZG010043195.1:925254-941971 GCA_026289955.1 Argiope argentata
CACACAGTAGGTTAACACATAGTAACACTCTAACACACAGTAGGTTAGTAGAAGATATCAAAATTTTTACTTTAAAATAAACTGAAATAATAAAGGCAAGAATTTTTGTTTTTAAAACTGCTCTTGTTTATGTCTGCATCAAAGCTATTCAACATTTTCCTTAATCCGAATCTTTGTATAAATTCTGAGCTGTCCCATTTACTTTAAATTAGCCAAGTTCTTTTGTACTTTTGGATAAAAAAAGAAAGAATCAGCTTACTCTTTTTTTATTATTTTAAGGGAATGACTAATTTCTTAATTTCCTTTCTTTCATCCAAAACTCTTTTCATGGTGATTGCACTTAAATCGCATTTAGACAAATTAATGCAGGAAATGGTATTCTTTTTTTAAATTGCTTCAGGAAATAAAAGAAAAAGGCTTTTCGATCTGCTGAACCGGATTTTGAAGCCAAACAGAATATAAAATTAATTATTTAATATTATTGACCACAGAACATTCAAATGAAGATTGAATAATATGAAAAATAATTTGACATTTTATATTTATATTTTTAAAAATATTTATAAAGTTTTACAGCGTTTATTCCTTATTTTTGCGTGAATTCTACCATAATTATATCCAATTTTATTCTTTACAAATAAAAATAAAATACATTTGTCAACTGCTGATTGATGAGTTGTAAACGATTTTGCTTCCTGTTTGTTCTGAAAATTAGAAGAACACTTTTTTCTTGAATGAGCTGAAATCTTTCTGATTAATTGATTAGGTTAGGATCCTTAACTAATCAGTTGATTTGACTTGACAATTTTTTCTTAATAATCTTAATATAATTCGAGAGCATAATTTTGTTTTAGTTAGGAGGTTTTGATGTCTCCAAAATTGACGGCAAAAATGTTTTTACCTGCTTTTATCTGTATTGCTTTATTGTTATGTATGCTTCTTTGACAGCAAATACACTTTTGAAAGGTTGACTTGCTTTTACCAGTATTGCTTTATTATTATGTATGCTTTTTAACAGTAGATGCATTTTTGAAAGTTTAACTTGCTTTTACCAGTATTGCTTTATTATTATGCTTCTTTGACACCAGATGCGTTTTTTAAAAGGCTGACGAAGAACTATGACTACATAGCTGTTATTTCATCTCAAAATCGATCGAGCTCCAAAACTTTGTTTACCAGCTAGAAACAATTGAAAATCAAAGTTTAAAAAAATTATATATATATATATATAGAGAGAGAGAGAGAGAAAAGTCTCATGATTGTTGCAAACCGGTTTAAATTGATCAATGACTTGAATTAATTAATATAATTAATGACTTAAAATAATAATGTTCTTTTATGATAACTTGAAATTCACGTACGAAGATTAAATTTACTTTTTCATTTTTTTAGAAATTTAAATTTAGATTTTTTTTAACACTTCTCTGATTTCCATTGTTTTCTAGAAAAAAATATAGGCTGATAAATAATTGTGGAGTTGAATTTCAAGTCAATAAGATCATTCTATTTATTAATCAGAGTTATAAAATGGAAGTTTTAAATTGCCGTGTTTCAAAAGTCATGCCGCAGTTTTTGCATCCTGTAATCACAATATAGTGTTATTGAAAAGTTGTTAGAAAATATACCTTTTACATAGAATTGTAAATTTTCATAAACAAACTTAAACTTCTCTACAGAAAAATATTTTTGATTTTTTATGCAGTGTGTCAGAAATTCATCACCGATATATTTTCGAGCACAAATCCCATTTCAATTGGCCTTTAATGAATCTTCGGAACTCCGATTTCTTAATAAAATTATTTTACCTGATTTAAAAGAAATACAAAAGAAATCCTCAATATTCTAACGAAACTTGTTCTAACTTGGTGCGGACTGAATGACTCAGTGATAGAATTCTACGAACTGAAAGTGACAGTTCGTATCTGACTGCATTTAAGTTGCCTAAAACTTTTTTTGTTATTGATTTAGTTTCTGTTGCTTCTCGTTCGTCCAAGAATGTTCTTATAATTTATGTATCTTTCTAAACATAAAAAGATATAAAGTTTAGTTCCTTGAATAAAGTCTCGAGTTGAGATTGGCGAGAGGTATCTTTGACTTTATATAACACACGATTTATTTACATTAATTTCTTTTACTTGATTATATAGAGAAGGCAAATTTTTGTCCAAATTAAATATTACGCAATTGTTTGTCAGGTAACAATGATGTCGGATGGCTTACTCAGTTATTATAATCATAAAATTATAACGTCGCATGAATTAATTCCTTTGAAATAATTATAGAGCAAAAACTGTTGTCATCAGACAATGTTTGAAGAATCGAGATAAGATCTTAATTATATATGTCTTTTTAAGGATTTACAAAAATGTGATAAGGAATTAAAATCTTCCAAAAGCAAACCAGACAAAAAATGGCGCAATACGCAAACAAGCAACTCACGTCGAATAACAAGAAACGTATATATCAAAGAAATGCCTTTCAAAAATTCGGTGCTAAGAGAAGCGGATTTTTTGTGCTCAATGCGTCAATCGCAGCTTATTGCTTTTATTTGCAGTTTTTCTTTACGTTTTCATGCAGTATATCAGATCACAACCGCTTAATCATAAATTCGTTATTGGTAAACTCTTTATGATTCAGTTTGTGTGCCCTTTGCTTTCAACGTGGTTAATTATCGATTGCACTAACACTTGTTGCATTTAATAATTTTTTTTCAAAAATTCTTTTTTCACCCATAAAGCCCCTTTTTTTGGAACGAATGTGTGATATTCCTATCCATAAAAATCCAATACAGTCCACAAAATCCTACCACATAGCATTTTTGCTAAAAAATAGTAATAAATTTAATTTGCGTTTACAAATTTTAGTTGTAACATATAAAATTTAATTTCAATAAAATTTAAATATAAAACGTACATTAAAATAAACAAAAAAAATATTCTTAATTAAGATAACTAGATTTCGAATTAACTAGAACATTCTTGAATTTTTTTTAAAGGATTGAGCTCTGCACTTTAAAAAATGTTTAAAGTTTTGAAAATAAGTGGTTTTAAATTTACTTGAATTTTCCTGCTCAAATTTTGTTTTATGAATATTTTGACCAAATGCTTCTAATTAGAAGGTATAGTCCCGATTTTCGAATCTTTGAACGAAGTGGCACAATTATCCAGTAATTAGAGTTAAATACCTACGATTGTCATTAATTTTTTTCGATAAATCATTTGTATTAAAAATGAATACAAAAATATGTTTAAAAATAATGCATAAGGGCAAAATAATTTCTCAGGAAACTCTAACATTTTAATTTAAATAAACAAAAACAATTACACTTTAGTTACAAATAAAGTATGACAAAACATGAAAATAAAGTAAGAAAATTCAACTATATGAAACTTAAAAAGTTTTTTCCCCATATGCGTTTTAGCTTCATCATTGTCAATAAGAGAAAAGAAATTCTTCTTCTAATTATAATTTTTAAAAAAAGCTAAAATGTAAAAATAATTATAGATCCAAGTATTGAATATAAAGTATATTTAAAATGTTTCGAGCTAGTTTTTGAAAAATTATATCTTTAGCTTTATACTACAATATTAATTCGATATTATTGTGAGCCAATTAAATAAATTAGATACAATTTTGAAGGAAAATATTAGTAAATTAAAATAAAATAATAAAAAATACTTTATGATACTTATTTATATCTTCCTTTTTTGAAATTTTCATAAATAATTTGTTTTGTCTTAGATTTTTAATAACATTTTGGATTTTGACTAAATCCCGCCTATCTTTAATCTACAATTGAAACTAATACTTCCCTTCCATATAAATATTTCGAGATTTTAAATTTATGATATTTATACGACAGAAAAAAAAAGAAGTAATTGATTATCAAAAAAATTTATTATCAGTTTTTAGAAGTAATTGATTATAAAAAGCTATCATCACTTAATCGCATTTATACTCTACTAGCTCTTACCCGCGATTTCGTACGCATGAGAACTGCCAATCTAATCACAATGTAAAATGTTATCAAAACCGTATGCATGCCTAAATTTTCAACGTCAATTGGAGCAACGCAAAGACGTGAATTTTAAACAACAGTTGGGGCAACGCAATGCAGATTGGAAAATTTTAATTTCAATTCATCTATTTTATTTTTATTCAAAAGCACTTCTGAAGGAATCAAAAGATATATTAATTAACAATGTTTAGTTTTAAGTTTATCATACACTACAAAAATAAACAGAATCGTTTGAAATAACCTGTCAAAAACATGTTACGTCTAACATCATTAGCGTGTGGGAAGAAACTACATAAAAAGCTATGTTCTTAAAACTATAAAGGTACTTTTAAAAATTAATCGAAAATGATGAAAATAGGCAAAAGGAATATATACAGTAAGAAAAAAATCAAGAGAAATGAACAGGAAATATCGAATTATATTAACACAAGAACAGCGCAAGAAAAAAAAACTAATAAACCTTCCTTTAGAATCTATACTACTAATACAAATGTGAAAGTTTGGTTGAATGGATGATATTACTCAATCACGCCAGAACGGCTGAAGGAAATTAGATGAAATATATCACAAAGATAGATGATAGTCTACTGAAGAACATAGGCTAATTTTTATTCCGGTTAATTGATTGGTTAATTTTTTATTAATAAAAAGCTAACTTTTCCGCCAAAAAATAAAAAAAAATCTGGAAACATCTGCCTGAGAGTTTTGAAACGTTTGTTTTTTATTTTTCTATTTCCGGTGTTCATCTATTATTTCTGTTCTGTTGAATTTTATCAGAACAGAAAATAAAAAAAAATCTGAAAACATATGTCTGAGCTTTTTTGAATCGGTTGTTTTTATTTAACCGTTATTCATTTTAACATATCTTACCATTCAAATGGAATTCTTTGGGACTTACTGTTCTTTTCGTGGAGATCTCGGCAGAAAGACGTTTTCATCATTAAAAAGTTCAGCTGCTTTTGTATAAAATTTCTTAAATCGTTCCCTGCTCATAAGATACATTAGTTGAATCCAGTAAGTGTATTTATATTTTCCAATTTCTACGTAAGAAAAGCCTCAGTCTATAGTAATGAAGCTATTAAGAATCAGAGTATTCATGTTTTTTTACGCTGTTCTTGTGCTAATATAATTCGATCTTTCCTCTTCATTTATCTTGATTTTTTTTTTCATCTGTACTTACTCCTTTTGCCTACTTTCATTATTTTCGATTAAATTTTTTGAGTGCATTCCATATTACTGTATTTATTTATTTATTTCTGTTTCCGTTAATTTGCTGCAACGTTAATCGAAACTTTATGTTTGGAAATGCTATTGCTGTCGTTTATGCTACATTCGGCCATTTCGCTAAAATTTGGTGACAAACTATTTTTTTGGCAAAAATGACTGTATATTAAAGCTGTTCCATTATGTATTTTTGTAATGAAATTGTATTTGTGTTAGCTATATATT
Source organism: Argiope argentata (assembly GCA_026289955.1). Classification (NCBI taxonomy): domain Eukaryota; kingdom Metazoa; phylum Arthropoda; class Arachnida; order Araneae; family Araneidae; genus Argiope; species Argiope argentata. Next base: position 930,722 of record JAOUZG010043195.1, read on the forward strand.
TTTCAAATATGCTTATAGTGATATATTTCCATTAGCAAATAATGTAGAATTCCGCCAGGTTTTCTCAAATTTCTCTAGAGATTGTTCGTTTGCACCCAGCAAACGGAAAAGTACCCTTATAGTTTTATGTACATAGTTTTTAAGTAGTTTTTTTTCCCGACTCTTATGAGGTTAGACAAAACTTGTTTTCGACTGGTTATTTCAAACGATTTTGTTTATTTTCGTAGTGTATGATAAATTTAAAATTAAACATTGTTAAGTGATAAATGTTTCGTTTCCTTCAGAAGTGCTTTTGAATAAAAATAAAACAAATTATTTGAAATTAAAATTTTCTAATCTGCATTGCGTTACCCCCAACTGGCACGAAAAATTCGCGCCTTTGCTTTGCTCCAATTCACGTTGAAAATTTATGCATGCATACGGTTTTGATAACATTTTAAACTGTCAGTTCTCACATATACACATCAAAATTTCGACGCGTACGAAGTCGAGGGTAAAAGCTAGTAGTAAGATAATATTAAGATGAAAAATGGAAACAGAAAAATAAAAACAAACGATTAGATTTTTTTATTTTTTTTTTATTCTGAGGAAAAAGTCTTTCTGTTGGGAAATCCACCAATAAATCACAAAGAATTCCATTAGATAAGATAATATTAAAAGAATACAGAAAATAGAAAAATAAAAACAAACGATTCGTATTCAAGAAATTTGTTTTAATTTTTTGGTGAAAAATATAGGTTATAATTAATAACCGGAATAAAAATTAGCCTTTGGTCTTCTGTAGATTATAATCTATCTCAGTGCTAAATTTCATCCAATTTCCTTCAGCCGTTCTGGCGTGATTGAACCCCATCATCCATCTATCCGAATTTTCATATTTATAATAGTAGTATAGATATAGATTTGTAAGTGAATAGAAATTCTATTAATTTTACTTTACAAGTCTACTCAAACGAATCATTAAATCATTTCATACTTAATCATGCATAAACTAAAATTGAAATATCAAATGGGATACACTACGTTTTTTTTTACTTAAATTTAGCTGAGTCTTTAATTTAAAAATTTGTAAAACCGATTATTCCAGTGAAAAATGGATATGGAACGCATCGGGTTGCGTATAAGACGTAAAACCGAATAAGATATCTGGAAAGAAAAAAAACCTTGACCCGAACGCACTTCTCGCTGCGGTAAAAACATACTGAACAATTTTTCTTTTCTTTACTACAGCATCTGAATTTTCAACGCGAATAAGTTACTCATCCCCTCCGTATGAGGTCGAGGCGAGCTACAAAGCCTGGAATAAATCAATTTCCGCTCGGAAGTGTCCCGTCTTTCGAAATTTCACAAAACCTTCTAGAATTTCCTTTCAGAAGAACAATGGAAGTATTGTAAGTGCCAAAAACCCGAGAAAAAGTGCTACTCCCTGCGCTTTGTACGCGCTGCTATTCGAACTGCTCGATATCGCATTGTTTAAGAATTGCCATTTCGGTTTATCGATGTTCGACATACTGACATCATTTCACAATTATTCCATAAAATATGCTTGATCTGTAGCAGAACAGTGAAATACTACAGTGTCGTTCCGTTGGTCGGTTTAACACGATTTGATGGTAAACTCTTAACCTTATTTTAATACATAACAATCTAAGTTGTAATTAAACGTGGAAATGTAATTTATTTTATCATTTGTGTGGTTTTTCTTTCGAATGCAGTTGTAAATTTGTTCTTTCTTTCTTTTTTTGTCTTGCCTACTTCTAATATCATTTTATTATTAAGTTTGCATTTTTGTCTTCTTGTATGTGAAGCATATGCAGATTATTCAAAAAGCAGGGATTATTATCAAGACAAGATTTTAAGTATTAATGTATACTGAACGTTAATAAATAGAAACACATTCGATAATAAAAGGTTGCTGGAAACCTGCAAGTTTCATTTTTTGCATTTGGATAATACCTGTAAAAGTTGTAGCCGATGTTCGTTCGCGAGTAAATGATGATGAATATGAATTTATTTTTGCTATGAAACTTACATTTTATTGTAAATTCAACAACAGCTTCATCATAAAAGATTTACAGTTTCACAAGAAATTCGTAAAAGATAACTGCATGCAATAAGATGGTTTAGTCATTTTCGCATCTATATTAATAAAAATGGAGCGCGAAATGCGTTGCTAAGCGCAAAACTAGAGAACGGCTCGACCGATTCGGTTAATTTTTTAAAAAGTATTTTCGTTAAGACACGAGGCTGGTTCTAATGGAGAGAAAAAATGAAAAAACTGCGAGGAAAATAGTTAAAACGACACTTTTCTTACTTTCCCGCCAAAAATCTTCATTTCCTCCCCCCCCCCACCAAATGAGTAAAATAACAGGAAGTAATGATTTGTTGAGAAAAAAAATACGCGAAGTCAGTTGGTTTTCATTTATACATAGCCGGAAGTTAGAAAAAGAAAATACTTGCTTTTGCAGCTGATTATGCTGATTAAAAACATTCTCCTCAACGGACGTGAATATCATTTTGATCGTTTTTCATTTTTTAATGTTGCTATTGATTGTGTTCTGGTATAAAGTTTTTTTGTTGTTCTTAAATATAAAAATTCTTTTTTATAAATAAATGTGGCATTAAGAGCTCTTCATGTGTTTATTTTATTCTTGGAAGGAGTTATGTATTAAACGATTCTTTTTATTTTCTTAGTGTTTAGTCTGAAAGAATATTTAATCTATACCTTCCTAAAATATAGCCTGGGCATGGAAGGAAAAAAAAGGGTTTGCAGGAAGAAAAAAAAGTAAGGGGGTCACCATTATTTTTCCTGTGCGTGGCATTTTCCAAGCTGTTATAAAACTTTCACCTTTCTTGAAAACCAATTGTGTCGTTATTTGTTTAGTGTGTTTGCATTTATGAAAATTTGAATCTCTATTATTCTATAAAAACGTAGAATTTTAGATCTTTCCCTCCACCATTTAAGTAAAATAGCAATTCCGGGAAAATCATTGCACGGATAGAAAGAGAAAGATGATTGTACAATGAACAGAACATCTGAAGAAGATAATGCTATAAATGAATGATAAGAGTATCAAAATTTGTTTGGTTTTAAAATAATTTGGTGAAAAACCTGTTATGGGACACAACTACATAAAATATTATTTGAAAATTTTAGCGAGCATTAATACTGGCGAACCGACTGGTCGCCAAAGACGGCTAGTATTAAATGAAAATACTGAGTGTATCCGAACTCTTGGCGAGCATAATTTTAGGAAATTCATCCGACAAAGGCTTAGAATTTCACAACCAGCAGCATGGCGTTGCTTAAACCTTTGAATGATATTCTTTAGTATTTGCAAGATAGATGTGTAGATTTAACTGTAAAATTCAATAATTTAGGATTAGATACTTCATATTTAATAATAAATAGACTTCCGATTCAATATCTGTTTCTTAAGTGTAGAATGTTACGGATAAAACTTCGAGATTTTGTTTATCTAGTGATTAGCAGTACCCGCACGGCGTTGCTATTGGCATACCATCCAAGAAGAATAAACTTTAAACTTAGTCTAGCATTCACCTGATATGACATGGGTATGTTACGCAACATCAAAAAAACCTTAAAATACATTTAAAAATAATCAGAAATAACAAATTATCAAGCTCATAACACACATTCAGAAATATTTAGATTTTTACAAATGGAAAAAATATGATATTCCGTAGACAAAACATGAGACATCATTTCGCTTCTCAGGAGACTCAAAGCTTTCTACTCAATTCAGTTGTAGAGATTTAAAGAAAGACCGTTATTTCGCTCATCAAAACTGTATACATTATTTGTATTCGCTAACCGAACGTTTCTTTCCTCTTCATTTTTCTTATGGCGCAACAAACGAAGCTTTTTTGGCATTTAATGGGTTTCCGTTAAAGTTGGATTTCCTTCTTTAGGACATAATGAGATTTGAATTACTGTTTAAATTCAGGCGTAAACAAAGAAATGTATCGCATATGCATACCACAGCTCTTGCCAATTGCACATGTGCAGTTTGAGACTTTTGCGCAAGCATGGATGAGTGCTGTTAAAATCAAAATTATAAAATTCCTCTTTTTATTTTTATATTACTTTAATGTACTGAAACCTTCTCCAATAAATGCTCTATAAAATTGTATAAATATACCCAATATCCGTTTACTATTTCTCGAGTTTTTTGTGGTTCCTATACACGTTTCAGTAGACTTCATTTTATACTATGTATAAATGTAATGTTTGGTATCAATATTCTATTTAATTAGAAATAAATATCTTAAATCAGCCCCATTTCTTTAAATAATTCTGTATAGAACAAAAACAGATAATTCATCAAAATTTTCGATTTTTTTTCTTTTTGATGAATATTATTTTCAATGTCCGGATTTTGTAAACAAAAAAAACAGCAAAGAGTTGCAAGAAAACAGGAGGTAGTGCTTTTCTTTGTTTGCGGGCTCGATAAATAACAAAAAAAAGCAACGAAATAGTTCATAAAGTTTGATATAAGGTTTTAATATTAAAATTGTAGATCAAAATTAAAATTTTGATCTTTCAATTTTTGATATATTTGTCCATTTGTCTTATTTGGAACTGTGTAAGGTACAAGTATTCAATTTACATCTAGATAAATTATGAATTAATACATTAATAATTCTTTATTATATGATGATATATCTATTTTGACTGCCTTGCAGATCATTCTTTCAACAGAGGTGTTTAAAGAAACTGGTTCTCATTAGGAATATCAGATTTTTTTTCTATTTGAATTATAGCATTCGGGTTATAAATGATTTGCTTTATATCGTTGTTTAGAAAAGTGTTTTATTTATTTTTCATTAATATAATCAATATTGTGGTTCCTATTTTGTAAAATTATTCATATTATTCTTCTACCTTAAATGCTGAAGATAGAAGGAGAGTATACAAAGAATGCTGAAGGTAAATCATTTTCTACCCCTTACTACGTTTCACTTTTTTAATGGGCCAATTGGTGAAAGCAACTTCGCAAAAGATTGATTTATACAAAAACGCAAGACCCGCCATTTTGTTTTAGTTGTATATTATTTTCCAGAGAAAACGAAAATTCTACATGATTTATAGGTGTTTATAATAACTAAATGAAGAAAGTTATCGACTAGAATTCAAGATCATATGCGTTCTGTCTGTCACTTAATTCATTCATTGTTTGGAAAGAGTTACTGAAATGAGTAGATTTATAATCGAGCATTGATAAAATGAATCAAATTAATATAAATAAGGAAATGGAATGATTTAAATTACTCTTTCAAAAATAGTATATATGATTCTACGTTTAGCATGTAATAATATTCCTCTTTGAGTAAACGTGGAATAATAAAAACGCCTAATGACGGAGATTATCGAATTATTAAGTAAACACGACTTCGTTCTTCTGGATCATATAAAAAAAACATTCAAATAATAGATTTGTATATGATTTAGCACATGCACCAAAAGAACAAATTATTCCTACTTTAGGAAATGGAAGTTTTTCTCATATAAAACAAACTTTAGTCTTTAATAGGTTTACAAATTTTGAAGAGAAAATTAAGTATGGATGAGTAATTAATAGGGTTTATTGAAGTAGCTGTAACTGGAGGACTAGCTAAAGTTTTATTGGAAATATTAAGTGAGCTTGATTTAGATATTATGGATTTTAGTGGATAGGCATACGACAACGGAAGCTACATGAAAGAGAAATATAAAGAGGTACAGTCTAGAATGCTTTCTCTAAACCCTCATGAAATTTCATGTTTATTGCACTCTTTTTAAGTTATTAATTTATGCCTCTTCCAGCAGTACTTTTTTATGGATATAGTAAAGTTTATATAGATTATTTTTTGAATCCACAACAAAAAGATGGGAAATTCCACAAAAGTATTTGAACATTACTCTTAAACCATTATGAAAAATTTAGCCAAAAATAGATACTAGTTATTGGTCAGCTATTATTATCAGGTATTTCTGTATGATTGCAATATTTCCTCTATGTGTTCTTCGTATACAAGAAACGAAAAAAAGGCTTTCTTATTCATTAAATCTTGTTCATACCGTGATATTAATATTTAAATAGATACAATTAAAGCAGTCCGAACAAACTCGTAATGCCTTAGAAGAATTTATTGATGCAAATAACAATAATATAGCAGTATTCGAAGCTAATTCAACAAAAAAGTGACATTTATTTTATGTTTAATAGTATGGTTTATAATGTTGTTGAAAATTATCACAATCAATAAACTATTTCAAGTGCAAACCATTTTTCTCGACTGAGCTTTTGATTTAGTCAATAAATTTAAAACTGAAATCCAAAACTTAAGAACAAAATGTAATTTATTTTTATACGAAGCAAAAGCGATCGCACGTAAAGTGAATCTTTGCGGAACATTTTCCTGAAAAACGAATTCGAGAAAAAGAAAAATATTCTAAATAGCGGAAGACAAAGTTATAGAAAAAGCCAGTTGTGGAATTTAGATGTTATCTTTTAACTCTGTTTCTGGTACTGTTATTGGACAGATAGAAAAGAATTTAAAAGTATCTTAAAATTAGTCACTGATATAAAAACTTTAAAAAGACATGATTTTGAAAAAATGTTCCCAAAACTTTGTAATATTTTATAATAACGATGTAATCAAATAATTACTTTGCTACGGGATTTAAATTTAAATGACAGGAAGTAAATAATACTCTATCTTATTGCAATACAGATTAATTAATAAATTTTAATGATTTATTTCTAAATGTATTAACTGTGTTAAAACTTTCGCTATATTGCCAGTTACTATAATAATTGCTGAGCTCTCTTTCAGCAAATTAAAATTTATTAAGAACTGTCTTCAATCAAGCATGTGTGCATAACGCTTAAATGCACTTTCTATATTATTAAAAAAATATGCAATAGTAATTTATGTTCGTATTTGTATATTTTTCGACTTTGAAAAAATGTAGGGCCCCAATGGGTTTCTTGTACCTGAGCCCCTCGTAGAGAAGGCCGGATATGATTAAACCAATGTATAAATAATGAAGCACAGCAAAACATAACTAAAACAAATTTTTCATGATTACCTTCTGTTAATTTTTTAGAATTGAATAATTATCTCTTCCATTTTTTCCAAAGAGAATATTTTTTTTTCATTTATAATTTTCAGTTTTGTTTGTTACTTCCTTCCATTAATACTAAGTTTGATCAAATAATCTGTTCATTTTTACTTATCATATCATAGTTAAATATCAAAATTATTATGTTCAGCTGCACAGATATATCAAAATAGTTATGTGAACTACACTAATGCCTTGTATTGTGCGCATTCAATGTTATACAACGGTTTTTTTTTTTTGAGGTTCGGATATTTTCCATTTATAGTCTGATACAAATGCCGAATTCAGAAAAAAAAAGTTGGCCTGCTTTCTTTAAAAAATGGTCATCAAAATTTAGAAAACTGTTCAGAAATTATTCACATAAGTCTCTCTACTCACTTATATTTCAAAGTTGGTCTTTGATTACTCTATTAATATTAGTAAACTGTTAGAATCCAACAACGAAGATTTTGAAATTTAGCCTCAAAATGCGTAGGCAACAAATTGGCGATTTATTGCTTTTAGGGTTATTAAAAAAATAATGTAGATGAGTGTTACATTTGAAGTTTTAACGCAAAAAAATGTATTTTAAAATAGAAATTTAATTTGTAATTCAAAAGTTTAAGTCAATGGCAACGTTGTTACATTTCTATCATGTCAGAACATGATGTTGTTTTGGGGATGAGGTTTTTGGCGTCAACAAAAATTTGTGGGCAAAAAATAAAACTTTTATTATCTGCACAAGCATCTCAAAAGATCAGCTTTTGATAAAGCGTTGCCATTGAATTTACAAAAGCTTTGATTTTAAAAAAATAAGTTAATTACTGCAGGAAATAAAACCTAGAAAAATGTCATAGTGAGCACGCGTTTATATTAATTGAAATAATGTCATTTTGAGCACGTGTTTATATGAATTGAAATAATGTCATTTTGAGCTCATGTTTACATCAAATGAAATAAATAGGAAATGTGCTATTTTTTTAAGCAATCAATGCGAGAAAAAGTTTTCTGGATCGTTTGCCATACTAAAGTGCCTCATTCAATTAAACAATTAAAATGAGTAAAAATATAATTTAACTTGCACGAGCACGTGGTGCTTTGGGTGTTCAAGAAATGATGTTCTAAAATGATATATTGAAATATGCGTAGCAGATTTCATTTTAATCTTTATTTCTTGTTCAAATGTTTTTATCATTTGAGAACAAGATGTTGTATTGAGAACAAGATGTTGTATTGGTTTGGGAATTTTGGTTAAAAAATGAACTTGCTGAAATTTGGTGATTTATCACTTTTGTGTTATTCATTTTTAGCTTTTAGATTTATTGGAGATCGGTTAAGATGGTTGTCACATTTGGAGACTTATCACCAACAAAAAGTTACAGCTTGATAGGAATGTCCGCCATGTACCCGATTAATGATATATCGACGCATGCATATTCTAATAGTCACATGATTGTTTCACACCTGATTCGTTAACATTTTGACTTCGAATTTTTTAATGATTACTGTACTTCTCCTACACCACGTATACGAGAAAGTAATAAAAATGCTTAGCTTAAGATAAATTCATAACATGTTGATTAGGTCAAAAACGTGCCGAAATGTGAAGATAGCCTACCTTCACATTTCGGCACGTTTCTAGGCTGGGTTGGAGAGCGCATTACTTAGGATCGCAAAAAAATCTGACTCCGCCACTGGTTTTGAAATACATTTTTATTTAAATATGCTTTATTTTAAATGGCTATGCAGAGCCACCCTACTCTATATAGGGGCCAGGGTTCAAGAAATTATTTGGGGTCCTACATTTTTGTAAAGTAAAAAAAAAAATGACAAACACCAACACACATTACAATTGCATTTTTATTTTGTTGTTGTTATTAACTACTTCAAAGAGTTTTCGATTTTTTACAATTCCTTTTTCCACCTCTGGTATAGCAAGTGCATTTACGCTTTCAAAACAAATGTTTGACCGAAGATAATTCTTTATTAATTTTAATTTCGGAGAAGAGCACCCAGCACATGTTATAGTAACCGGCAGAGCAAAGAAATGATTTAACGCAGTTAATACATTCAGAAATAAATTACTGTAATTATAAATTAGAATGTATTGCATTATGTGTTGTGCGTTATTTCCACCCCTTTCATTCAAAATCAAATCTCGTATCAAAACAATTTTCTGGATGAGTTAGACATCTACATCTTTATTATAAAATATTAAAAAGTTTTGGGAACATTTTAATAATTCTTTTTTGCTAATGTTTTAACATTAAAAATTTTATAGCATGAATAATTAAAGTAACATATGCAATTTATAACCTAGTCGGTGAATCAATGGATATCAATTTGCTCACTCTATGTTTATTTGCTATACATTTTCTCTACAACTGCAATACATCTGAAAATTTGTCGGCTTTTAGGCACATAGGTAGCGCGTCTTCCTCGTGTTCTGGGAGTTCCGAGTTCGAGCCCCGGTTTGGGCATGGTTGTTTTTCTGTGTGCTATCTGTGAGATGTGTGACTGTGCCCCCCTGTAAAAAGGGGCTGTGTAAGCAAATGTGGTGAGTGTGTTGCTAAGTCGTACTCTTGGCCCTAGATGGCGCTACTTCAAAAAAAGAGACGCTCCTTTCGGCTTAAATCTGCTGCTGTATGAGCTTGAGACTTGTTCATAGGCAAATGCCAAAAGTAACAACAACATCCGTAGTATGAAACAACATCTGTTACAACATAATCGATGAGTATGTTTCCAAACTCATCGATTGTTTCAGTTGTTTCTGTCTCTCTTTTTTTCCGCTGTTACCGTTCAGAACATTATTTTAGTCCTTGATTATATTGGGAACCTTCAACTGCGGGCCTTGGGTGCATAACATCTGCCACGCCCTCCAGATGGCAGGCCTTGTGGACATGCATAAAAATTATATTTTCTTCCGAATATCTATTCTTTTTCTAATGCTAACCTTTGATTAATTAAATTTCGAATGCATTTATATGTAAAATCATATTCAGACTTATGCATTTTTCACCCGTCCTACCAATAAAGTAACTTCAGGATGCCATTGTATTTTGCTTAAAGAATCCCGTTCATTTTTTATCTCAAAAACAATAGATTGGGTGTCGGTGTATTTATTTCTTTTCACCTCCTCCATATACCGTATTTTGCAAATCACATGTTTTGTTATTATCTGAATCTCCGTCTGGTAGCATCAATGATGTCAGGGAGTTGACAAATGGCTTTATCCTAATTGGCTGCTGGGAAATTCGCGTTTACCCAAGACTGGCCGAAACACCCATTTCTGGGATACAAACCTCTAAGCTGTGGGTGGGAGAAAGGATTAGACGTATCCCTTCAATTTGCATTTCAATAAAGACGGGTGTGATGACGATTGTGAACAATGGATGGTGGATTGGGATCGCTCACAACAAAGCGAGACTCGCCGACATAAGGCTCATCTTCTGTCTGAGAATGTGGAGTGAAATATGAATAAATTGTCTTCTGTTTTCTAAAAGGAACACGGTATGTTAAGGTCATGCAGAGATTTCAGTAGTTATTGCGAGACATAATTTGTACAAAAGAAGCAATTCATTTTTTTATTTACAAATTTTATGAAAGCAAAAGTAGAACAAGAATTTCTATTGTTTAGTATTTTTTGTGGAGTTTTTATAAGCAGAAATTTCACGATATAATTAACCGAAGAAAAGGCGTCCCATTATCTTTATGGATAGTCATAGTATTAATATTATTTGACCCGTTCTTTAGAAATTATTCAAAATAAAGCTTTTGAGAGCACATGAAACAGCTGTTCTATGACAGCAGCATGAGAAATATTTGTTCAATTTCTATAATAACTAATTGGGCTATGAGAAATATTTGTTTAATTTCTATAATAACTTCGTAAAAATTGTTCCAGGTAATATATTTTATAACATCAAATAATTCAAAATATCGCTTTTATGGCAATATTAATTTAATTTCTATCGATTAATATCAATCATTTTTTATTCTTATTAATTTTTTTAAATAATTTTCCGCAGTTGGTTCTGAAGTGAGTAAATTCATAAGAACGATAAGATTATAAGCATTCATATTAAAATCGGCCAAGCTCCCAAATTTAGTTTGCCAGTTAGAAAAATAAAATATTTTTTTAA
>JAOUZG010043195.1:947638-964047 GCA_026289955.1 Argiope argentata
AGCAGCTTATGTTCCAGTTATGTTCAAGTTCTTATGATCCTATTCATCAGAATACTCGGCATATTCGCAAATACAACGTTGCATTAGCCTTTGTATCTAAGGGAATAGAAATAAGAATTTCGAGTGGAATTGAAATTTATTATTTCAAAATTCACAGTTATATATATTTCATTGTTTCACCATTATATAAAAAAACAACTCATATTCTAATAGAGAGCAGCTTCATAGAGTTTCATTCAAGTGAGGCAAGTATTCCAAAACGATTTCATTTTTACACACACAGGAAAAAAAAACTGAACTGCAATTCTACAAAGATGCATTTACATATATTGAATAAGCCTTTGCGTGCTGATAGGCGAAAATAATGTAGGAGGCCTTATGCATTCCAAAACGATTTCATTTTTACACACACAGGAAAAAAACTGAACTGCAATTCTACAGGGATGCGTTCACATTTTGTGAATAAACCTTTACGTGCTTGGTAAAACCCACTAACACATAGAGGGCGCTGAAAACGCCCTAGAGTAGAAGGCATGTAGCCATGGTAGAGAGCAGTTGAGTAAAAAGTTGAATTCGTTATTAAAGTTGTTATTGTTTTAAAAATGTGGACTTGATTGACTCAGTACTCTGAACCACCATACTGATGATGAATGGCAAGCCATTTTGGTAGCATCAGCCTTGAAATTGAACTGATTTGATACTCTGATTTCATCGGAGATTGAAATATCCAGGTAAGATTTCCGTTTATAATTTGAAACTGAATCCCCTGGATAGAATTACTGATTTTGAACATGGCAGAAAATATTTCTAAAATAAAAAAGAAACGTACTTGCATGCGAACAAGATTAACAAAATTGATAAACAGAATTGAAGAATCGATTAATAACGAAACCGAAACTGAAGAACAATTTGAAGTTTTTTTTCACAATTAACTGAAAAAGAAAGTAGATTAAATTTTTTAAATGAAGAAATTGTAGATCTTTTGATTGAAGATACTATTTCTGAAGATATAGAAACTTCCGAAGAAATTCAAGAAAAAATTATATTTTGGAAAACAAAACTTTCTTTAAAAATAAAGAAAATGAATTCTATCCCAGATGATACAGTTTCAAGAAATATTGAATTAGAAAATAGTAACTCAGAATGCATGAACATAAATTTACCTAAATTGTACATAAATAAATATGCTGGTAAATATGAGGACTGGTTAAACTTTTACAGTCAGTTTGAAAGTTGCGTTCATAACATCGAAAAGTTAAGCAAAGTTGATAAGTTTAATTACTTAAAATCATATTTATGTGGAAACGCACTTGCATGCATTAACAGATTTGCAATTTCTGATGAAAATTATGATAAAGCACTAGATTTGCTGAAAGATAGATTTGGAAACAAAAACGCGTTAATCAACGCTCATTTGAATAATTTATTAAATTTAACGCCTGTTAAAAATTCTGATGATGTTATGAGTTTGAGGAATTTGTATGACAACGCGGAAACACATATACTCAGTTTGGAAAGCTTGGGTATAGAAGGAGATTCTTATTACAATTTATTGACACCCATATTAATGAATTGTAATTCCCCAAGATCTCGTTTTAGAATTTAATCGTTCTCAAATTGATAAGGAATTTGATTTAAATGCTCTTTTGAAATTTCTTAATTCAGAGATACGTAGCCGCGAACGTTCATTTCAAATAAATAATCAAAAACCATCATCCTTCATATCCGCACAAGAACGAATAAAAATTAAGAACTCCCATTTTGTCAAACGTAATACCTCAAACATGTCCTTGAAAAAAGAACACGCTTGTCCGATTATATCTAGCCAAGAGCAATCGGCGCCAGTCATCGAAAAAGAAAAATGTTTATTCTGCAATAAAAAATCACATAAAAAAGAATCATGCGATACTTTTAATGCTAAAGAGAAAAAGAGATATTTTGAAAAAAAAAAGGCTACTGCTTTCGATGCCTAAATCAAGGTCATCGTTTTAGGGAATGTTTTGTTTAAAAAAAATTGTTCCATTTGTAAGGGAGGATCACATCATTTTTCGATCTGTTTTCGAAATCAAAATTATTCGAGTGGTACAAGTACTGATCAAAAAAAGGAAACTGATAACGTCGTTTCGGCAGTTTTTTAAACGAAAACTAATAAAAATAAAATCAATCATATTTTGTTGCATACTTGTTCTGCGTTGATTGGAGACGAAAATGAAAAAGAAATATGTCGCATTTTCTTAGAGAACGGAAGTCAGCGTAGTTTTATTTTATCGTCACTTAGTAAAAAATATAATTTCCCTATAGTTAGAAAAGATCATATTTCTATTTGCACATTTGGAAGTAATAAAAATGAAAAGAAAGAATATAATGTCGTGAAAATTAAATTGCAAAATAGAGATGATCCAAATTTATTCATTGAAATTGAAGCGATTGAAACTGAAAATATTTCGACCTAACATTTACCAACTCCCCCTCAAAATATTGATAAAAAATTTAGACACTTAAGAAATTTACAATTAGTAGATTTCTATGAATTTAATGATAAAGGAATATCGGTTCTCTTGGGTGGTGATTATTATTATGAAATAGTTACAGGACAGATTATGCGACTAAACAAAAGCTTAGTAGCAGTTGAAACGTTGTTTGGATGGTCTTTACAAGGACGAAGTACAAATTGCAAGGAACTATTTACAAAGAGCGTAATAGTTAATGATTTGATCATTTCCAAACAACTTAGTGAATTTTGGAATTTAGAAAATTTAGGGACAGAGATATCAGATAGCGATAATAATGATAAGGATATAATCTCCGAATGTGATGCTGGAATTTCATATGAAAATAAACGCTATAAAGTTATATTTTCTTGGAAACCGAATATGAGATCGTTGTTGGAAAATAATGAACAAGTGGCAAAGAAAAGATTTATGAAATTACGAACAACTTTAAGAAATAATCCAAGTTTATTTAATAAATACAGATCAATTATAAGGAGCTACATTCCCGAGGATATTATTGAACATGTTCCAGTTGAAGAGGAGAATTTACAGGAAAACACATTCTATTTACCACACCGAGCAGTGATACGCACTGATAAAAAGACTACCAGGGTAAGGATAGTATTTGATGCTGGATCACATGATAAGGGACAATTAAGTTTAAATGAATGTCTGCATACTGGACTAAATTTATACCAAACTTGTTTCTTCTTTTGATAACATTTAGGAAAAACCCCATTGCTCTCGTTGCCGATATTAAAATGACCTTTTTAATGATTGAAATTAATGAAATAGAAAGAGATTTTACAAGATTCTTTTGGAGTGATGATCCAGGAAACTCAGATTTGGAGATCCAGAAGTTTGATCTGTTCCGAATGTGCAGAGTTTTATTTGGTATGAAATCGAGCCCTTTCCTTCTTGCAGCTACGATAAAGCATCATCTGAAAAAATACATGGACATTTTCCCGTCAACTTACAAGCAATTGGGCCAATCTCTTCATGTCGATGATTTCCTTTGTGGAGAAGACAATGTTCAGCAAGCTTTGAAAACTTGCGAAGAAAGTGTACATATTTTTAAAGATGCAAGTATGGACCTTCGAAAATGGAGAAGTAACTCACCTGTACTTACCCAAGAATTAAAGAATTTAAAATTTGAAGTTGATGAATCTGGAAGTGCACTGGACACCAATTTGATAACTTCTAAGGTCCTAGGAGTTGGATGGAATGAGAAAAATGATATGCTTCATTTTGATTTTAAAAATCTGTAAACTTTTCTATCCAAAAGAAAGGAGACTAAAAGATACTTGCTACAAGCAGCAGGTCGACTATTTGACCCAATGGGTTTTGTCAGCCCATACACAATTCGAGTTAAATGCTTGATACAGGAAATTTGGTGTTTAGGTTTGGACTGGGATGAAAAATTACCTAGACAAATAGAAGTCTCTTGGAACAAATGGTGTTAAGAAATCAAGTATTTGAAAGAAATACGAATCCCACGCTGTTACTTTGAAAAATTGTTACCCAGTGATGTAATTGGCATACAATTGCATTGCTTTTCGGATGCTTCTAAGAAGGCATGTGGAACTGTAGCTTATTTACGAATAGAATTAGTTGGTCGAAATGTTATTTCCTTCGTAGCTTCAAAAATTCGAGTATTACCTATAAAGGTACTTTCCATCCCAAGATTGGAGCTCATGGGTGGACTTTTGTCGGCAAGAATAAGTCGGAAAATAGAATCAGCATTAGCACAACCTCTTAAACGATTTTATTGGACTGATTCATCAATAGTGTGTTACTGGATCAAAGGAGACCCGAATAGACATAAAGTGTTTGTAAAGAATAGAATAAAGAAAATACAGAAGTTAAGCAATCCCTATGAGTGGCATCACTGTTTAGGAAGGGATAACACCGCTGATCTGATAAGTAGAGGACTAGCCTTGGATGACCTTATAAACAACAACTTTTGGTGGCAGGGACCTAAGTGGTTAACATTGAACGAATCAGAATGGCCAATATCTTTAGAACCACTAATTGAAACCAGAAAGAACATAGAGGAATAGGAATTTACGAAAGCAGTTGCTGTAAATGCAGTAGTTGAAAAGGAGCCAGCAGAAAATAACTTAATCACAAGATATTTCTCATTTAGTAGATGAATTAAAATAGCAGCTTTGTGCTTGAGATTTGTTCACAATTGCAAAGTCAAACCAGAATTTAAAAAAATTGATTATTTAAGTGCGTCGGAATTGGAACAAGTCACGGGAATCATAGTGAAACTAGTACAACTAATTGAATTTTTAACAGAAATAAAGTTCTTGAAGAATGGACAGCCTATTCCGAAAAACAGCAACATATCATCTCTAAACGTATTTTTGGACAAAAATGAAATATTGAGAGTAGGAGGAAGATTGAAACATTCAACTCTTTCTGAATTTCAAAAGCACCAAGTACTTTTACCTAAGAATCATCATTTGACTGACCTCGTTATTGATTATTTTCACAAAAAATCATTACATTCTGGAGTACAAACTACATTATACTTGTTAAGGCAATTTATTGGATTCCATCTGATCAAGCTAAAGTAAGAAGACTATTGAACAAGTGCATTACTTGTTTTAGAACAAAGAACCAAACCATCAACCAAATGATGGGAGATTTACCACGAGACAGAATTGTGCCATCTAGACCCTTTGGAAAAATTGGACTAGACTACGCAGGCCCTATAATTACTAAACCGAATTTGTAAAGATCAAAGGTGACTTTGAAATCCTATATTGCTATATTCATCTTGTTTCTGCACAAAGGCCACTCACTTTGAAGTTGTATCGGATTTTACTACTGAAACTTTCCTTGCATGTCTTAGACGATTTATTTCAAGGATATCCAAGCCGTCTATCATCTGGAGTGACAACGCTACAAACTTTAAGGGTGCAAGGAATGTCCTTAATGATTGGAATTTGTAAATCCAGCACAATTCAACAATTTAGTGCAGAAGAGGGAATTGAGTGGAATTTTATTCCACCAGCTTTTCCCCATTTTCGCGCGCTTTGGGAGGCAAACATAAAATCCATGAAACACATTTTGTTAAAAGTGTCAAAATCAGCAGTTATGAACTTCGAGGAGTTAACTACATTAGTAACTCAAATAGAAGCAGTTTTGAATTCTCGTCCATTATCCCCGCTTTCCTCGGATCCCAATGACATTAATCCTTTAACTCCGCGACACTTTTTAACTGGGAATGCTATTTTATCTTTTCCTGGACCTTATACTGCTTCGGATTTCTTTCTCTTTTCATTCTAGGTGGAAACTTATTCAGAGTATTCGGAATAAATTCTGGAACAGATGGAACAAGGAGTATCTACAAAACCTTCAGACTCGTGCTAAATGGAACGTCCAGAAACCCAACCTGAAAATTAATCAACTCGTTATTATGAAGGATTCCAACACTAAACCAATGGATTGGCCAATGGGGCGCATCGTAAACGTTTTTCCTGGAAAAGATGGACTAGTAAGAGTTGTTGAAATCAAGACTTCTCCGGGTGTTCTGAGACGTGCAATTAACAAGATCGTTCCATTGCCGCTTCCAGGTAACCCTTTAGACACGGACCAAACAATTTGAACTTTATTTTGAACTCTTTTTACTATTTAGAACTTTAATTCTTTAAATTTTGATAATTTTCAAATTTCATATAATGAATAGTATAAGATAATAATTTTTGCTTAAAAGAAATTGGATTATTTGTATTTAATTAAATTTTTTTTATTTTCTGATTTGTAAATTTCATCGAAATTTAAGTGTGGAGAAAGGTAAAACCCACTAGCAGATAGAGGGCGCTGAAAACGCCCTAGAGTAGAAGGCATTTAGCCATGGTAGAGAGCAGTTGAGTAAAAAGTTGAATTCGTTATTAAAGTTGTTATTGTTGTAAAAATGTGGACTTGATTGACTAAATACACTGAACCACCATAATGATGATGAATGAAGGTGAAAATAATATAGGAGTAGCCAACATTTACAAATAAATTATATATTTTGAGGGGATGAGGAACTGTATAAGAGAATTATACATTTATTTGTACACAAGTTATAATTGATTATTAAATATACAGATTATGTATACATTAGAATTTTTGCTCTTAGAAATATGATTTCCGCCAATAATATGGATTGGAAGGATGTGCACAATGCAGAGAGAGAAAGAGTATTGGTCGTTCTACATGGGAGAATGTCTGATTTAAATCTACCAGACTTGGCAAATGTATTATTTGGAAGATAGGAATGATCACCTAGGAGCAATTTTCTAGATTTTTAATAACAGTTTTAGTCAATTCATGAAATAATGACTTTTTCGCTATAAATTCCAAAAATATTGCACACAAAATTTACAAAAATTTAATAATTTTAAAAAATGTATTTTGTAAATGCCAATTTAATAGCAGGGCAAATTTTTCTTAAAATTTAGTAAGTTTTTAAAAACTTTTTTCTTCTATTATCCGACACGTAATTATTTCATTTATTTCAAATGCAAAACATTTTTATTCTTTCATGAAATATTTAATCGAGTGATTTTTCTTCCATTATTGGAAGGCAAAGAAGAAAACCAGTTTAATATCTGTGAAATTTAAAAGACAAACAAATATCGCGAAAGTTAGGAGATACAAGAATCAAATATTTACTTTGTTATATTATGGGACTATCTCTATCAGAAAAAATTCATGTGCATAATTAATAAAAATTAAATAAAGCTGGCAAAATTATGGACGTGAAATTATATTTAAACAATTTATTTGAAATCAAATATAACCAATACTCTTGACAAACCAGCTGGTCATATAAAATGGCTAGTAATTAATGAAATAATAAAATATAATTCAGAATAGACTTTTCAATAATATTTGGCATCAGTCTTTTCATAGCGAATCTGATTCCATTTCACAATCAAGACGGATTAATGTCACGAAACAGAATTATTGGTGCACGGATTTTGACCGGGAATATTTGTCAATATGAGTTAGCCAATGCTAATATATATTTTTTAAAGTCACAACTCTTTATTGGCAGGCGCTCAACAACTCAGCAAAATTTCTTTCTTATCGGATAGAAGACGCACAATCAAACATTGGCTTTGATATTGTGGTGAATACCATGCATATATACCAGCCAACATCTCTCGGATCGAAGTGCACTTTTGGCCCAACGGATTTGGTACTGGACTACTAACCCAAAAGTACGGAGTTCGGGCCTAGCGATATCCGCTATTCACCCTAAAATGGTAACCCGTTCGATCTTGGATAAACGCAACCTTCGCAACTACTGTCGTGGCGCCCTCTGTCAGCGACTCAATGCTTTAGACGCGCATTAAAATACGACAAGTTGCTCTTCACCACCAACCTTCGCACGTAGCTTCATTCAATTGTCGTGGAGCCCTCTATCAGCGACTCAATGCTTTAGACGCGCATTAAATACGACCAAGTTGTTATCGTTCGCAAAAGCTTCACTGGGGAGATACTCTGTGGTGAATACCATGCATATATACGGGCAACATCTCTCGGACCGAAGTGCACTTTTGGCCCAACGGATTTGGTACTGGACTACTAATCCAAAAGTACGGTGTTTGGGCCTAGCGATTTCCGCTACACCCTAAAATAAAAAAAACGAACGTTTTAAAAAAAATTGAGTTGCAACTATGACCGGAACAATTTTTCATTTCTCACATAGTAAGTACCGAACGAGAAATATATATAGAATTAAAAAGAAAAAGAAACTTTCCATCCTAAGTATTCTGTGTGTTATCTAGTTTGACATTTTTCTGAAACTGGAAAAAATAAAATAAAATAAGATAATGCCCCTCTTCGAATTTAAAAATTCAAAAACACAATGAATCAGACTGATGAAATGACATATTTAATTATTTTAACAAATTTATAGATCTTTAATAGTCAAGGAGTAAACCCTCATTGCATTGTCTGCTATCGGTATAATTCATGATTATTCAATAAGTTGGAAGCTATTTTATTTTCTTCTCTATACACCAATGCTGTTGATCTGCAATATTCTTTGTTGCCAGTCTGTAAAATATAAAAGGTAGTACAGTACTATTGATATTAGCATTTCCTAGTAACATATAGAAGAATATTGGAAAGGCAAAGGAAGAGCACTTCTTCCCGTTTAGAATAATAAATACTAAGTAAGAGGAAAAATAATAGAATTGTATGTTTTGGGAAAAATTAAAAAGCGCAATTACAAAGCTCAATTATGATAGGCAATGTGTGTCTATTTGTGCAATTTGGTTGCCGCTTTACAAATCTGTCATAATGTAGCATATCACATTATCTAATACACTAAATTTGAAATAGATATACTTAGAAGAGTAAGAATGCGTAACTGTCTTTTTATAATAATAGTTTAAATTTTGATTATTTCAAAAGTAAGTTTTTGGTGCTTTTCAGGGATTATTTTCTAAAATTTTATTCTTAAAAAAATTATTTTCAGAGCATTTTAAAATTCGAGATATATTTCTTTTACTGATACCGATTTAATTGCCTTGAAATTTTTTTTTCTTGATTTTCAAAAATTTTCAAAAAGATTTAAATGCATAATTAATTATCAAGATTATTTTTATTGTTGTCATGAAATCGAAATAATTTTGCTTAATTTCTCAAACGTTTGATTCTATGATTTTCTTCCTCTGTTTCAAGTTAAAAGAGAAGGAGAGAGAAAAAAATTAAGAAAGAGAGAGAGAAAGAGAGAAAGACATTCCTTTTATCTGCGTATTTCATACCAGGAACATGAAGTCAGAATGAAGAGGAAGATACTATGCATGTTGGATATAGATTATCTACCCAGTTATATGTCAAGAAATTTGAATCGTCCAAGAAAATACGTGTAAATAATAAGCAGAACACGTAAATGATTAAGGAAATAACACAATTTTAATGTCGATCAAAATTCGATGCTTAAAAATACTTCGTCGAGAGAAGAGATTGAAGGGAAATTAAATATTGTTATCATCTTCACACAATTGACAGCGAATAGTTACTAATAATATAGCATAATTATGCATGTGGCATATTTTAAGCTATTATTTAATTAAAAGATGATGGAAAACGAATAAAGTATCATAGAATACCAAAAATGGAAGAAATTTCACGAAACAAAATAGAATGAAAGAATAACTAATGAAACAAAAACAAATATATAATGAAGATGTTATATCGATTTTAAAAAAGTCGTCCTCTTAAAAGATATATATTTTTTAATGTGTATTCATGAGTATATGGAAATGCAAAAGTTTCACCAAAATACTTTCTAATTTTTGAAAAAGAAATTTCTTTGGTTCGTTCTAAAATTCTCAATGTTTTAAAGCATAAAAATTATTTTACTAATAAAAATGCTAAAATTTGAAAATTTCTAAAAAAAAAACATTTTGTATTTAGGACATATCTCTTACTAGTATCCATATTCGAATTGAAATTTTGAATGATTTTGTTGAACGTGGTTTTTCTTCTCTATGATTTGAAAATATCTCAAATTTTTCAAGCTGTCTCCTGCGGTTTTATACTCTTTTAAGCATGAAATGTAAATATATAGAATTTAATGTTAAATGAAAATTTAATTTTTCTACTTCAAGGCAGATGCATAATTTAATCTTGATTATTAGTTGACGATGCCCTGACTGGAGATGGCACGATATCATCATAATACTGTACATCGTGTCTGAATTTAGTCTGTGTATAAGAAAATTAACGTAATCCTGTATCAAAATGGAAAGTTATTGTTTCAAACAATCACATTTTATATAAACTCCTAATTGCTGCATATAATTGTGTAAAATTTGGTCAAACAAAAATGAAATGCATATAAATTAAAAGTTCTGTTTCTGTTTATTTCTTTAGGAATAGTTTTAAAAAATAAGCTTTTATGGCTGAAATAACAGTTAGAAAAATTGTTTCGCATGTTATTTAAACTTTAAAAATTTTTAATCAGAAAGTCAAGTTCGTTTGACTAAGATTATCATATTCGTATGGTAAAATGTACATTTTTTTTTTTTCAATTATGCTGTTCATCTCTCTTTGTGCTCTCTTGAATTCCGTGTTGCTTTATGTGGAGCCTTCCATTCTTCATTTGTATAAAACTATTACTTCGATCTCGTTTGGCATTGAATGTGAGTTTCGGAATTGTTTATTTTCGTTACTTTTTTTCGCCGAAAGATGGCTACCGCTGGTTCAAGCAATGGAATTATTAAACAAGGGTCAGCATGGTTTCAACGAAAAGTAAATTTACGGCCTGTCCATAGAGGATGTCATCTAGTAACAGATGAACTATTAAAGCAAATTCCAGAAGTATCCCAGTTTTCTGTTGGTCTTTTTCATGTTCAGAGTAAGATTTTCTGTGATCATTAAAATTGCATGAAAAGTGCAACCAAAATTCTGTTTTCTTTTCAAAAAGAAAAGAATAAATTATCATTGTTTTAAATACAGGATAATAATGTGTTATCATAATGGGATCTTATATGTATTAGTTAAAATGTAATAGGTAAATTCAATAATTCTTGATCATAATAATACATTCAGTTATTTTTAAATCCGGAGGATTTTTAATGGGGAAAAAAGCATGAAAATATGTGAGCTTCATATTATTATACATAGGTAATTTATTTGTAAAATGCTTTACTTTAATATTACCTTTATATAACAATTCTATTTGAAATATTTCTAAAATTGAGAAATGTAAGAATTTAGTCTTGATACTTTAAATAGTTGTAAATAGCACAATTTTTTTCGTATTAAAATGCTATATTAGACAAGTTTATATATTACTGCCAGTTTATAGTTACTATAGAAAGTTAACATTTTTATATAGTATTTTTGTTATTTGTTAGATTATGAGTATTTACTAGTGATATTATTATAATTTTATAAAGGTATAAAGGTATTCATTTAATGATTTTTATATCTATGTGATAGAATTATTTGCTATAAAATAAAAATGTTGCATCATTTCAGTTTAATTTTTTGATAATTTTTTTTCCTTTGTAGTTATGCATACATCAGCGAGTTTGGCATTAAACGAGGTAATATTTATTCTTAAACTTACTTATTCTTATTTATCATGATACAGAAAATGAATCTTTATGCCTTTGTAATGATAAGTGAAAACATATGTTTTTAAAAAGTTTTTTCTTTCTTTAATGATTGGAAATGACATACCCATTTATATTTGATATAGAACTGTATCTACCTATTTTCAACATCTTATATAATCATATAAGTATATGAGACATGTAGTGGATTAAAATATCATTTTTTTTATTCGTCTAAATTGTAAAGAGTTCATTCATTTTATTAGAAAATTAAGTAGAAAGTTAGTATTATATAGAATCACAATTTAAAAATGTAAATACATAACATTTTTTTTCTGTCTGAAACCCTTTTTATAATAACAATACTTTTGTTACATTCTTTATATTAAGTATAATTTAAGTGTTAATTAATGCAATTTACTCTTTAATTTAATTTACAGCTTTATCCAATTCCTTGAAATATGTAATATTAAATATTATTATTATTATATTAATATTGTATTATTATAAATTATAAGAGTTTTAACAAGCATATACATTTTTAAATCCGTATTTCAGTCATTGACTGAGAAGGTTTTTCTTATACTGTGATATGATTTTTAAAAAATCATATTTTTTTAAAATAAGAGTGTATTTACACTATAAATTATAAATGATTTTTTTTCTTTTTCTTTCAGAATTGGGACCCACATGTTCGGTAAGAATCTCTTTTCTAAAAACTTCAGCAGTTGAAAAATTGTTTTAAATAAAGCTTCTCTTAATCTGTTATCTGAAATATGACATTTTTGTAAAGGATTTTTGTGATTTATTGCTCTTGTGCTAAAACTCTTCCAATTTCCATTTATTTTAAAAAATATGGCTTTATCAAAGTCTATAGAATTTATGAAATTATAGCTGATATGTTTATATAAATCATTTATAATTGACTGAATTCCAATTCCTTTTTTAAAAAATTTATTTTTAATATTATCTATTTGCATTTTGTATGATTTCCTTTAGTGCCGATTTACAATTTTAATAGAGGCATTGGAAAATAGATATAATCATGCAAGACAAAAGATTTCATAGAAATTATTTTTAGCATGTTTGTCTATTCAATAAATGCTTCATTTTTATAATAAAAGAAGATGTGTACAAGTTTTAGCTTCTTTCCCCCAAGTTTGGCATCTTCTGTGTTCAATGATTAATAATTTACTACAAATTAAAAGAATAGAAAATTGCCACTAGAAATTGATTGGTGGCATGATATTTAATGTTATTCACAATATAAGGAATGTGTTTCCTCTGAACATTATTTTCTTGGGAAATATTGATTTATAATATTGTAAAATGTATAAATGTTTTTTAACCATTGTCAGTTTTAGTGATATGAAAAAAGTTTAATTATATCTGTGATATTTTTTTTCTGAAGTGTTGTACCAGAAAGTAATTTCATTTCATTATTGAAGCACAAATACTGCTGGTGCAATTGATAATTTGTGCTCACAATGAATACAATTCATTAACTTATTAAATGAATAATTTTTTTTTAATTTTTTTGCATAAAATTATGTAGATGTAACTCTATCTAACGATAAAGTAATTCATATATTAATAAAGAACATATTTGAAAAACATACTTTGAAATTTGAATGGGAAATGTAAAATTAAGCTGGTTGGAATTAATATTTTCTGTGATAGAGGATTTTACTTTTTTTTTTTGTATAATTTGCTTTAAAGGTTTGAATTTTTTAAAAAAATTATATTTTATCTTTTTTAATATTTATATTTTAAACATTTTATCAGCATGGATATAGTATAATTAATAGATAACATCATTTCTACTTTTTAAAATTGTGATCAAAGCATTATAATACATGTGATATTCAAACAGCAGATAATTTTTAGGTAGAAATAATATTTAATCTTCTTTCTATAAATGCTTTATGATATTTTAATTGCTTGTGTAACGCTGTTGCTGTCAAAAAATTAACATAATCCTTTAAACTTTCAGGGCAGACATGGAGATGTTTTTAACACAACTTGTACCTGAAGTAAGTAGATAAAAAAATGTGACTTAGAACAATTTAAAAAAATATTTTTATATAAATTTTTGGGACTACTTAATGCTATTTAACCTTTTCATATTTAGATTGAAATGCAAACATTTTATGAATCTGTTTTAATTAATTTTCCTAAATAATATTTTTCAGTCTACACCTTTTAAACATTCCTGTGAAGGTCCTGATGACATGGTGAGTGATATTTTTTTGACATCTTTTTTTAAATATTTGTTGAAAATAAGAATTATGGAAACTATAAAAAGCCTTATGTTTGTTATAACCCATTTTTATTTTTTAAAAATAGAATAAAATGCTGATACTGTAAAAATTTCATTAGTCAAGTTATTTGCCTATTTCAAATTCGTAGATAATTAATCATCTTTTCATCAAAACTCAATTGTTTCATTTATATTCCCTTGTTTTTGTTTGTCTACAGATATCTTAGAATATACTTATTTATATATACACTTAACAAATATAATACAGCACCTTGTTTCTGATAAATGTTAAAGTAATAATTCTTTATATAATATAATATATATATATATATATACACTGAAGTGACAAAAGTCATGGGATGATTGTTAATATCGTGTTGGTCCTCCTTTTGCCCAGTGAAGTGCAACAACTCGACATGTCATTGAGTCCACAAGTTGTTGGAAGTCCTCTGCAGGAATATTGAGCCATGCTATCTGTATAGACGTCCATAATTGTGAAAGTGTGGATGGTGCAGGAGTTTGGGCACGAACGGACCTTTCGATAATGTCCCATAAATGCTCGATGGGATTCATATCGGGCAATCTAGGTGGCCAGATCATGCGCTGGAATTGTCCGGAATGTTCTTCAAACCAATGCCGAACTGTTCTGGCCCGGTGACATGGCACATTGTCTTCCATAAAAATTCCATCGAAGTGTGTGAAGTCCATGAATGGCTGCAAGTGATCTGCAAGCAGCTGAACATAACTATTTCCAGATAATGATCGGCTCATTTGCACCAGAGGACCGAGTCCATGCCATGTAAAAACAGCCCACACCATTATGCAGCCACCACCAGCTTGAACAGTGCCTTGCTGACTGTTTGGGTTCGTGGCTTCGTGGGGTCTGCGCCACACTCGAACTCTACCATCAGCTCGTAACAACTGAAATCGTGACTCATCTGACCACGCCACGGTTTTTCACTGGTCTAGGGACCAGTCGATATGCTCACGAACCCAGGAAAGTCGCTGTAGGCAATGTCGTGCTGTCAGTAAAGGCACTCGAGTCGGTCTTCTGCTGTCATAGCCCAAGGAAGACAAATTTCGCCGCACAGTCCTATCGGACACGTCCCACATTGATTCCTGCAGTTATTTGACGAAGTGTTGCGTGTCTACTAACATTGAACATTCTACACAGACGTCGGCGGTCTTGGTCGTTAAGTGCAGGTGGTCGCCCACTGCGCTGTCCATGATGGGATGTGATGCCTGAAATTTCATACTCTCGGCACACTCTTGATACTGTGGATCTCAGAATGTTGAATTCACTAACGATATCCGCAATGGAATGACCCATGCGTTTAGCTCCAACTAACATTCCGCGTTCAAAGTCTGTTAATTCTCGTCGTGCCGCCATAAATCATGAAAAACCATTCACATGAATAACTTGAACACAAATGAAAGCTCTGGAAAACGAACTGCACATTTATACTTTTTCTCTGCGATATTACTGCCATCTGTATATTTGCATATTGCTATCCCATGACTTTTGTCACTTCAGTATATATATATAATATATATAATATGCACCGTTTTTAAAAATTATTTCTTTAAGTGTTATCGGTGAATATCTTAATAGTCTGATTTTCATCATTCCTAATGTTTTCATGTTAACACAATTTGTGCAAAATTTTAAAATAATCTTTTATGAAGTCTGTATTTGGTGAATTTTGTATTCCATTGTTCTGAGGCAGTTAGAGGATTACAGCCATCAGAAAGTTGCACTCATGCTATATTGTATAATGAAGCTTTACAGCACAATTTAAATTTTATTAATTAATTTTGTTTGAATTAGTATTAATTATTAAAAATAATTTTTATGTTGATAGTTTTTATCAAATAATTATATATTTTTATAATTATAAATAATATATAATTATAAATTTGTTATTGATTTTATTAAAAATTGATTTATTTGATTATATTTCATCAAAATTTCTTCTTTTATTGACAAAAATTAAAAAAAAATATAATAATTAGGAATATATATAGATAATAAAAAAGGGGAATGTATTGTTACTATTTTCTTTAATTATGGGAAAAATGTACCTGATTTTTTTTCTATTTATCATGAATTGCCCTTTTAACAATTAGACTGGAAATCTGATGTGCTATTTCTAAATAACCTCACATGTATAAACTAAATTTCACTTTTATTATATTTCAAATCTGTGCTTTGGCAGTTTATGGGAAAGAGATAGAGAGAGTAGGGTGACAGAATGCTTTAAGTATATATGTAAAATAATGTAATATATATGTGTGCGTACATAACAACAACAACCTAAAAAATCGATTTCTCAGATGAATTTTAAATTAATGTATTCTTAATGTGTCTGTAGCATGCAAAATTAAACTTTACTATAATTTAAGTAAAAACTGTTTACATAATATAAAACGAAATCCATTATTTCTGGAAACTTATGAAGACTTCTATCGGAAATGTTAAAATTCATCTTTCTTGTTTTTATTGGCATGAAAGTGCTCCCAATGTCATTAAAATAATTTTATACTCAATATATATATATATATATATATATATATATATAT
>JAOUZG010043195.1:964147-981022 GCA_026289955.1 Argiope argentata
TATATATATATATATATATATATATATATATATATAATTTGAGATTTGAAAATATACATATTTTATAAGATTTTAAAATAAGCTATAAAATATTTTGTCCCTTGAATTTAATATTAATGTTGTCAAAACTATCAGCTGAACTGCCTCACTTTATTTAAAAGTTAAGAAATTTGTGAAGGGCATGTGTGATAAAAATATCTGATTTCTATTTGTTTATTATATCTATATTACATTAGATCATAGTATATATTTTTATTGTTCGCAACTTCCATAGATATCTCTTTTATTTTTAATGTAAATTATTTCTTGTTTTTTGCATTCAAAAGTATTATTCCAAATTTCAGAAGTGTAGTCATTTAGAATAATAATAGGTTTTTTAAATTCTAAATTGATAGAGGTTTAAATGAGAGAAAATAAATTATGTCTTAGTCTTATTTAAATCTAGTTTGGTGATACATATCCCCCTCCCCCTGTCTTTTGATCTTCCAAATTAGAAAAGCTGAGAAATTTAATTTCATTAGAAATATTTTCTAGTCATTATTTTTCCTTGAGATATATTTCCCATTTATGTTGATTCCAGATATAGTATTTAAAATTCATGACTCAATTTTCAAGAACTTAGCTGCCAATAATCTGTTTTTCTGCAGAATACTTGAAGAATGATTCATTCTTTATAGAATGATTTTTGAAGTATCCTACTTTCGAGTGTTTATTGATTTCCCAAGAATCACTTTGCATAAATGAAAAGTATTATAATCTTCTTTCTTTGCATGTAAACAAAGATTTTTATTATATTAGCTTTATTATTATTTATTTAGTTTAGCACATAATTACAATACAAGCTAATGGCAATAAGTTTCTGATAAACCTTTATTCGTAATCGGAGATGCAATTTACCTTTGAAAAGTTTAAATTTTCACTCTTTGGGGTCAAACTATTTTGATTAAAAAAATGGAGACTAAGAGCTTCTTAGAAAATTTTCCTCTAAATATAACTGATTCCTTAGTTTAACACCACTTGAGCAACTGCATACAGGTCACAAGCCCTTCCTACCCAATGCTGATTACACCACTGATATATACATGTGTGTGTGTGTTGAATAAGAGTTTCATAGTAAGTAGAATTGACAATTTACAGACAGAAAACATTTCATTTTCTTCATTGAAATATTTTTCTTCATTCTAGCCTGCTCATATAAAAGCATGTTTCTTGGGCTCTAGTTTAACAATACCAATTACTGATGGACAGTTAAATCTTGGCACATGGCAAGGTATTTGGTTATGTGAACATAGAAATAGAGCAGGTCAGTATATATATTTTTTATTCAGTAAATATTTTAGTATGATATGGATAGTACTCAATTAATGTAATTTTGTTAACTAACAAATAAACACATTTTTTTCTGTTTATTCTTGTTATTTTGTGTGCTGTAGACTTTCAATAAATTAGATCCTATTATGGTATGATTCTTTCAGAAGGTGAAGTGAAGAGTTCTTAAAGGGGGGGGGGAGAGTCACTGTATTACTGTCTAGGGATTATGAAAAACAATTCTTTTTAGAATTATAATTTGTAACATTTGCTATATATGGTTCACTCTTTTGTATAACATGTTTTCAATATTTTTTTGCAATAAAAATAAGTTTAATATTAAAATTCATTTATAAAAATGAACAATTAATCCTTTGGTCTTGCCTACTGTTCACTGTCATGGTTTGATGAAAACTCCATTCTGATGCTTGTTTTGACCAGCTTTTATAGCTCACTGAATTCTATTTAAATAGAGTAATAATTTGCTTATTTCCTCTTTCTTATTATATCTGAGTAGTGGAAATACACTAATTTGTGGAATAAAAAAAAATTTAAATCCTCTTTTGAGTAAGAAGAAATCTTCATAAAGACTATAAGAATTATTATAAGCATAATTCTTTTTGCTGTTGTCCTTTTTAATGTGGTTCAGAAATTTCCTTTGAAAAGTTGATTTGAAATAGAAATTCTTTATAATTCAACTGCTATTTGCCAAAATTTAAATGAACTCTTTAGATAATGTTCATTTACCTAACTTTAGATGGTTTATATTTTAACCTTTTATATACTATGAAGTGTTTCTTTAGATTAATTATTAATTATTAAAATATTTTTATTAATGTACTAGGATTTACTTTTCAGCTAAAAACTAATATTTATAGATATGAAGGGTTATGTAGTAATGTGAAATTAGTTATCTAAGAATATCTGCTTTCTATTTTTTCTTCTTATCATTAAAAAGAAAAAGAAAAAAAAGAAGTTTTAGTTTTTGTGGATTTAATCAGATAAACAGAAAAAAAATACCCTTGATAAGTTCAATATTAAAAAATAAATGTAAATAATTGCTCCCTACAGAATGATAAGCTTATCATTAGCTAATAGAACAAAGATCCTATTAGCAAATTTTTCATGTTTTCTTTTTAGCTCTATAATTATATTTATCATTTTGTTTATAAATTTATTAATTACTGTATTTTTTAGTTGTGTTTATGTTTTTTTAAAAAAATTGTTTTGTTACTGATTAATGTTAATCAATTTCTTTAAACTTAATTAATGAAAATGTTAAAAGTGATCATATAAGAACCTTAATATTAATGCATTCATGACTTGTGATGTTCAGTTCTATATATGTCATTAATTTTTTTTCAGTGTAACTTGCAATAAGTGAATATATTCAATTATATAAATAGAAATTAACTGCTTTGTTATAATTATTATATTGGGTTTTTTAGTGTTAAAATCCAAATTTATACTAAATTTGTTTAGTTAATATAAAATAATTATATTATATTGAACAATTTATTAGTAGTATTAAACACTGCAGTCATTCATTATTGTTTCATTATGTTCTCCATCATTTACATACTGCTGAAGTATAATACTTTACTTATTTTTCTGAATTACATTAAAAATGTTAAAATCTTTTATTAAATTGGAATAAAATAATATTTTATTTTATTAAAATTTAGTTATCTTTATAAAATTATTTTTATATTCACTTTGTAAAACGAATAATCTTTTTAGGTTCACGGAAAGTTATTGTTACAATCAATGGTGTTCTGCAGGAATAAAAAAAAATGTGTTGATGTTTGTGTATTCCAATATTACAAGCATGGGATTTTCCTCGAAGTGAATATTATTTTGTTTGCTAAGCTATTAACTCTTTTTTATAAAAGTTAATTGTACTCTCCATTTATAATTGTACAAATGGATTATTTGTACAGTATTTTGCTACATAAAAATATGAAAGCATCTTCCTATATAACCGAATACAAATATTGTATTTAATAAATAGTTATAGTACTTGTTTAAATGTGCACTCATTAAAACATTTAAATTGAGTTTTGCTGATGAAGTTTGTTACATCTGTTGAACCTCTTATGACATGCACATATCACATTTTGTTATCAAAGAATTAAATTTATTGTTAATTTACATTAAATGTTGACGTAAATGAATGTGCCAAAGATATTGTATCTTCCAAATGGTATTGTTTCTAACTTTCTAAATGATAAAACTTGAATATAAACTCTCTTGATTTTCTTTTCTTTTAGTATTCTGGAAATTAACCAGTGCATTAAAATTATGATGGTTTTAGTATTTAAAAAATTTAATATTAAGGAGAAAAAATGGATGTTCAACTCATTTGAAATAACTTTTAACTTCAGTAAAAAGCACTCAATATATTTTTTAAATTGCATGTGATGTATTTTTTTTGTTTAATCATTATAATTCATAATTGTCAATTTTTAATGTATAATTTACGTTTAGTTATGGTTCTATTTAATCTACTCTAATGTTTTATTTTTAACATTGATTGTGACAAAACATCTGATTGTTATGAAAGATATTTCTATATCTAAAATGATTATGCACTGTGTTAATTTCTCAACAGGTTTAAACCAAATGTGTTTTTCTTCATATATAAACAAGTGATATACTTTTATCATTATTTAAAAATTTTAATAATTATATTTATTTCAGTATTTTTTTTAAAAAAATTTATTCATATGTAACTAAAATAAATCTGCAAGTTTTTGTTCTGTACAAATGTCATATGCTTAGGCAGCATTAATTTTTTTGACAAGTTAATTTTCTAAAATTAAAATTATATTTTTTAAACTTTAATTTCATTAAAAGTAGTAATATTAATTGAGAATTTTAATTTCCTGTTAACAGTGTGTATTTTAAATTGCATCTGTTTTTTTTATGTTACTTATTTGAAATAAGTGGTTTTGTAGACAAATATTAACTTTTTATAAAGATAATTATTAAAAATACATAATGAAAAATTATTAGTAGAATCTGCTAAATTTTTGAAAAAAGTGGTGTTACAATTTTCTTTAAAGAAACATGCTTCCATTTCACTATTATTCTTCACCCAATATTTCTTAGCATAACCTTACAAACATTCATATGTTTAAGAATTTTTTAAATAATTTTAAAATGTTGGTTGGAATTAAAGAGTAATTATACTTATATAATAAATATAATTAAACTCTAAATTGTTCTTACATTTGTTAAAAACATTCAGTTCATTTTTTTATGAAAGTGGGGTAATTTTTATTTACCCATTTATGCTTCTTAGCACAATTTAAAAGTTTTAGAAGTATTTTTTTTATAATTCTATTTATTGTAATCATAATCAATTTCATAAACATTATAAGTAAATTCTATAGGAATAATATGGTATATTCGACATTTGCATTTATTACAGTTTAAAGTCTCTGTTTTATATTATTTATTGCTAATTTAATTTAGCTAACAAATTTATTGCTTTTTTATTGTTTTTTAAATTGATTGGTTTTCACTATTTTTATGTGGAAATATTGCAAATAATGACGCAAGAACCATTTATTTGTTCATAACTATTAGTGTGCTGTCTGGTTCATGTGAGTGATGATGGGTCAGTGCTGAATTTTTGTTTGAAATGCAAACATTATATTAACTGCTCAAACATAATTTTTATCTTTTGATGTATGGAAGCAATTGTTATAAACTTGCTATTGTACATATGTAAATAAAAATATTTAAATAATTGAGTAGTTAGGTTAAAAAAAAGCTACTATGATATATTTGATTTAGTTGTCCCATGTTATTAATATTTAAAATTATATATATTTTTAAACTATATTTTTTTATGCAATTTTTTTGGTTATTTATCAAAATTTTGATTTTTTTTATTGCTGAAAATTTAATTTTGCATTTAACCCCTTAACTGTGATGCAGAAGCATGTTTTATGTTTCAATTGACTATATTTTGCATCTATTAAGGTTAATTGAAGTCATTTGCAGATAAATTTGTGTGTTATCCACAAATATATGTTGTGATCCATTCACTTGTAGTTGAAGCAATAGAACACTTCCTCTCAAAATTGAAGTAAGCATCTAATTGAATAGAAACTTTTACAGTTAAGGTGTTAAGAATAGAGATTATTTAAAATACATGTAATTGTAGTTTATATGGTTTTATATATGTGAGTTTTTGTTTTTTAAATTAATCAATTTTCCTTTATTGCATTACTCTATATCAACAGAATGGCAATGATTTGAAAAATGTCTTTCTAAAACTAAAAGGTTTTTTTTCTCTCCTCAATATTTAGTGAGCTAATTTATTTATGTTTCATTATTGTTAAGTTTCACTATGCTTATATTTCTAAAACAAAATCAGATTTATTAATTGTTAAGAGAAAAATATCTAATCCTTTTGGGAAAATGCATTGGCGATTAAGAATATAAAGTCTAATAGAAATAAATATTTTAATATCTTTAGGTTATTCTACTGTGATTGCTGTAAACTTCATATCATTTTGTTCATGATATTTTTTCTTCAAAAATAATCAATGAATAATATCAAATAGAAAAACAATGTAGGTATGAGAAAATTATGAATAAAAAACTTACAAAGCACTAATAACTTTTATTCCTTAGAGTATAAAACTGTAATTTAGTAGATTGAATATTTCATCATAATATTCTAATTTTTGTTATATTTTTATTTGTTATAATTTTTATATTAAATACATTTGAAGTATTATCCAACTTAAAAATAATTTATACTTAAATGGATTGCAATTTCTATTTTTGCTGCCTACGAAGTATTTATTTATTTACAAATGTTATTTCAATTTATTAATTTTCCGATTTAGATTTTTAGTTTGGCCAATTAAGAAGAATTCTAATTCTTCGAGTTCAATCTTCTCAAGATCATGATTATATTTGATATGAGTCTTGAATTTATAATTGGCTGATGTTGAATTAAATTATGTTTCCAAAGATCATTATATAGAGTAAGTCCAAATTTTCTTTCTTTAAGAAAAATTTTTCGATTTTAGTGGCGATGGGAGGCTTTACTCATAATCCATCCCCCCTTTATATTGAGAAGTGTATTAATCTCATCCTATAACTTTTTAAATTGCAAATTTCATTATGATGTTTGAAAAAAATGAATAGATATCATTCTGATTGTAGGACATTTGATGGCAATAATGTTTTCTTTCAAAATTTGTTTATGAATCAAAACCATGTCTATTTGTATTGGTCAATGTATTATTTTTTTAAAAAAATATTTAATATAAAAGGAAATGCTTTAAAATGTCAATAAAATATATAAATGGAGTATATCATGGTTATTTATTATTATTGGGTATATTGAATATAAAGATATGTTAAATAGTTTCATTAAAAAAATTGATTTCTTTTGGTAAATTTTATAAATTTAATTGAAAAATTAATGAAAATTTCAGTGTGTTTATTATTGTTATTAATATTTTAAAAATAATTCAGTTGTGGTGGTCTCAGATATCAATATTGCATTTTGAATGAGCATTAATGTGATGTTGTGAAGTGCTTTTATACCTTGAGGCATGCTAAAGACATTACTGTGAATGTGCCATAAAAAGAACTAATTTTCTTATTGTAGTCATTTGGAAGGCTTATCTGATCATGTATAATCTTTTTAAAAATATTATCTCAGATTATAACAAAGTTTCTTAAAAAACAGTATTTAAAGAGCTGAAGACCAATGTTTGTAAATGTGATGTATATGTATGTAATAAGTCAATTTAATCAAAACATATTGTACTCTATACATTTTAAGATTTTTATTTAATAATAATCAATAATTTTGTTAATATTTGATAGAATTGCTTAAAATAATTTTCTTTTTGTTAGGCATCAGCTTCAATAATTTAATTTTGGTCATTTTGAAAGTTACCTAGCTGTCTCATCTAAGAATTTATTTAATTTAAATAAAGTTGACATATGTAAAACAATGTAAACAAATGTTTCTTGTATTTATTTAATTTAATAAAGTTGACAATGTGACATATGTAAACAAATGTTTCTTGTCAACTTAAAATATGTGTCAATCTGTTGCAATTTTAATGCTGTGCATCAGTAAGCCCAGTTTTTTAAAATGAAATCTAGTTTATTAGAATTTATAAGCATCATTCCTTTGCTTGTGTATATATTTTTCTTCCTTTATTTGATATTCCATCATTAATTGGGCTTTTAAAAAAGTGGTTTGCTTAAATACTTGTTTTTAAAATGTATGGATCGAGTTTGGAAAATTATCACTGCCATATGTAATTACAATTAGTGTAAAAATTTCTATCATGCAAGATATTTTTATGCACATTGTGCATATTGCACTCTTTCAAACTTTTAACAATATAATATTTCTTCCTTGGGTAGAGTATTATTGTTAGCAATAAATATTTTTTTATTAAATATTTAGCAAGTAATAGTTTTTCCACTTTGTTGTTAACATTTATATAATTTTTCAACTGTATAGTGTTGTTGTTAGTATATTATAAATAATTTGCATTATTTTTGTATTTTTAGTATATATAATATATTTTAAAGAATATATAAAAATAAGTAGAAAGTTCAATGAAAAGCATATTTGTTAGGAAAATGATATCACAATTTTTCTGCTGTGTAAGATATATATTCATTTTGAATTAGAAAATCAGAGTTCAGTATAAAAAATATTTATGTTGTCATTATTCATATTATATATAAACAGTTTTGATGGAAATGTGATAAATTATTCTATAAAATTTACTGGCATCTGTACCATAATATTTCATACAATGATTGTAAGTGAAGTTGTTATTAACTTGAAAACTATGCATGGTACTTAGATTGCTCATTTTACTTTTTTCATTATTGGAAACATTCATAGTTGTATCTTTTTTGTTAAATTTAGAAATAAACTTAGTAGCATTTATGTACCTGTATAGTTCATTTTTATCTGAGCTATAAATGCACATTTTGAAAATAAAAGTCTTGGGAAAAGTTTTTTTATGCCATTTTTTTAGTGAATTTTTCATTTCCTCTAATTCAATGGTCTAAAAAATGCTTACTGCTAAAATATATTGATTCTGTGATGTAATATGGCTGATGTAAAAATCGCTCAAAAAATTCTGTAGGCTATATTACACGTTTTTCTTCTTTTTTTTTCGGTAGGTCTTGAATATTAGATGCTTACTCAAAATTTTATAACTTCTTCAAATTTAAATTACATTTTTAATTTTTGAAATATTTGAAATGTTAATGATTTCTTAATAACTTCAGAGTATATTTTCTTTTATTAAAAACTATTTTTATGTTACTTTAAAATATAGTTTTGTAGTAATCATAATTTTGATATTATGAAAAAAAAACATAATACATTTAATATATATGTTAGTGTTAAAGTTTATAATTCAGTTATTTCATAGAATAACTCCGTTTAACTTGACAAGTCAGTTAAAGTATATAAAATGATTGAATTGTACAATTTAATTAGATATTCTATAGAATAAAGATTACTTGGTCATTAAACTATGAAATATGGCATTTGAAAGTTCTTTGAACTGGTTCTTGCTGGTTTTAGCTTTGAATTGCTTATAGCTGCTTTACAATGATCTACACTTTTGCATATGCTTCATTTTGTTGTTTTTAGATGTACAATGGTTATTTATGTTAGCGTTTTGAATTAATGACAAATATTTTTGCAACCTGCTTTCAAGCAGTGACTTTTGCAGCTGTTATGCTTTAGCTGTTTAAGCTCTTTAGCTATTTATGATCAATTAGCATATAAATTAACTTTGAAATTGTTTTCACTTTAATGGTCTGTCATGAGTTATTTCGTAGAATAACTAGGTAAGTATGAAATTTTTCTTCTATTGTGTATTTTAATGGCTTGTCTTAATTATTTCGTAGTATTCTATGAATATCAGGAAAGCCTAGGAACACCTAGCTATTCTATGAAATAACTGAGTTATTTGCTTTAACCTTAATATTTAAATTTTGAATAAATAATGAGAATATTTTAATATATCATACAACAAAAATAAGTATTAGATTTTTACTTTCTTATGCACGAAGTATGTAAGAATCGCTATAAAATACAAGTTCTTAGAGACTGATATATCTCCAAGTTTTATCCACCCCCACCCAGCCCTAATAACACATATTTTGTAATTGTCTGTTTAGTGGTGAATGGATAACTTAAAACTAATGTTTTGAACTAAATTCTGAATTCACCAAGGTCCGCAGTTTTTATGCTGAAGTCAGGATTTTAATGGTTTTTTTATATTTATTTTAATATTTTAGAGTATCAGAGAAAATTTCAGGGAAATCACTCTTTGATTGGTTTTATTTTATTGCATTATATACATTTCAATGAATTTTTGATCTGATAAGGGTTTTAGACTGGCATTCTTTCTGTAAATTGCACAATGTAAAAACTATTGCACTCAGAAATAATGACTGATGTAGACAAGCCGGACGATTTAAGATAAAACTGTTATGTGATGCTTCAAATAAGATTCGAATTTTCTTCAAGTTTTAATATATATGTAATCAGTCAAAAATTTAGCTGCTTGCTTTCTAGTTAGTTACTTCATTGAAATCTTCTGTGAAAGACTAATTTGTAGGAACTTGGATATTTATCGTATCCTGTGGCACAATGGTGTTAATGTAGCAATTTCAGTTTGTTCTAAAATCAGTCATAAACACATCTCGGCAGTTGGTAACGGCGTCAAAATTTGGAATATGTGCAATAATTTCAATACAATTTATCAGCAATTTCTTGGATCCTATTAGCACAGAAAAATTGACCGACATTAAATTATGAATATTATGGAATGTTGGTGACACTTTCCCCAGTATTTGGCGCGTATTGGCAAAGAGCATGTGTGAATGGTTGAAACTTTGTTATGTCTGTGAATAGAAGTCCCTCTACGCATTCTACACCTACTTTCATTACGTTTTGTGTTTACATTGAGTATTGTGATTTTAATACTTGTGCTTTATTTCAAATTTGTTTGCAACTTTATTATCACATCAACATGTCATGTATTAGAAGTTTACCCCTTTGCATAGGCGCTTGTAAAACAGTGGTAGTTATTTCGCCTTTTAATTTTCATAGAGATGAGAATAACTGTAAACATTGGATTGTAGTCATTCAAAGAAAATTTAGTTACCAAGAAAAGCATGTGTATGGACAACAAAGCAGGGTACGTAACTAATTTTATTTATGCTTCCATTCATCATTAACGACTTGTTACTTAATAAATCGGTAGAATAATCATTTTATCTTGACGAATTTAAGCGTGAAAAGACATTTTCGTGTCAATTTATCTAAATGGTGCAGCATTTGTGAGAATGGACGTGTTAGCGATGTTGAGTATATCATTATCAAATATAATGAATTATAAGATCGCATGAATTACTTTGGACAGATTCCATTGCCGAAAGTATTGAAATTGAAACATTTTTGTAGCATCTCGACAAGTATTTAAAATTGAAAAATAGATTTTGTGAGGAGCTTTAGAATGCAAATAAAATTTTTGTAAAAATACATTGCTCTTTGTTTTCTTAATTGACCTTCGTAGGTTTTTAAATCAAACTATTTCAAATGCCAACAATTTTGTTTTAATTTTTGTGGTTAAAGCTTTATATTTTAGTTTTTCAAAACAATATTATGTGTACTGTAATTCAAACTTAAATATATTTTAAAAACTAATATTAACTTCAAATTATGCGATAATTAAATTATTTTAATATAAAAATATCGTTACTAGAGAGTTGGTGACTAATCTTCTATTTCAATTGGACAAATGCATTTGCTAAGAGGAAAAAGGTATTAAACTAAGGGAGTTTGTAGGAGAAACAATAGTAATGAAATAAATGCGATTATAACAAAATAAATTATACTAGAAAAATAAAGTCGGTACATTTTTTTAATTACTTACTTGCAGATCTTTTCGTAACGTTTGGTTTATGAAGGTGCGAAACGCAGTTAGAGCTGGAAGACTTTGATTAACGGCCGCGTAATTTTTACATCATCTCCTCCAATTTTTCAGAGCCAGGTTATAGTATAGTAAATACTAGGGGCTTTCTGAACAAAGCTTAAAATGTATTTCATTCCAAACTGTTGTTGCTGTTGCTTATCTTCGAAAGATCTGAACTTGTCATTTGTTGTTGACCTCCAAGACATCTAATAATAAGAGGTTTGGTTGTTAAGTCTCTTTTAGAAAGTCCGTTGCAATCCAGAATGTAAGTCTGTGAAGCTGGGTCACAACATGTTTTACAAGTGAGATGAATTTTTCAACAACTTTCTCGCCAAAACACTTAGGTGGCAACATTTTGATCTAGTCAGATCAGTCACGGTCACAATTGATTTCCAGCAGATTGCAAAGGAATGTTCCCGTATACCATTGGTGCGCAGGTACTGAAATAGGTCATTTTAAATTAAGTTTAGATCTTTTGTTTGAGAATAATTTTTGATAAGTGATGAGCCAGTGGTTTATCATTCTCACTATCCTCTTTGGCCAGTTTTATCAGTAAATTCAGTACCGCTAAAGTTTAGGTGTGATGGGATTCACGTGAGGTGGACGTCAGGGTTCTGAGAAATCTTCCTCAATTTGAGCAGTATAAATATGTTAGTTTC
Organism: Argiope argentata; assembly: GCA_026289955.1. NCBI lineage: Eukaryota > Metazoa > Arthropoda > Arachnida > Araneae > Araneidae > Argiope > Argiope argentata. The sequence continues at coordinate 976,116 of JAOUZG010043195.1, forward strand.
ATAGTTTGTAGAATACCAGCCTCTAAGAAGCTGTAGTGCACTGTGACTTTCCGATAAAATCCATAGTTCCCCAAAGTCACAAGATAGGACAGCAGCAAGTTCTACATTAATCACAGTTGACTCACCCTGGAAGACAAAGCAAGTGTGAAGGTTGCGATCCTATATTGTAGTCTCAAGGCGGAAGGATCCTAATATAAATACCGCTGCTAATACGTGTACGATTACTATCAGTATAGATATGCACTGCATCTTTTTGAATGCATTCAATTATTTCTGGAGACGGCTGTCTAAGATGGTTTCTATGATGAGTTTACTTTGAAGTGGATTTCAGATCAATGTGGAAGAACACTCTCTACAGTCCTACTGAGGGATCAATGCAGGATCTAAAAGATAGATCCTCAACGTCCCGAGAGATCCTGCTTTGTGTTTCTGAGCTAAAAGGGCTGTATTTCTTGAGTCTGATTGACGTGCCAAGTATGCAGATACAAGGAGGTACGATGTTAAGGGGTCATAACCTGTATATTTTATTTAAGTACTTAACTAATTTGGCTCTTTTTCTAATATGTAATGGCTGTAAGTTGATCTCGAAAAGGGCTGTACCAAAAGGGAAGCTATTTCTGATTCCGAGAATAATTTGAGAGGCACTCGGAGTTGTGCGTGTTCTAATTTCTGAAGATTTGTTTCAGTTGCGCAGGAATAAACTGGATAATCATATTCCAGAATAGGTCTTATTGGAAAAATATATGTATTCTAAACCTGTTGGGAGTTTTTCATTTCTGTCTTTCACACCTTTTGAGTAGCTAACTATTTTTTGTTAATTTGTAACAGAATTTAATTTCACGAATTAAGTAGGTTAAAGTTCGCACTACTTTAAGAAGGTATTTTACCATATTTTTATTATTTATTTCTCGAAAAAGATTCTTAGAAGATATTTTACATTATTATTATTATTAATATCTCATGGGGGGAAAAGTAAGCTGTGATGGGACGGTATTTTCCCGCGATCTAACTTAATTACACACCTTCCTTTGAATTAAAAACCGCTATTTTATTGTCATTTGACTATTCTTTTCACCAATACTAAAACAATTTTCTCTTTTCCCGCTAGCATAAAAACCTAGTTTCATCGAGAGATTTTTTATTTGAAATAATTTGATGATTATTGAGCCTTTTTATCCGAAATCATAAAACTTCGCATCAAATAAAGTATTACTTTTCCGATTTTTTCTCTAAGAATTTGTTGGTTCTAAGGAATTTTTAACATTAAAGCTATCACGAACCGGTCAAATAACCGGTTTCCAATGGCAATTCCAATGGATCAGTGAATAATCGCCTGTGGGTTTAATGTTAAATAAGTTATTTAATTTTTCTAGTTTTATCCCTCTTAATTTCTCGTAAGCACAATGAATCTTAAACTATAGGCCTTACTATGTTGCATATTCATATTATATATAGCAGAATATATAATTTCAATAATTTATCGAATGATGCTCTTTAATTTTTCTAACCTTTCTTATGTTATCTAATTCCGTAAAAGAATATAGTTGATTAATCAATTAATCAATGCATTATGGGTTGGAAATAAAATTCAGGATCAATTTTGTTACCTATTTTGCCGAAGAAATTACTGTCTCACAGATGCCTGATAAATAATTTTCATAATCGAAATTTCAACATTTTTGACATTTTCAACTTTCTTCTGTTTTTCATTTAATTTTTAAAAAATTGAAACTGTGCCTTATCGAATAAAATAAATTACGATGTTAAACATTTTATATCATCTAGCAATGTTTTTTTTAATGGTAATGACATGTAATGTCAAAAGAATCCGAAAACTTTTTGGTTAAGATCTACTCATTAATGAAAAGTGCTTAGTCTTGTAACGTTGTAGTGAAATATTTTTCTATGTAATGAGTTATACTTTTAGAACTAACGATGCAATTGCTTCCTATTTCCTTTTCTTTAAAGAATAAAATATGATTGTTGTATAACAGAGTATACAACATTGACATTTTATTATTAAATGTCTTAAAACTCTTATCCTTCACACTTTAAAATAAAATGTGAAATTATAAATTAAACTAATTAATCATGATTAAAAAGTAAGTAATCATACCATAACTATTAACAAAATGCTCGACAGCATCAAGGATTTTTGTCATATGAAGATCGAGATTCATAAATGTTAGCAGATTAGCCGCCATTGTTAATCCTTCATTAAACAGAATGTGAAATCTGAAAACCGATCATCAAATACTTTACGCAAAATTTGAATTTGATCCTCATACTGCATTTTCATGTGTGGAAATTTTTCACGTTCGCGATCTTCTATACGAAAACTCGTATTCGCATGTACCCATGAAATGCCTCGTAATAAAAAGTAAATAAACTTAATGAACAACTGTAAATTATTTATTCTGATGTAGAATCGTTTCCTTATCAGATTTTTATTTTGTTTATTTGAAAAAGTCTCATTTCATTTTAAATTAGTCTTATTTTATTAACAACATTCGCGGGCCATAGGTTGTGCATCCCTGCATTTGATAAATAATTTTGTAAGTGCAACAATAATTCTATTTCAAATTTGGTTTTAGTCGGTCGGAAAGAAAAGCGATCGAGAGGTACATTCGAAATCCACGCATTTTTATATTAACCACATTCCAGCGATTAGTCTCTAAAAAAAATTATGAAATATCGCATTTTCTCGTAATACTGTGGATATGGTTAGTAAAACACAAGTAAAGTTATTAGAAAGTGTACTAGAAAATTACCTGGTTTTTATTATTTAGAACATTAATAAAAGATTATATTTTAATGCTTTTTTTAAAATTCCTGGTAAGCGTTTAGAATAAAATGCCAGATACCGTCTTTACGAACATGAAAGAAGCTATGAAACAGAATATAATAATTAATTTAAGGGCAATAATCTTGTTATTATCTTGTAACAGCACACCCGATTCGGTAACAAAAAGGAAAGAATCGTATCTTTTCTAATCACGTTCAATAAGGAAAAGAAGAAAATTCGATTACTTAACGTTGAGAAAAGATCTGGATAGATCGCATAGCTTAGCATCTGCGGATATCTCTATTTATCTATCTATCTATCCCTATATATTAACCTTCTAAGTTGGAAAGAATTGTTTTGGTTAGTACTTACTTAAAAGCGTTACGTAAGAAAGATTTGAAAAAAAAAAAATTATTACAGAATTCGCTATTGATTTTATCATACATATTAGTTTTTCTAATTCCCACTATTAGCTCACACTTTCCCTATATATCTTGTTCAAATTTTCAATCGTTAATACAATATTTTTATTCATCCATTCAAGTTCAAGTAATTTTTTAAAATTAAACCATAGAACGCCCACAACCAAACGAAACACAAACAAGAATGAATACAAAACAAAAATAAGAATTTACAAGAAGAATGGTAAGTAAGATATATTTGAGAATAATAATATTTAAGAAGATTTTATTATATTAGCTGAATTAAGATTAACCCTTTGCACTCGATGGCTCTTCTTCGGCACCATTCAGGACGGTGCATCATTTTGAAGTTTTATTTATTTATTTTTCAATTTTGATTATTGAAAATACCTACATAATGGTAAAAAGACGGAGAAATTCAATTTTAACACACACACACACACAAATTTGGAGCAATAAACAAGCCTTTTTATTTTGAATAATTATGCATCGAATTACTTTTCCGATACGGCCGGGCGCCGTACCAGCGCCGCTCGAGTGCAAAGGGTTAATATGGAAGAAGTAATGTGCATTGATTGGAGAATCTTCTTTAATTCGACGAATTGAAACGGTGCAATTTTGCTTAAAATAGTGATTTTGAAAGCTTCATAACTCGGTTCCAAGTAGAAGAAGAATTTATTGTTTAAAACAGTGTGTCTATTAAGAATATTTTAATTGATATGAATAAGATTTAAATAGCAGAGGACTTGTGTAAATATTTTGACTTAATTTTTTTCATCAATACAGTTATTGCTTGAAACTACATGAAATATAATTCTTTTCGTCATTTAGAGCATTTTCTCTTACTGAAAGTTTGAACAAATTATACTGTTTAGCTATTTAGTCAAGATTAGGGCCGTCAATTTACGCATTCAAAATAGAAAAGGAGATACAAAGATTTATAGATATTAGTAAGCAAAATACTTTTTACCTTATAAACTATTGTTTATTTTATTATTACCGATTATCATCTTCAGAAAAATAAGCAAAGAAAAAATTTCCAACGAAAAATATTTGTCACTTCGGGCGTAGCTGTCGATTCATCAACTTTTTTTAAATTCTTAAACTGATATAAAAAGGATTTTATTTGCTTTTTTAATTAATAAGTAATTTATTACCCGATATTTTTTGATATGATGGTGGCATTATTTGATGAGTGATCTTTCTCCCACATCATTTTTACCTTTAGCATCCCAGTTTTGATCACAGGAAAAGGCGGAAATACCGGATAAACTTTTTTTATAATTAATTACTATTAGAAAAAAATCAATTTTTGATCAGAGATGCTTTTATTGCTCTTTGCGCTAAATGTAAGATGAGCCTTATGCATAAATACATAAGAGTTACTGTTTTAATATTGTAATGCTTATAGGTTGCCATGCTATCTGTAAATTGAGAACATGAATGCTTGTAAATTCCATATTCTTTATTTATAGTTTAACTTTAAAATAATAAATCTAGTAATTGACAGAAATAATGACTGAATATTATTAGATTTCGCAAATTTTTATCGAAAACAATTTTTAGCGTTTAGTATAAACTAATAACAATGATCAATGGAATTTCTTTTTATTCTTTCACTTTTGAGTATTATCGATTTAAAAATTATTTTTAAGAATTCAAACTATTTATTGAATTTTGCATTATATATATATATATAT
>JAOUZG010043195.1:981122-997166 GCA_026289955.1 Argiope argentata
TAGGTTGTGTTTCCAGTTCGCTGTGCTTGTTTAAAATGTTTAAGACAATTACTGATCCCGCCGACTGTGAGATTCGTTCTGTTATCCGTTTTTTAAACGCAAAAAATGTGAAACCGGCTGAAATTTACCGTGAAATTAAAGAAGTGTATGGTGAAAACGCGATGAGTGATGGAATGGTGCGGAAGTGGGTTAGAATGTTTAATGAAGGTCGAAAAAATGTTCACGATGAGGCTCGGAGTGGTCGGCGTTCTCTTGTCAATGACGATCTGATACGGAAAGTTGATGAAAAAATCAAAGAGAACAGACGATTCACAATAACGATACTTTCAGACGAATTTCCACAAATTTCACGTACTGTGTTGTACGGAATTGTTGTTGACAAATTAGGCTATCACAAGCTGTGTTCTCGATGGGTTGGCGGCAAGTTTCTACGAGGAAGGCATAGGAAAACTCGTCACTCGCTACGACAAGTGTTTGAACATTGGTGGAAACTACGTAGAAAAATAGTTTAAGGTTTGGTCTTTCATGTAATAATAAAATTTGTTTGAAAAAAAATGTTTTGTTCTATTTATTAAAAAACGGTACTTACTTTCCGAATATGCCTCGTGTATATATATATATATATATATATATATTAGCGTGAAAAAATATTCCATTTAAAAATAATGAATGTTTGCTACGGATACAGATTCAAAACTCTTTTACAACAAAAAAAAATGATTGGATAAAACTAAAAAAGTCTGATTTTAAGAACTAAAAGCTGTTTTTAAAACTTTTATTGTTAAACTAAAATGTAGAAATTTTTTTTTTTTGTCTTAAATTTATAATTTATGTAACTATTACGAATTTTTTCTTAGGGTCAATATCATGTAGTGCCACTCGTATCGAATTAAATTAATCGATAGTGATTGTACTATTCAGATCAAATCGAAAGGTAATTAGTTTTATCGAATATCCATAATTAATTTTTGAAAAGTATTATGTAGTCAATAATATATAATTTTAATAAATTTCAAAACTTCATAAAAAATTCCAAAAAAATAGGTGAAAAATTGATTAATAAGCTCTAATTTTGCTTATGTGAAACCAGACAAATTAATTAAAAGAATGGAAAAATGACATATTGTTTATTTCCAGAATTTTCAAATTCTTGGCAATGCATTGCAATTCAGGGATAAAAGAGCAGTTTTCGCCAGGAAGAAGATTAAAAAATATATATATATTAAAAAAGTACAAAAAAAAAAGAATCGGAATCTGTTATCTAAAATTTTATGTTATCATGTAAAAACATTATTATTTTTAAAGAATTGTTTGTCTTTAGTCATTAACCAATTTAAACAAGTTTGTAATAAACATGTGACTATCAGAATACGCATATGTCGATATATCGAGAATCGGGAACGTGGCGGACAGTCAAGCCAAGTTGAAACTTCTTGTTGATGATAAGTCACCAAATGTGACAACCTTCTTTACCATTATTTGATAATCCCAAAAGAAGAAAATTGATGCCCCCAAACCGATAAATCGCCTATTTTCAGCCCGTTCATTTTGTGGCTTCAAACAATTTAAACCAATAAAACATCATGTTCACACATAATAAAAAAATATTATAGCAGCAAAAAAAAAGTAACAATGGTGCCATTGACTTAAATTTTTGAATTAGAAATTAAATTTTTATTTTTTAGATGATTTTTTTGGCGGAAAATTGTAAGTGTGGCAACTTCCTGAATGATTTTCAAATAACTCTGAAAGCGAAAAATTGATGCTTCAAAAGCGATAAATCGCCAATTTGTTGTCTACCCATTTTGAGGCTTCAAAAACCTAAAACCACACAACATCATGATCTCGCATAATAAAATGGAGATGTAGTGTTGCTTGAAATAAAAATAGCAATGTAAGTTTTTACATCTCTAATGTAATTTCTCTAAAAGAAAATACATCTAAGCACTTTTTAGCCAATTCAGCCTTTTTAATTTGAGAAATAATATTTAGAGTTTTTCTTGTTAGGGAAGGCAAGGATTTAATTACAAAATTTTAATGTATCACAATGTAAATAAGAATAACTAACCTTTTAATTAACTTTAGAATAATAACAAAAAATTAAGATTGCATTTAAAAAATTTAATGACTTTTTAAAAATAAGCCTTTTAATGAATTAAGACCGAAAATTAGCTAACATACAATAAGATCTCATAAAATAAAATTAGATAGAACGTATTTACTTACAACCCCAGGCAAAGAGAGATAGAATGAAGCAAATATTCTTCAGATGTGGAAAAGATCCTGCAAGATGTTAGACTGCATTCTTCAGAATAACAAAAAAAAAAAAAAAAAAAAAAGTATTTTTCTCTCTCTCTCTCTTTTTTTTGAAATTTTAGTGCAAACATTTTTTTACTGTTCGCAGTGCTTCCGTTCCATTGGTTGAATTATTTTTATAAATATGAAAAAAAAAGTAACAGTATCCGTAAAATAAAATTGGCTTCATTTATCACAATCCAAAGTTATTATCATGTCAGAATATGATGCTGTTTTGGGGATGAGGTTTTTGGTGTCAACAAAAATTCGTAGGCGAAAAGTGAAAATTTTATTATCTGCACGAGCATCTAAAAAATCAGCATTTAATAACGCGCTGCCATTGCATTTACAAAAGCTCTGATTTTTTTAAAAAAATGAATTAATGGCTACAGCAAATAACACCTAGAAAAATGTCACTTTGAACACGTGATTATATGAAATGAAATAAAGATTAAATGTGATATTGGTTTTAACAATCAATGCGAGACAAAGTTTTTTAGATCGTTTGCAATACTAAAGTGACTCATTAAATGAAACAATTAAAGCGAACAAAGTTGGCTTTCTGATACAGAGGTAGCTCATCTTCCTCGTATTCTGGGAGTCCCGGTTTGGGCATGGCTGTTCTGTGTTCTACCTGTGAGTGGTGTGAATGTGCCCACCTGTAAAAAGGGGCTGTGCAAGCAAATGTGGTGAGTGTGTAGCTAAGTCGTACTCTTGGCCCTAGTTGGCGCTACTTCAAAAACAAGAGACACTTCTTTCGGTTTAAATCTGCTGCTGTATCAGCGGGGTCCATAGGCAAATTCTCTAAGTAACAACAACAACAAAAAAAGGAATGAAAATGTAATTTAACTTGCTCGAGCACGTGGTGCTTGGCCATTCAAGAAATTATGTTCTGACATGATACTTTGAAATATGCATAGAAGATGTCATTTTAATCTTTATTATTTATTTTATTTCTAGTAGATAAAATTTTTAAAATTTACTTCACTACTTCGTTGGCAACCTCGAGTTACCTTTAATTAAATATTATCCGCTCGTCCTGAACATAGAATATATCACGAGGATGAAAATAAATAAGGAAACAAATTATTTTTAATTCAAAAGCAAAAATGAAAACAGATGATTACAAAAATATTAACTCTAACTAACTGTTCTTTGAATTGTAATTCAGAACATGATTTAAAAAAAAATAAACGATTTTTTAAGCACTATAAATAAAGAGCAAAATATAAGTTTCCGATGTAAAAAAGTAATTCTTTTTGAAAAGAAAAAGAATTTCTTGGAATCTAAGGATTTATAATTTTTTTTACAATGTTATATGCAAAGTGTCTTGCAATATTATCTTTTGTATCTTTTTTTTTCTTACCGAGCAGAATCTTAGCTCTTCTAATCAAATGGTAGAGTTTTAGAATTATTTATTAAACTATAAAAAATTATAAGTTCTTTAATTGAATTATATATAAAATATCATCACTTCAATAAAATTTATTTCTTAGAATTTGATTAAAGTATTTCATGTTGTAATAAGATTTATCAATCAATCTGTGGAGTCTGTTGCATAAGGGCAAAACTTACTCAAATTGCTCCAAACACATGAGCGCATTTAAATAATTGAATTAATTAAAAATCCATTTAATGGTAAACAATTAAAAAAATATATTTAAAAGAATTTACGATGACAGGAAAAAAGAGACTATTTCTGGAAAAACACATTCCAAAAGCATAAAAACTTCACATAAGCATCGCCAACCTTTATACCCTATTCAAAATCCTTAGTGTGAGTCGGTCATGCATAACTATACGCTATAATAACGCACGAATCCATCTTTCAATTAAGAATCCTTCTTGAAACATCGCATTTTCTTATAAATATCGATATAAGCAGAAAAGAAAATGAAGCCATGAAATAATTGATGACTATAAAATTGTAGTCCAAAAACCAATATACGCATGTCTGCTACTTGTATTTTCGATATACGGAGATTCGAATGAATTGTTTGAACGTTTGTGCAGAACCGGATATTCTCGAGTGGGTCCGGATACTCTCTGAGAATGGAAAAATTAGATGAAGCAGATAAGTTTTATTTCATGTTATTCTGAATAATTATTATTCCAAAACAAAAGATAATATTATTTAAGAACATAAGTTAATTTTCAGATTATTCTGAATAATTATTATTCCAAACCCAAAGATGTATTCGAAGTCATTTAATACTGGCCATTCAAATATACAGGCTTATTTTTTTAAGTGAAATATCCGATATAACGCGACTTTTTAATCATATAGCCTTATAATAAATGAATAATTAAAGTAGCCATGATTATATACAAGCGAAAAAACAATTAATTTGACATTTAGCGTTCGAAAAAAAGAATTTCTTACAAAATCCTTCACCTAATGCAAAGTTTTATTTATTGTTTTTAAGTTGAATTTCCCTGAAAATTTAATTACATATTTTTACCATTTTGTAAACGTTTTAAACAAGCAAAATTGAAAAATAATTAAAACGTCAAAATGATACTTTCTTGAATGGTGAGGGAGAGACACCACCCGATTGCAAAGGGTTAACCCTTTACACTCGATGGTGCGTCTTGGACACCATTCGAGACGGTGCACCATTTCGACGTTTTATTTATTTATTTTTCGATTTTGATTATTGAAAATACCTATATAATGGTAAAAAGACGGAGAAATTCAATTTGAAACACACACACACATTAGAGCAATAAGCAAGCCCTTGTAAATTAAATAATAATGCATCGAATTACTTTTCCAAGTACAAAGGGATAATAACGAATATGAAAACATTTCATTCTGATATGAATTGGAAAAATTTATTAAATAACAATAAAGTTTGTATTTAGTTGCAACTTTTATGGCTCTGCAATTGATTATTGAACTGTTGAAAAATTCACCTAAAGGACTAAACGCCACGTCCTATTAATAACTACTACAATTATCAATATTTGGGAATACCAATTAATATATTTTTTAAATAACTATTAGGATAAGATCCGAAAAACTACATTTTGATATAGAGTGGCAAAAATGATGTTTAAAATGAACTTTTTATTTAACCAATGTTTTTCTCGCTTTGTTATTCCTGTATTAAACAGTTTAAAATGAGTAGTGAGAAGTAATTAGTTTCCAAGCGCTTCCTATCGGATTACTTAAATGCGTCGGATTTATCACGACAGTCAAATTACGTTTTGTCTCGTGCACACCTACGCATACTTCATTAAACGAAATGCCCTGGGGTTAACTGGCATAAAACGAGGCTTAACTGGTTCAATTATATTTCATTCAGGTTTCGTAGGAGCATGTACTTAAATGGCATATTAGTTGAAAGTGTGAAAGGTAGAAACTAATTAATTAAATATGCAGAAGTAAATACCGATAAAGGTTACTTCCTCTCTTCGAAAATATGGAATGCATTTTAGAACACGTTAAAAATTAATGAAAACAGCAAAGAACTAAGTAACAGGAAATCGGTTGAGTTTTTGAAAAATAATAAATATTAGTTAGCATATATCCTTTTTTGACTAAGTGGAAAATCTTTGTTGTAATAAAGATAATATTGCCCTTCGAGTAAAGAAATCACCCGCGATAATAGAAAAATAAATGGTTTTTATGAAAGTAATATTGGGTTTGCAAAAAAGAAACGTTAGATCAATGTAATTGAGTGGCAGTAAGTAATACTGACTTGATTCACAATATATGAATATCTGAAGAAAAAAGTAAAAAAATCAAAGCAATTAATTAATAATGAAAAATATCTTTATTAATATATCTCTGCTAATAATAAAAAATAATTCTATTTATTAATATACCTCTATTAATAAACTCTTTGATATTCCAAATCAAAGCAATCAACTAAGAATGAAAAATATATTAATAGATGTAAATTAATAAATTATATTTATTAATATAACTAATATAATTCATAAATATAATCTAATAGAATTCGTCGTGAGGAAGTGTTATCTAGAAATATAACGTATTCCAAGGATGTCTCGGAAAAAGCTGGATTCCACTTCAAATAAAATAATTTTGAATTTTATGAATATATACTATCAATAAAAATATATTTAACTGAAATTCTAATTTCCTTTAAAAGAAAATTATGTAATCGAAAGATAATAATTAAAAAAATTATACTTTATTTTGCTGAGGAAGGAGTAAAACATAACAATAAGATTTAACAATTCAAACATGTAGATTAATTTATAAAGTTTATACTGATGACTAGCCCATTAGGCCTACGAAATTGTAGCTTTTAAATCTCCAAAATTTCATAATTCAAACTGTTACGTTTTTGAATTATCGTGATTACATGTGTAAAAAAGTACTAACTGCAAAATGGCCAACCCTTGGATAGTTTTGATGCAAAATTTGAAAAAAAAAAATCAACTATTTAAATATTAAAACTAAGTACTAAGTTTTATTTATCTAAGTTGATGCGTTTCTGCGTATGATAGTACATTTACATGCGTCGATAGTACATTTACATGTGTGTGATTGTATATTTGCATGCGTATGATAGTACTGACAGACAGAGGTCGAGCATTTGCCAGATATAGTTCAAAATTTGAAAGAAAGGTATATTTTATATGCTAAATTTATCAAATTTTATTCATTTCATTTTATTTCGTTTCACGATTTTTACTCTCGATTATACCCGGATAGTCAGAGTGACAGACTTGTAATGAATGAATATCTTTCAAAATTGGGTAGACATTACAAATTTGATTTAATAACACATACCGGATTACATCAGTCTAGCTCAAAGCATTTTGAACTATCGTAAACACATACAAACAGTATTCCAAAATATGGTGTATGAACTCGGGCAAAAATAAACATTTCAAATTCGATTTTTTAGCGATTAAAGTAAAAAAGAAAGCAGAAAGAATGTCTGTAATTTACAGGAATACAAATTCTATAATTACGATTAAAAAGTTAGAGTAATTTAGAGATGTTCATCTTTAAAATTGAATTTCAAGTGTATTTTATCAAAAAGTAAATTTATTAGCAAGGCCTTTTTCTTTCTTCACACAATTGACGTTCTTTTAAAATCATAGCTCAACGAAATGAAACGGCGGAAAGCATAATAGCTCGCAGAAATTAATAATTAAAATCTCTATAATAATATTTATTAATATAATTTTTACATTTATTTAGTGTAGTTATTATTTGTTAAATAAGTTACATTATAATTTATGATAAATATTTCAATGTTCGCCAGTGTTAAGTATTCAAACTAATTTTTGAAAAAATAAATTATGTTTTAATTCCGAATATTTCACTATTTAAATTTCAGTCTCTATTTGAAACAAAATTAATTATTTAAACCGTAAAAATCTTTAGTTAAAGATTTTATTTTCAAAAACAAGTAATATAAAAATCTATTTTTTTACAATCAATTCCTACTTTGGATATTAGGAATTTTAGGTACTTTTTATTAAATAATTACAATTGTTCCTGTTTACTATGGAAAGGGGTGGTGCAGTAGCCACTGAGGGTATGGGCCCATGAGTAAACGAATAACGATAACCTTCGACACAGTACCCCCAGTGGTTTTAACTCTCGACTTGGAGAACTTTATGACCAGGTTCGAACTCGCAGTCCAAGGGATGCGAATCAAACTCCCTACCAACCAGGCTATCCCGACCTTTACAACTATTATAAAGAGCAAATATAAAGGCGAGAATATTAGTTTTTAATTGATAAATAACAAATTAATGAATTAGTATTTTAAAAAACTGTATTCTCATCAAATGCCATCTTTTACAAGTTAAAAAAATTTACTTGAGCTTGATTAAATAAATAAAAAGTATTTTATTAACGATTGAAAATTTTAACTATATATATATATATATATATATATAATATGTAGGAATTGAAAAAAGTCTTATTTTTTAGAACTAATAAATGAGTAGAAATTAATCAAAAACTAACCTAACAAATATTAATAGCATCATAAAAAATGTTTAATTAAATGGTAAGATTTAAAAAGCAGAATTAAAACTGTCATAAAAAGATATCGAAATACTTTGAATATTTCCCATCACACCCTTGTATTTATCTTTAAAAAAATATATCTTAGAAAAGGAATATTCTTCAAGACAATCCTATCAAACTTTTGCTACAGAAATGGTTTTTAAAACTTTTCTGAAATCCTTTAAACTTTCCCCAAAAAGTGAAGTGAAAAATCGCTTTTCATTCACTATCGTCTGTTCTTTTATCTTAAATTGGAAATCATTTACGGAATTTATCTTGTACTACAGTTATTTTTTTTTCTTTGGTAAAACAGAAGCACGCGAAAAACTCGAGTCAAAGGTTCGAGTAATTTTTCGCTTCTGCTAAGTTGAGTAATTGATGGAGCTAACTCAGAATGAAATCACGATCAAACGACTCGCCGGAGGAGATTTAATTTTGTGGAATTTTTCTACCAAAAAAGGAAAGAAATTTCGGAAAGGATCATTTATTTTAGAAGAATTGACCTCGCAGCTCTCGCATCCTTCGAAAGTTAAAATGCTTTTACCAAAGGCCAATTAAATTAACTGTTAAAAGCGATTTGCAGATTTTGTTTAAAGGGCTCTTAAGTGTTGTTTATGATGGATTTTTCCACCTTTTTTTAAACCTTCTTTGTTCCATTTTTATCGTTGCAGAAAAATTCTAGAAAGAAAATGAATTTTTTTTTCTATAAGTAATCCTTTTCTTTAGACTTTATTGTAATTTTCACTATTTGCTTTGATATAATGTAATAGAAAAGTATATTGGATCATAAAACAGTTTTAGTAAAATTAAAGTAAATTTCAAAGAATTAATTAGCTTTAATTTTGTAATAAATTGTTTGATATATTCGCTGGCACTTAGGTTGGCAAAGGATAACAGTTGGCAAGGATTTTTATATAAAATACTGTCCAATTATCATTTATACAGCAAAATGGTCTTGATAACGATGCAAAAGTATTAAATATCACGTAGAGAGAGAGAGAGAGAGAGAGAGAGAGAGAAATCCCCCCTCCAAACTTTAGAGTTTTAAAGAGCTAGACGGACGCAATTTGATACGCATCTTTCATACAAAATATTTTATACTTATATGTTTTATACATATTATATAAAAATATATACATTAATATTTATATCTATGCATATATGCATGCAAATTTTGAGTAGAATCCATTGCAAAACTATTTCGTATGCCCAAATGCATGAGAATTCGGTTTCTTAATATCTTGTCAGCACAAAATGCACTAAAACAGTGTTATAATATCCTGACAATAAAGTCCCACATTCAAAATATAGAAAAACATCGCGAGATATCTGACAATATTGTGCATTTAGGACACGCATACTAAATAAATTAATTTTGACGTTTAAAAATCTTTGTAAATCTTATCACTTAATAAACTAAAAGCAAGTGGGGCCAAAATGGATTATTTTATGATGGAACAAATTTATTATTAAAGAAAAAAATATTAAAAAAATACTTAAACGGAAAAAATTTATTATTCGCTAATGGGATTTTAACTGCGACTGTCGCAAACAACTGAAAAAGCGCTTTCTGGAATTATAACAAGTTAGTAAGAACCCAGTAAACAACAAAAATGATGCGACTAAATATTTCTTATTAATATTTTTGAAGTTATTTTTTCAAAAATATGAATAAGAAATAAAAAGTTCTGTAAACTTGCCAAAGACGTAACTCCATAAATTGAAATATTTAATAGATCCTATGCGATCCCCCTATGCTGTAAACCTTTTACTATACACAAAAAAAAATTAAACACAAAACGTCGTATTACTTTAGTAGTATATAAGAAAGTCGAGAAAAGAACATTCCTGCTTCACAATAAATTTCAAACAACGTTTCTTTAACCAATAGCATAGCTCTTATTTCTTAGACATGCGAAGTTCAATATACAATAGTTTCCTGAGTATCCGGCCAAATGTGGCGGAAGGGTAGGCTGAATAACAAAAATGCCGGAATGAACAGAGTTCTATGAATTGATTTCTTTGGCCGCCAATATGAGAAGACCAAGTTTCTATACCAAAGCTTGCTGTTATAATACGCATTTTTTCACTTCTGATTGAGTATTAAGCCCTTCACTTATTTCAAAACACGTGGACGTTGCCGAGGCCAGATTAAAGCAAAGAAGCAGTTACAAATAACTTGTCAAGCTCAAATAGAAGGATCTGTACTGTATAATAATTAATATGTAATTTATATATGTTTGTATATTGCACTGTAAGCTTCAAAATTTATTGGAGAAAAACTGAATTAAAGGATATAAACTGTTCACATTTTAACATATATTCTATAAAGTCTAACTTAAAGACCCTGGTATCGCACAAATATTGCACAATATTGTATGACATTGGTCAATATTCGTAATATTGTTTAATATCTTAGAATATATCACAATATTATACAATAGTGTGCAGGTAGCACATCCTATAGCATAATATTGTACAATATCGTGTGATATTACATATTAAAAAACATTTAACTATATTAGACAATATTGCGAATATTGATCAATATTGTACAATATTCGTGTGCTACTAGGGTGCTACCTGGGGATGGGAAACGTTAACAATGTTGCTAATAAAATGCATTGTCTTTATCATTTGATCACGATGAAGGAAAACAGATAGTCGCGAATCAAATACTCGGGGGTGTACTAAATATACTTTTTAATATATTTAATATTTTTACATTTAAATTCCTTCTTGTTTGATACCATACAATAACAAGGAAAATGATGAAATGTCTCCTTTTAAAACGATTCCTCCTTGGAATAACAAAATTGTCTGATTTTTTAAATTTTGATTCGAATTAACGGTTTCATTTTTATTATATATACTTATTTAAAGGTAAGTTAGATTTACATTATTTACAAAAAAAAGTAAATTTTAACAATTTTTTAAAATACAGAATTTTTTTAATCCAAATATCTTTTTCCAAGACATAAGAAAATAAAAGAATTTGTTGCATTGCAACTTTTGCTCGTTCACGAAGAGCTAACCATGAGAAACGATGGCACAGTAAATGAAAGTTGAGAAATTACACTTTGCGACACTGAGATTTATAAAGATTTACTATGTTTTCTTTTTTTCCCCCTTTAAGACTTTTAGATTTTATTATACCTTTCTTTCCCAAACTGTTTTCTATGTGCTTGATGGGACTCGGGACTTATATTTGAATTTGCGCAATACTTCTATTTTGTGCAAATTCAGATTTGTGCATTTTTTTCTTCTCGTTCATAACACAATTCCTATTATATTTAATGATCATAGCAATCTTTTTCTCGCGCATTTTTCAGAAATTTGAGAGTTGAAATCTTTTTCTAATTATAACAACAAAATTAAAATTGGTTTGTTTCGAGTGAAATTTTCAATCATACGGAGAAAACACGTGAAATCTGTCGTGATCACAAAGTCCTCCACATCGAGAGTAATACCAGTGATTGTACTGGGTCAGAGGTAATCGTTCTTTTTTCCAGATATAAATTAAGATCGGTATATGAATGAAGTCCTCTCCGTAAGAAGGGTTTGTGATGTGTGTGAGCTAGAATTCAGACTTTTGTGCTCAGGGGCCCATACCCTCGGAAGCTACTGCACCCTTCCTTCCGTTTCAAAGCGAAACAAGAGAACAGCAACAAATCGTATAATAGTCAATTTTCTAAAAATTTTAAAAATTAAATTTCATAAACAATTTTTATTTTGTGGCACTGTTTCTTGAAGAAAAATTAAAAAGTAGAACTCTTGCGTTTTTTACTCCCTACTTCAAATTTTTCATACTGTGGTAATTCAAAAAGCAATTTCACTGTTGAGATAAAAAAAAATAAGGAATATTCTGAAATTATTTCTGCGACCGAAGAATGATAGAATTACAAGTATGTAATTATTTAAGTCTTGTGCAAATACGGTTACTCATAGGGTTTTAATCCTTCACACTCCGAAAAGTAATTAGATGCAAAATTATTCACCTAATACAAAGATTTGTTTATTGCTATGAAGAATAAATATACATGCAGGATATCCCACAGAGCTATTTTATTTAACCATCATCTGCCTTCATTTTGTTTTGCCAACATCCAATGATAAATGTAATTCAAAGCAAGAGTTGTAAAAGGTTAGATCATTTCCCTGAAGACTCTACTTTTTAATTAGTATAACATTCCAGAACAACGCCATCTATCGGTCTTTTGAAAATCTGTCCCAATTAATTTTGAGTCAGATGCCCACTAAAATCCGTAAAAGAAAGACGTCTGTCTCCACACGTCAAGCGGTTCCCACTCGCAAAGCTATGTGGTAACGCGGCAATATGTTTTCAGTCGTAATGTTTTATTACTCCTAACGTCCTCTTAGAGGAAATAATCTAACTTTCTTGTTATTTAATATCTCCATGTTTTAATTATTTTTAATATTTCCCTTTTCCTCTAAATAAATTCTTTTATTTTTTTTTAAAGAAGTCTCTTTATCCTTTGTTATTTTAATCTTGGTTTATAAACTAACCCATAAATATTAAAACAAAAAAACCCTAGACATCACGCTACTAAAACCCCGCCATCTGAAGTCTAATTTTTGGAAGATTTATTTCGACTCCCACATACTTGATTCTTTTAAGTCGAATTTCTTTGAAAAATTAATCTACATTTCTTAACCATTATGTAAGCGTTTTTAACAAATTTGAAAAATGAATAAATGAAAAGTCGAAATGATGCACCGTCTTGAATGGTGCCTCAGAGGCACCATCGGAGTGTGAAGAGTTAAATCATAAAACAGTTATTTAATCCGAGATCATAACAAACCGAGAAGTTAATCAGGATTACCATTTCAGTTTATACATTTTCTAGAGACAGATCCGTGTACTTGAAGAACTAAACGTAGAAACATCTTTAGATGACAATTATTCAGTAGATATGATTAAATCCATTCGAAAAGAATAAGTATCCACACATTTGTTTAATCAACTAAGCCTTCTTTCGTTTTCAGAATAGAAATACAAAGGACATGACGGAATACTAATTGCAACATCAGCACTAAAGTTCTTTATTGCGAGTAATCTAATTGGTCTTAATTAGAATAACATTCTTTTAGTGAGATTTATTTTTGTAACTGTCAAGTTTATTTGCCGCTGATCGATCAAAAAATATTTGGAATGTTCTGTTGAGTTCAATTTGTTGAACTGTTCGGAAAGAAGCAAACAACTTCTAAGATAATTATAACAAGCAATTTCTATCTCTAATTAAAAGAAATAAATATATCTTGGAGTGAAACAGGCTTCAGTGTGTACGTATTTGGTGCTACAAGATTATTTGTCCAAGATTTACTCCTGACTTAAACATCTCTTTTTACCTGAGATTGTAACACTCAATCCAAGATGTTGAAAATTCAGCTGATGAAGATTTGACATTTAGTTTTCGAAAAAAAAAAAATCTTGCAAAATAATTCACCAAATGCAAAGGTTTATTGTTTTTAAATTGAATTTCCCTGAAAATATAATTACATATTTTTACCATTCTGTAAGCATTTAAAAAGAAGCAAAATTGAAAAATAATTAAAACGTCAAAATAATAAACAAATGGCGAGGGAGAGAAACCACTCGATTGCAAAGGGTTAACCCTCTGCACTCGATGGTGCCTCTTGGGCACCATTCAAGACGTTACATCATTTTAACGTTTTATTTATTTTTCAATTTTGATTATTGAAAATACCAACAGAATAGTAAAAGGATAAATTCAATTTAAAACACACACATACAAATTTGGATCAATAAACAAGCCCTTGTATATTGAATTAGGCATCTAATTACTTTTCCGAAAAGGGTTTTAGCGATGGTGAATAAATATACAGTTTCATCACTAAAAAACTGCGATATATTCCTGTACAATGTGTTGAGATAAATGCGCGTTTACCATTGCCGCTTCAACATTTAAAAGTGGTCATAGATTATTCAAATCCAATGCTTAAACTCCATAAATATTAAATAGAAACCATAACATTTGCGTTTTTCCATCCGAAATTTATATTTATTAATCCCCTTCTTTCTTATTGCCAACACCACTAGTAGATGAGCTGAAGAATTTTAACTCCTTTGCCAACGCCTCAGGGTTAATAAACGATGCTGGGTGGCTCGATTTCTATGCGAAATATCTACATATCGCTAAAGCTATCGATGAAGAAATTAGATATTCTATAGCGAGTTTCACATTATAATATTTCGATAAAAATAATGAAGAGAAGAAATGAAGCTTAAATTCTTTGAAGATACTGATCAAATAATGCTTTTTTTTCAATAATTCTGATGAGTAAACAGACATTTTATGAAGTATTTTTTTTTCATTTTAAACTTAATAGATGATTGTGGCTTGTTACATAGATATTTTAAGATTAATTTAAAAATTCTACCAAATAAATTTGTGGCGCTAGCCTTATAACCCAGATAACATCTACGATACTGAAGTCGACTTTTGGTGTAGTGATCATGTTACTCGGCTACCGGCCCTAGCGTCGCAGGTTCGTTCCGCGGCCTTCACTCGCGCCAAATTCGAACATTTGAGAAAATAATGCTTTTTGGTGTTGTAAGAGATAAAACATTTATAATAACCCTCAAATTGCTTCGATATCATGTGGCAATTTTCTGTATTTCAAAATTTTCTCAGGTTTTATATCTTAGTACTTTCCCGACGTTAATACCTGAAGTTTTTCTAACGAACAGTTCTAACGAATCCTGAAATGATTATCATAACTCTTTATATTTCGGGTAACAATCCAGATTTCTCATTCAATTTCAACTTAACGTTGAAAAGATGTGCGATTCCAAGAAATGCGTCGATATTCAAGTGTTTTACATCCGTTTGCTCCCGTCTTTAACTCTATTTCCTTTCTCAAATTAATTTTTTTGAAAAATCATTGTGACATTATATGTAAAATTTTAACACAAACAAAGAAACAAAGTTTTAAAAACGCAAACATTTGAAATTTGCTCATCTTTAATATATAATAAAACAAGGAAAGAATAAAATATAGGAACAGTAAAAAAAGCCACTAAATTCTTTTAAAATATCTCTTTTCTAAAACGGAAGCCGAATTCATCGCACTTCGCCTGCAGTGTTTTTGCCAACTGATTCGGCCCGCAGAAGAAAACTGTTACTTTGCCTTTTCGTTGCTCTGCTATTGACGTGAAAACCTACGAAGAGAAAAGCAGATTCAGAATTCAAGAGAATATTCAATTGTATATATATTACATATTTGAATAAACTTATAATTTTGAATTGAAATTTTTTAAGAATCTCTTTAGATGTCACAACCAATGTTAGTAACTATAGATAATAGAAAATTGCTTAATGTCTCATCTAAGCGTCTAAAGTGCAACAGTTTCTTCAGAAGGGTTATTCAGTTTGCAAAATACAACCTACAAATTCTCACCGATTTTGACATCTAAATTGGAATAAGTCATTGCATATTAATGGTCTAACCATGTTTTAAGTCACCTTATTCACAAATTAATAAATGTGATTCTTTGGAAGTACGCTGATGATTCAGAATACGAGAAACAAATAGATCTACTTATTGCAATATGATACCCATCAATTTCGTAAATGACATTATTAAACATTCCTAAAGTACTGCAGCATGGAATTGACAGCGCCATACTATACCGCCGCATGGAATTGACAGCGCCATACTGCCTCAAGAGATTAACAGCGGCATACTGCCTCAAGAGATTAACA
>JAOUZG010043195.1:1015909-1067811 GCA_026289955.1 Argiope argentata
GATGGAATATGGAAGAACTGAATTAAAATGGGAAGGGAATCTGAATAACAATTACTTAAATATGGTAAATTTAGAGACTTAAATCATATGCTTTCAAAATTTACTAAGCATTTATTTCCCCACTATTTTTTATATCTGGAGTTATCTTGAAACTGTCTTGTGCAATACACGAAACGATGTTATAAATTTCTAGTTAGATTAATTTATACTTTTAAATGAGATTTGATATCTCGTGCTAATTAAATATCTTAAAACAAAGCTAAATTATCTGATCTCGGTTAAAAAGATTTATAATAGAATGGAGATCCTAAAAATACAGTGGGTTAAGTTTTTCATTAAATTACGTACATCTAGGATTAAATTTTTTTGTATATTTGGATTTTATAGGGATGAAATTTTAGGATTAACAAACACTTCCTCAGAATTTCGAATAACAAGAATTGGAGTTTAGCCCGGGAAAGATTGTCGAATTCTATGAATGATAAAGCGATGGTTTACCAAAATGTCTTATGGCACTGCATCGATTGGATTGTCTTGCGACGGTTTACCAAAATGCCTTATGGCGTTGCATCTATTAGATTGTCTTAAGGCGAGGGTTTACCAAAATGTCTTATGGCTCTGCATCTATTGGATTGTCTTGCGATGGTTTACCAAAATGCCTTATGGCAGTGCATCTATTGGATTGTTAAATAAAGATTTCCACCATGAAGAGAAATAGAAGAGAGGACAAAATTAAAAAAAAATCAACTATATCAGCGTCTCAAGACATCAGTTGAAATGTTTTGACTGATGAACATAAATGACAAGATAAAGATATTTCAATCCTATTTTGAGAGAGAAGTGTAAACTCATCTCTGTATTCCCTATTACATATTCATTTTTCTGTACTAACAATTCTATTCTCTGCAAACCGTTTTCCATATTCTCATTTCCTAGTTGTAGCCCAACATATATGGGCTAATAGGGCATTTCCCTAGTTGCCCATATGTCATACAATATTATATGATATTCAAGAATATTCACAATATTGTAAAATAACTTATAATATCACACAACACTGCCCCACAAGCGTGTTACATGGGTCTATAATAGTTGAATTTAAAATAAATTAAACATGGACTAAACATTCTAAATATATCTGGATTACTGATGCTACGCCAAGCTTGTTCCCCGAATAAGTTTCTTATTTATATGTTTGCAATATTTTTATTCCAATGTTAAAAAAAATACGCTGACGTGCAAAAGGATTTGTAAAGCTGTATGCACACTCATAATACTGGTGATATTCAAAAAGGAATTGTTTGAAGATGAATATTACCTCAAATTTTCCGCTTCTTCGCACGAAAGGCATTGCCGAGATGCACATGACAATGAGGATCAAGAACAGGAACCATCCAGTGAGGCAAGCAGCGCCGCCTACCCATCCAATCCCCAGGCGAGTGGAGGTTAGAAGCTCGGAAAGAGGAATATTCTTTTGTTCGGATAAAATAACTAAAATTTCCGAAAAAAAAATATGTTATCATAAAGGTAAATGTTGAATTCATATTTTTCAAAGTTAAACTGATATTCAGATATCTTAGCCTTAGATTAATCATGGATTGTTCTGAAAAAAAAAAGACTTTTGCAAATGAAAACTAAATCTTATTTTTAAAGGGTTAAAAAAATTCTATTCTATTCTATTATGAAAGAAAATAAAACCCACTGTATTTGGGCACAGTAATAAATAATAATATATAAAGATAATTGAACTACATATTTTATACGTATAAAGTTACTTGTAGTGTAAATATCAAATATATTTTTGGAAATTGAAAACATGACATTGGTTATCTCCGAAAACCTCCCGATTGGGATTTTTAAAATAAGGTCATAATTATTCAAGTTTTTACTATCAAGCTGTACTGACTTCATTGAAGTTTTATGGCATAAAATCTAATTATGACATTAGGTAACATTCTACCCAATAGCATAAGAAAACAGTATATTGTTACAAGTGAGCGAGCGCCACGGAAATCACCAAAGATGGCGACGTTTGGTGAGGAGCTTCACGCCAGCTTGGTTGGTTTGGCGTAAGGAATAGTCTAGTAGCAGCTGGATCGCGCGCGGTGTTTTAACAAGTTTCGCGGGTTTCGGGGAACGCGCTTCTTCGGCTATATAAGCGACGAGTAGCCGGAGTGAGTGAGCCGGAGTTAGTTGAGAGTTGCTCTCTCGGAAGAGAAGCGTTTCGCTGGACTAGCGGATTCTCGCTTGCTATTAGTGAGCTGTGTTTACGTTTGCTGTTAAAGTTGTGTTATTGAGCTCGCTGTGACTTATTGTTTACTGTGCTATATGAGATCTGTTTTGCAGTTTGTGTTTATTGTGCGTAAGACGCATTTACGCTGTAAGTGACTGTTGACTGCTGGATTGTTTTTATCTGAAGTTTTACTTTATCGCGTCATCCTGTAAATAGCTGTAAATAAATTTGTTTATGCAGTCCTCAAGTAATCCATTCAATCCGAACTCGCTACGATTAAAACGTAACAATATTATATTTATGAAAACTAAGGAGTATCAAGTACTGCACCAAATAATGTGCGATACATAATATTTGTTACGAAATTCTAAATTTAATACTTTTGAAAATTTATTGCAAAATTCTTATTTAGGATATCGCATATTTTTAATTCATTCATTGAGAAAATTATTCTTGAAGATGCTCAATTCCATGTAATTACGAAATTGAATGAAAACAATATTATTAATTCTACATAATCGACGTCGAGTCATATGAAAAAACTGATATTTGATACAATTGGAAAAACTGGAATTTAAATTCTGAACGGTATTAAGTTAACATAAACATTGAAATTGACCTTACAATTTATAAAAATAGTTGGCGAGACAGAAATTTACGAAGAAAAATTTCTCACTGAAATTAGCAATGTGCATCGCAGTGTGCCACACGCTGTAAATGAGAATGACGACTCCGGTGAGTTTGTGGTAGTAGAGGTGCTGATCGATGGGGAAGTACTGCGCAAAGCCGTGAGTTCGTAACCACGTCAGACTCTGCCGCAGAACCAGCATGACGATAAAAGAGCAGTTAAAATTCAGACATTGTCCTGCAAATGATTAAAATTGAATTCACGCAGAAGCCTTTTTAACAGTCAAGTGAAAAATAAAAATATAAAATTAGGATTTCATAAAATAAAATATCAAATGACTTTTTATTAATAAATTGCATATGAAAGTGTTAATAGGAATCCGTTTGGTGGTAAGTGTATAGAATAAAAAGAAACTTTGGAAAAGGCAACAAGATATTGGATACATTTAATAATCGTAATTTAAATAGTGTGCCTACTTCAGAAGTGATACATGGGTATGTTCTAAACATTGGAAAAAGGTTGCATTGAATTTAAAAACAACTTATATTTGAGTCCATAAATGCATTAAAAATTTTAGTGCTATGATCTTCAAATGTTAAGTGTTTAGACGTAGCGCGTTAAGTGTTTAGACGTAGCGCGTTAAGTGTTTAGACGTAGCGCGTTAAGTGTTTAGACGTAGCGCGTTAAGTGTTTAGACGTGGCGCGTTAAGTGCTTAGGTGAGAGGTTAAGTGCTTAGGTGAGAGGTTAAGTGCTTAGGTGAGAGGTTAAGTGCTTAGGTGAGAGGTTAAGTGCTTAGGTGAGAGGTTAAGTGCTTAGAGTAATTATCCTGAATTTTATATAGTTGAATTTAAAATCCGCATTAAAATTCAAATATACCAAATCAAGTCATTTTTACAATAGAGCATGGTGATACAAATGCAACAGGCAATCAATATTGCTTTATCTTTTTACGACTCAAGTAAACAATACAGATAAACACGTTATATTTAGTTGAAGGCAATAACCCAAAATCACAATATCACGATTACCCGCGCAATATGTGAAGCGATAACATTACTTCATACCAAAGCCTTTCACGCTTCGCAAGGAAAGTTCTCCAAGTTTTTTTTTTTTTTTTTTTGATACTTGGTCCGACATTTTATATTTGTCAATGGTGTTTGAAGCTTTGTAGATATTTGCGTTGTCTAAAATTTATATCCTTTCTACCTGTGGTGTACATTTTATATAGCTATATTTTTATAGTTGCAAAGATACTATAGAATATCTTCCTATTGTATTGTATCTTCTTGATAGTGGATAGAGTTGATATGGGTTAAGGCTCATATTGGGATATATGACAATGAAAAGGCGGATCAATATGCAAAGATGGCGGCACAGAAAAAGAGTGTGGATAGAATTGTCCCCAAATCAAATGGTGTCTTAAAATGGGAATTGAGAGAAGAAATTAAGCTACAATGGTTTGACAGATACTATATATCCAAAAAAGGAAGAGTAACTTACGATTTTATTCCTAATCCAGAAATAAAAATAAGATACCATCCATTGATAATCTAAATTATATCAGGACATGGGAGATTTCCTGCATATTTCCAAAGATTTGGAAATATGCAAGAAAATAAATGCATTTGGGGAGGAATCGGCATTGTTTACCACTATTTACAGGAATGCACAGAAATCTTCGAACATAGAAAACATCTGCAAGTTGAAAATGACTTGAGTTCAGTACTGATGGTACCAAGTAATCTTTTGACTCTGAAGGGCATGATGTCTAAAATGGTCAGCTTTTTGCAAAATGTTTGAAAGTTTCTAGAGGAGGAGGTGGTCTGTTTATGTTCACTTTAGGATCAATTATCTTAAAGAGAATATCAGTTTGACAGATTCGGTCAATGTAAGGATGGACATTGCTACAGTCCACAGTCGGCCACCACAAGTCCTGTCAATACTGCTACGTTCGTTAGTGGCGGGGTGGTCGGCTGTGCAGAAGAAGTATCTTCTTGATATTGAAGGGCGGAATATTGAGTAACATTGGAGTTATTCTATAAATCTAGCACTAATCTCTTATCAAATTTACCAACAAATCTGATGTGATACACAACATTCTTTGTCTCCATGTTTAATTTGAAAATCGACAATTTTCTATATGTCTGATCTATTTTTAACTTTTATTTTAAACCCTATTAATATGATACAATATCTCCACTATGTTACCCAACATTTTGAATGCTTATCAAAATCAGGTAGATATCATAAAAATGTTTGGCCTTTTCTGCTAATAGGGAAACTCTTGAAGAATCGATTAAATGTAATAAAATCAGGCCGAATTCAATCATACCAAGTTACATATTTACAAAAAGCACAATCTTCTAAAGAGCACTTACCACATGCTCTGGCTAAAACTACAAAGTTATTACTTTCTCTGTATTCATAAGCTCTTGTGGAAAACAGGACTATATTCACGAAGAAATATATCAACAAATACGCGACACTGGTCCAGTTGTTCCGAATGTGGCGCCATCTTGTTCTCCTGCAGCTGAACAGACCTGTTGTGGGTCGACTGACATTTTTTGCCGCCATAGGGGGAAGCAGCCATCGTTCTACACTAAAAAATATTAAATATATAACTATGAATAGAACTTTATTCGATTCTTTAAAATCAGAATGAATATTTTTTTAGAAAAGCTTTCGTTATCATATCAGTTAAGTGAAGATTACACTGAAACCTTTTTTAAAAATGAATAGATATAAAGGATAGAATATACAAGCTATAATTCCTTTTCAACTTATTTGAAAGTATATTGTAATGATCGCAAGGTTAATTTTTCAACTCGTCTAAGAAAGTTATCCATTATTCTGTGATTTACAGAGCAGCCATAATTAAACTCAGTGTTCAGTAGCGCGATCTATTTGCGAGAATGGCGCCACATTTTGAAGGAAAATTAAACAAAACGGGGGGGGGGAAGGATTCCTCGAAAAAAAAAATAGCTCCGAAAGTCACCACTAGGGTAATATGTGGCGCAGTGTAATAGAAAAAAGAGTTAACAAATGCAAATCAAGAAGTAAATAAAATTACCTTTCATTTTGCACATTCAAATCATATTCAATGTGGCTGCCGTGTTTGTGGATCACATATTGCATTCTGTGCATAGTATTCACAACAGCAGAAAAAACATGCCTGCAGGAATCTCCCTTACAGTTCATGATATGTTATCCTTCAACTTAGCCAGATCCTGGAAAACTTCTTGATAGACCTTGGACTTAAGGTAACTCCATATCCAGAAGTTGCAGGGGTAAGATCAGAGGTCTTTTAGCCCATTAACTGACAAAGAACCGTTACCTTTACGCATTTTTTTGTGCTTTCTAAAAGCACGAAGAGTGGCTGACGCGTTGCACTGGTTGAGATAAAAGAATTTCACCAGTACCGCACGCTCGACTAAAGGAGACACTGCACATAAACTTTCAATCCGATTATTTCGAAAAGTAACACATTGCCTTTTAAATCCCAAGCAGCTGGCACTGTGCCAATGGATGTAACGTAAAATTTGAATAAAGAACTTTTGTGCAGCGTTCTCTGTTACCCAGTAAATGAAATAGCAGATAAAGAGACTTTATCGGTGTTTATGTAAATTTTTCGCTTTTTTAAAAGTGTTGCCATTATGCAATTGAACTAAATCGGCAAAGGTGCAAAATAAAAGGTAGTTTTATTTCCGTATTGATTTGTATTTGTTAACGCTATTTTCTATTAGACAGTGCCACATATTCCCCTAGTGGTGACTTTTGGGATTATTATTTTGCGGAATCCTTGGGTTTCCGTCCTGTTGAATCTTCCTACAAAATGTGGCGTCTTTCTAGTAAATAGGTCGCGCTACAGAACACTGACCACTGTCAGTTTAATGATGGCAAACCCTGTACATCATTACCAATACTGAATATTGACTGGTCGCATTCCTGAGCTTCTAATTTATAGCCATAGGTCTCACCGCCAAGTTCTGGCCAGTGTGCTTTATGGGCCTTCAAACATCTTTTGTACTGATTAAATGGATGCATCTTTATGAAATGGAACAGAAAATATTCTTTTTCAAATTATAGGTAACAATGATAACCTACATATTAATACAAATTACATTAAAGGGAGCATCGCTATACTGCAAACGGCTCCCAGGATGGCATTTTTTTTTACTTGACTTAGAATTCTCCCAAAATGTTATTTAACAGAAAGTATGTCATTTCTATAAAATCACTGATAATGGAATCATATTTTCAAAATAGGACTGGCGATAAAGTTGAGGTGGATTAATTTTTTCGTCAAATTACTAAATGCAAG
This sequence comes from Argiope argentata, assembly GCA_026289955.1. Lineage (NCBI taxonomy): Eukaryota > Metazoa > Arthropoda > Arachnida > Araneae > Araneidae > Argiope > Argiope argentata. The sequence goes on from JAOUZG010043195.1 coordinate 1,023,093, forward strand.
ATTAATATGAATATGGTCAAAAAATTTCAAATATTAATTCATTGGCTGACGTTAATCCAAAAATATTTCTACGTGTGGATTGTTCTAAATGTGGATTTCTGCGAATGGTATTCAGTTCTAAATAAGTACAATGATGGAAGGATCCCATTTTCTCACGATTTTGTATGATATCTGCATACTTTGAATATCTAACACAATACGAGATTGGTTGAATCTGAGTTTTAATGGCGTATGAGCAAAGCATGACTAAATTGCACTTACAATAACGTGAAATATGGTTATAAAGTGAGGCATTTTGGGTCATAAGGGCGTTGCCTGTTTTGAAATATATCTTAGTTTTTGTTGATTTATTTCAAGTCTCTGAAGATGGAATATTATGACCGAAATTTTTTTTCACTTGTTGGTGATGCTGTATTTTGAAATTTTGTACTTGTGTTTGCTTGGCGACAAAACTAGTTTTTATGCAACGAAACCTTAATTTCCTTTTGTTAAATTGTTTTGTTGTGTGTTTGTGAATAATGGCACTTGCCGTGGACAAGTTTCCGCTGATGCAATCATCAGATTTTAAGCCTAAGAAATGCGTCTCTTTGTTTTACAAGTAGCGCCATCTAGGGCCAAGAGGACGACTTAGCTACATAAATGTCACAACCCTTTTTAGGGGACGGACTTCATTCATGCATGCATATTCATTCACTCATATCACATCGTAATTTAGACCTGGAACAGAGAATGATCACCTCTGACCCAGTAGTATTACTCTCGACATGGAGGACTTTGCTACCACGAACAGATTTAACGAGCGCCAGTCACCATTACACTCGGGGAATCTTTTGGCCGGTGAGCTTCGAACCCGTAATCTAAGGAGTCCAACGCTCTACCAATCAGGCCATCCCGGCCCTCAATTAAGTGATTATGCCATTCTCTTAATGAATATTATTTTTCTAAGATTTCGTAAGATCTATCCAAGCGAATTGTAAATGCAATAAAGTATAAAAGAGAAAATAGTGTAATTTTATTTAATTAGCAAAATTTATTCGAAATTTTTCAGTTTAATTTTTTTTTGAGATGTATGTATATGCCAAATGCAAATGGTCGGATACAGTAAATGTTTGAGTTGGTTAAATCGAAGAAAAATGTGAAAACCTATTCCTGTTTAAATGAAATGTAACTTGACATACCTCAGCGTAAGATTTTCCATGAACGCAGGCTGCCTTTCCAGTTGGTTCTTGAATTCCGTGAATGTGATGGTCCCGCTGCCATCTGTGTCGGCATCGTCGAAGAGCATGCGCGTTAGTTCATCCGTCTCTTCCTCGCCGAACTGCAGGCCGTTTTCCTTCATGCATTCGCTGATGACATTCCGAAGCTCATTAAATTCAATATTACCATCATCTAGGGAAGAAAATTATCAAATATTTAAAATTTGTTGACATATCCGAGATTAATATCTGATTAATTCTGTTCTGCTCCAAAGTTTAATTCGGTATATTGACATCCTATTCCAGGATTTTCCTATAATTAATTTGGAATTCATTTCGCTGTTCTCGTGTTCCGCTTGAAAATGGAAGGAGGGGGTGCAGTAGCTTCTGAGGTTATGGACCCCTGAATACCCGAAGGCAGAAATCTGACTTCTAGCTCACACACGTCCCAAACCCATTTTACGGGGTGAACTTCATCCATGCATTTCATTCATTCAACCACAGATTGTAATTTAGATCTGGAATAGAGAACAATCACCTCTGACCCAGTACCTCCATTGATATTACCTTCGGTATGGAGAACTTTGAGCCGGCTTTCTGGCGTAGAGGTAGCGCGTCTTCCTCGTGTTCTGTGAGTCCTGGGTTCCCAGTTCAGGCATGGTTGTTCTTCTGTGTTCTATCTGAATATGCCCTCCTGTGAAAAGGGGCTGTGCAAGCGAATGTGATAAGTGTCTGTGTAATTAATCCTTATGAGCTAGAAGTCAGATTTCTGTCTTTGGGTGCTCAGGGGTCCATACCCTCAGAAGCTACTGCACCCCTCTCTTTACGTGGTAAAAAGCGGACACGACATCAGCATCATGGAGGAATTTCATCATGGAGGACAGATTTAACATGCGCTAGCCACTACACACACGGAGTCCTCGGCTGACTGGTTCAAACTTGGATCCCACATGATACAAATCTCTACCAGTCAGGCGATCCCTGCCGAATTAATCTCGTAATTGAAACACAATGTGGTCACATCTCATTTTGTATGCTTCTTCAATACATATATGGAAAAGCATTTTCAAATATTCGCAATTGAATAAGTACTAGTTTTCTCAGACGAAGAATCTTGGGTGAATCGTGTCTCACATCCAGTCTACAATCTTGAGATCAAGACTACAACAATTTACGGCTGATTTATTATATATTTGAATTTCCGAATTACAATCAAATCATTCATATACTTTATTTCAAAGAGAAATTAAGCTAATAAAAACTTCAAACTGAACTTATATTAAATTCACTTTAAAAAAAAATTCGTTTACTGAAGTATTTTGTACTAGAGAAAACTATTAAACTAAGAAAATTAAACTATTTTACAACATAGCCTTAACGTCTTTTATATAATAAACAATTAGTACCCTGTTTTAGATATTAAATTATGACAAACTCATTTTAATTTTTTGTTTAGTCCCACCATTTTAAATGAAAATTCATGCTAAAATCAACTTTTCTAAATCCATATATAAATACTAAACGGTAAATTTGATTTTACAAAGGAAGACAAAATGGAATAAGATATAATTTAATACAGAAAACATGCTTATGCAGAGATAAACATTTAATTTTACATAGTTTAAAGAATTCAAATAAAATTACTAACTCTTAAAGGCTAAAGTAACATACGAGGATCATTACTGCTCAGCAACATTACTCGTCAAACAAAAAAAAGTTTATTTTTTTATGTGGGACTAGATAAGTAACTAACATTCTTTATCAATACGTCCATAATACCACAGATTCAGTAGAATCCCAATTTCTTGCCCCTACGAAATGGCTTCCTTTCAAGTAAAAATGTCTTTTGTTAGATTGAGACGTGATAATTAAGGTCGTATTGCTTGTATATATGAATGGTATATAGTTGAGGCATACATTAGTCAACCAAGCAGATTATAAAAAAAGCAAAGAAATTGCTGATTATTTCTACTAGATATTGTTTAAAATGTTTAAATTGAATAATAATTAAATTCATTCCTACAACAGAGATTCCTGAATTCATCCATACTTTGTGCGATTTTGTAAATATTACTGCGATAAATTATTTCAAGTAGTGTAAATAATATTTATGATTATTTACAATGATGCCTTTATCTAAATATTCAAGATTTGTAAAAAACAGTTGGTTGTGCGCAGTTTTGTGATTGTAATATGGTATCAACATATGGATTTGTTGGTGTTTGGGATGACTTCAAAAACGGATTGTATTTGTTGATAACTATTTTAAACATCAGGTAAGAACTCGTGGGAAGAATAAACTTACTATTGATGTCATAGACATCGAAGAGATAGCGGAGTTTCTCGGCAGGACTTTGATCTGCAAAGCAACGCATGACCCGCATGAATTCTTCTAGAGACACTGTGCCTGATTTGTCAGCATCAAACACATTGAATATTCGCTCCACGAAGAACATCTGCAAGTAAAATCCTTTATGTATAGTATATAAAAAAATGCATAGTTAAAAATTATGGATTTTTCATATAATTCATCCATAATTCGAAAATTATAAAACATAAATACAATTTTTCAAAAAAATATCGGCATCCGATAATTGTTTTGCAATTTTAATTAGTCAAACTTTAATTATTTACAATAGTTATGTCAAGCAACGTTGATGAAATATATTTTATTACAACAAATGTGGATAATAATTTATACTTGCTCTGTAAATAGTGCATTCTTCCTAATCATGCAAGTAAAGCACTAAAATGTAACAACAACTTGGTGAAATAGATCCAACTTTTAAAAATGGGGGACATTTTAAAATTTCATTTTGTGATATTTTAAAAATATAGTATAGAAGGGACGAAGTGAGACTGTTTATGAAGAATGCTGACATCATAATCACCCAGATGAAGCAAACACAAAAAAGGACAAAGTTAGTACAGTAGATAGATTTAATTATTGTCTTGGATCCTCCCCTCCATGGAGTGTGTAGTGTTCGAAGTTTTTCTCAGAAATGTAGCGAAATGAAACATGCGAGCTTTGAAGGCACATTTAGAGGATACAATACTTAATATCAAATATAGTTACTATTTGGAGCTGAGAATTGGTTCATTAAGCGTATAGAATAATTGGCAAAATTAAACGATTTAAATTACTGTTCAGATTCATTTGAAATGCATTAATGCTAGGGGTAAGTGTTGAAACTTTAATTTTTTTTAAGACAATGTTCAAGAATTTCTTGCAATCATTTGTGTTGACACATTGACTATCCAATGTCTCGCCTATGTTTCACACCTGTCTAATTATACCGAACCGTCCATCTAATTAGATGAGCAGTTTGCAGTAGTCAATATAGAAAAGAAGCCATCTAATTAGATAAACGGTTCGAAAATGAGTCGTGAGTTACAGCAGCGATTGAGTTAAGGAAAGGGAGTAGCAGATTAGGCTTCAAAAATGGAAGAAAATTGCATTATTAAACATTTTATGAAAAAAAAAAGTGATTTGAACTACATTACAATAATGAGACATTATTGAAAATTATATAAACGACACTTATGAAAAATAATTAAAACATTTCGTGGCAACTAAATTGGTATTGGTAATTATTTTTGAATATGAAAATGTAAAAATATTGGGCAATATATGTGGAAGTCATTGTGGTCAAATTGTCAAACTATTCATTTTTTATTTAAAAACAGCTTCCAAAAATTGCTTTTAAATGTTATTTATACTTTTCAAAACACGCTTATTTCAAATTCGGTAGCTCAAAGGTGAAAAGTCTGCATTTAGATCGCCAAAATACTTCATTAATAGAGTAAATATCAATATTTCAAAATAACCAAATTTTTTTATGTTTCAACAGTGGGCCTTCAAATGCTCTCAGGAGAACATCGCTACAAAAATCTTTTTAATTTGTTAAAAACATAGGTTTTTTAACACTTCCATTTATTGCAAATATTTTATAAGACATGGCTTTGCATTTTTTAAAATTGGTTTCTAGTTCTACAGAATTTTACATAAAAACGCCTTTTATTTTTTTAATTATACGATTAGTGTAGTATGGTCAAATATGGCTCTTGCGTCACTAATTCCCACTGTGCTATCCAACAAAAATTACCTAAAAAACTGTGCTACATTCTTTATTTAAATATAAGTTACACAGTTTAGTTTATAGCATAATTTAAGTCGAAATTACATTATAAATATGCAAATTTTTGTAGGCAAATGCATATTCAAAGTATTTGAAAGCAACATTCTTCATTCAATCCGAATTTTGCGCAGTAAGATCATTTTAAGTCGAATATTTTATCTATTAAATGCTGTTTATTCATTTAGAAATTAAAAATTTGCCGAACTTACATTTTTGGATTGCACAACTTTTTTGAAGCTCTGGAGGTCGATTTCTTTCTTGTCGCCAACTGCATCGTGGAAAATCTTTTCAAGATTTTCTAAGTTCTCTGGTGTGAGCCCTCTGGCAGTTCTGAAATAAAGAAGTTTTTTTGATTAATTAATTTGGTGTTGTTGCAAAGATTACATACCTTTCTTAAACACTTGGTTTATCTCGTTTAATCATGATTGAGTTTTCGCACTTTGTTATTCGGTACCAATGCAATTTTTAAAATCCAAAATGATTATTCGTGTTTGTGTACTACACTCTGATAAAAAATAAATTGTCATGCATTTATCGAGCGTCATCGAATGCATGCATTTATAGAATATGCATGAATGCACGTATATATGAGAAAAATATAAATTTCTCAGTTATTTCAGTTTCTACGATCTAAATAGAATCTAGAATTCGCAATCAAATGGTATGTTCGAAGTAACTTCCAACTGAACCCCCTTTATGCGTAGGGTTTGATGAACTAAGGAGATTGGGTTGCAAATATTCTCTTGGTGCTATATGGAAATTTAAAAGATTAAGACAAGTTTAGTTCTATAATTAAAAATTGTTCCAACGAAGTCCTTACTTCATAGTTAATCATACGAAAACCCAATTTTTTTCCGAAATCCAATCATCCATACAAAAGATGAGCGCAGAGAACAAAATGAATTTCTATTAAGTATGAACATGGGTATTTATCTAGATACAACAATTAAAATTCAAACATTCTTTATATTGTTGGAAGGAACAGGTTTTATTTTCTTTTTTTCGAAGACAATTGCCGAAAATTGTTCAGCTCTAAATCTCGTTCTCAAAATAGTGCGAGATCATCCTAAATCCTTCTTAAATGTCCATTATTCTGAAAGCTTTGGGTTTCTAATAGGTATGTAGCGATTGAAGGTCGCGGTACGAGCCTGTGACGTTTGGGCCTGTAGCCGAGTAATATACCGATCGAGCAAAACGGACCCTTCAGCTCGAAGGATATTATCTGGCTTATAAGGCTGAGGCTGCAGGTACTTCAAATCACAGATTAAAATTGTTCGGCTATAAATCCCCTTTTAAGACATTAATCTTTTTAAGATTAATTAATTAAAAGGATTAAGACATATAATCCTTTTTAAGACATTAAGGCATTTAAGACATTAGATCTTTTTCAATGAGCTAATCTCATCTTTCGAAAGAAACAGGAAGATGCTGCCTGTCAGTAATCCAGCTGTCCAGCATGACAGTGGAACTTTTAGATGTGCCAGACTGCTTTGCCAATCTTTCTTCATATTTTTTCTTCCAAAATGCAAAGTAAGCTCAGAAATTAATGAGGAGCTACAAAGGAGTGCTAGAGGACATCCTACATCACTGATGGTAAGGTTCTTCGAAGAATGGATAAAAAAAATCCGGTCCACCTTTAGAACAAAAATATGAACCTTCATGGCGATTAAGTTATAAAGTAATCATGACTTTGTACTCAGCTTTTAGTAAAAATTTATTTCATTCCCAACTTTTCTCTTTAATATGGCCGTTGGAGCCTGAATAAAATGGGCCCTTATATTTCGAAATGGAATAATCATAAACCAAGTACTCAGAAATTTTTATATGCTCCATTTCATTGCATTTGATTTCATAGAAGAAAGAACTGTTTAGTAATCCCTCGTCGTTTGGAAGAAAAAAATCTGAATCAATGATATTTTAGGTATCATTTGTGACAAAAATTCTGCAAATCTATTTTTATGTGACATGCATTTTTCACAAATTTGCATTATTATCTGTAAACATATTTGCTATTTTTAACCCCTTTGCATCCCATGACGTGACGGACACATGTATCGAATTATTGAATTTTTAATTTTAAGCCTAAAACTAAGTGATGAAATGTATTTAAAATGTAAAAAAACCCACTTAAAAGCCCTTCAATATATCGTATGTTTCTTAAATTATTATAAGAATCAAAATAACGAATGCCCAAATGGTCACAATAATAACATAGCGTGTAAAACTAGATGGCTAATATTTGATATAAGAATTGAGCATCTAAGATGTAATTCTATGCCAAATTATAAACCAAATCAACCAAGAGGGTGACCATTTGCCCATATATTTGTATGCATGTAAATCAAATAATTCAAAAATGCAATTTTTTTTTGGCCAGACGGCACCAAAGTGCTTCACATGTCATGCAAACTTTACCAGTAATCATATTTTACTCAAATGTATCTTAACTCCTCTCGTTTACACTTTTAAGTCCTCATCATTAACGTTACAAGACCTGATGAGGAGGAATTCCACTCAATTTTAAACTTTTTAAAAACCATTGACTTTACCTGTATTTAATACTTTTAACTTATGTTTGACTTTTATATCACTTTACTGAAACGCTTTTTTCGTACCAGTGCTTCGTTTAAATTTATTTGCCTTGTGCATACTTGAATTTTTTTGAATTGCAGCATGTTTATACCTATTTTTTTGTATTTTAAATGTGTGTTTTTATTGTTTGGTCTATGATTTTACCATTTACTTAGCGAAGCATTTCCAAACGTGGTTCTAGCGCCAAGTAAACCTAATTAACCAATCAAAAAATCAATAATAAAATTTGGCATCAATCTTGCGATAGATTTTTATTGAATTATATTTTCATTCGGTGGAAGAATAAGATGTAAAAATAAATATTCCGTCTGAATTATGTTGCTGAATATTGCAACATGCATTATTATACTGGTACATGTATAATAATGCATGCTTGCAATTATTTGCCAAAGATCTTTTGGTGATGGGCTCTTCTCTAATATTCGGCAACGCTATACTGTGAATAGATTATTAATTTTTTTAAATAATATTTCCCTGCATGTTATTCATGTGGGAGATTCTTCACATAAAATATAAGGCCTCTTGGTATTCATAAACACTCAATATAAAATAAGTGATAAAATTTCGAGACCGCGTTTGTCTAACACTATTTTTAAGCTTTTATACAATTATTGCATTTTAATAATCATTTAAAAAATGCGATTAAGAAATTCAAATATAGGTTAATACATTGACCAAGAATCAAAGCAATTTTGGTAATCACCAAATTTTGAATCTTGTAAATACTTTAAAAAATCATTAATTTGAAATATTTAAATTTTGATTAACATTTTTAACTGGGTGCTGATATTTTGGAGATCCATTGACTTAAACTTTACACTTGAAATCAAATTAACACATCAGAATTTCGAAATAACCAAAATTAATAAAACATAACTACAACTAAGAAGTATTCAATGGAATTGGGACTTTCCATTTATTTAAATGTATGAGCACTGTATTTAATTTCTTAAAAACATCAGAAAGAACGAAATGAATAAAACATTTTACTACTAATGTATGTATAAAACAAATTTTACAACACTTAACAAGGAACCGACTAAAATAAAGACTTACTGTGATCGTTCCAGATTAGCGATGAATTCCATTTTATTTATGCAGGGTTAAAAAAAATCGTAAGAAATGGACCTGCGAAAACAAAATATAATAAAATTGATTTAATCATGCATTTCTATTTCAAAATGATCACAATTACTTTTTCAACAATAATGTATGTTTTAATTCAAGTTTTGTACTATATTTATAATTATTTCAAAAAGTAATTTAGTCGAAAAAAAAAGTTCGATTTTAAGCTTAATTCTTCTGTTTTTAAGCATTGATCCGTAATAACGGTGACATTCAAGTAAAATATTTAACACAACATATACAACTAAAATAATGAAAAATACAAAATATTTACAAATATTTAAAAAAAATTGAAATTATATTGTATTGTGAGGAAATAAGATTGGTATCACTAGTAAGTTAAATTTTTGCTATTTTAAAATGGTGTAAAAATGAGTTTGGAGCGATAACATGCATTGATGTTAGAAAACAGAAGATGGCCGACCATTTCGATCTTTTAATTAAAAATTAGGTTAAAGTGGTCATTAGTGCGCCCCCCCGAGTTTACCACCAATATGGCAACCCAACAAAACGCTCTTGTAGTAACCCTAATGATGTTTTGTTTACTTCTTCCTACAATGGTTGAGTTGTACATGAGCTTCAACTCTTTAATAAATTTCCAATAAATAAAATTTCCTATTAAATCCATTCTTTTTGCGTCTGTCTTTCACACTTATTTATTATTTACTGTTCATGTTATCCACACAGTCCTTATCTTCACTGTGCTAGCGAAGCTACTAGTTTCCCGCTCCCGTGGCTAGCGAAGCCGTAGGATGTTTTAAGTTAAAAATTTCTGCCCTGTGCTATCTTTATTGGCGACTTGGCATCCTTGGCGCGGCAAGGGGTAACGTAACTTTTACCAAAAATTATTCAAAAAAATCCTTCATGTGTACTTTGCATCAACGAAGCATATATTTAATATAGTGACTCTAAGAGTAAAAGTATAATATACATATGTTGAATTACTTTTATATATAACATGTAACACAAGTTCATTTCACCCGATTTATTCTCAGCAACAGCCTATGAATATTAAAAATCCATCCATTTGTTTCCGTATGTCGGGATAATAGTTAAATGGCAAGTTGTTCCCTTAAGCAATTGCTTATCTTTTATATCTGTTAAATTTCTAAAGGCGAATTTTATAAATATCCCTCTACACTATAAGAAATATAAGCTTTGATAGGAATTGTAAAACATTTACTAAGTTCCGAAGATGTCCAAACGAACTAATGTTTTAAGATTGTCTTGTTAAAATCCGAAGTCCTGCGTGGCCAAAAAATCTGGAAAATTTTAAATTAAAAACATTTTTTTCAGAAAGAAAAAACGTATTATTTCGATGCAATATTTTAAGTTCTGGCTGAATTTGTTATTGCAATTAATATAGAATGTTTTTACATCGCTAAAAAATATGAAAATTTTGAAAATTCAATATATATATTTGAGGATTCGTTGTCCAATACATCCTTGAAGCTTTTTGCATTTTATTCAAGTGAATTAAAAAAAAATTATTGGTTGATAAAATGTAAAAAGACTTGAAAACTTTTCATACAAGAAAATTCAGTTGTCAACGTTCATGGATTAAAGTAACGAACTGAAATAGCTTTTATTTCAAAGACAAAAAAAATCAAGTTTCCTTTTACGATTTTAGATATTTAGGAATAGCAGCAATTATATAAAATGGGGTTTTTAAAATGTAAATGACTAAAAAGTTAATTTTACATTCAATTTATAAACCTACATTTTATGATACTAAGACAAAATATTAATACATTAAACATTTTCGCATGACATTTGTGCAAGTAAAATCTTAACTGCATTTTTTTTCCTACCAGACTGCTGAATAAATCAATGCATTGGAGTTTAAACAAAGGAAATAAAAATTCCTCATTAGTGCGAAAATTTAATTATAGTTAATAACTTAATCATAATTAAAACTTAATTATAGAAAACTTAAGTCTACTTCAAACTTCGATTTAAAATTTATGATTAGAGATTTGGAACCTTTTCATTAGAAATTTCTGCTAACTTTGTAACTCTGAATCTTTTTCTCTTTATTCTTTTATTAAATTGTCATTTACATACAATGGACAAAAAGAAAAATATATAAATATCATGCTAATAAATTATCCAGTTTAACCATTTACAAAATGTTAAAGGTCGGGATGGCCCGGTTGGTAGAACGTTGGACTCGTACTCCTTAGGTTATGGGTTCGAAGCTCACCGGCCTAAAGATCCCCCGGAGTGTGTGGCGATTGGCGCTCGTTCAATTTGTTCGTGGTCGCAAAATCCACCATATCGAGAGTAATACCACTGGGGGGTACTGGGTCAGAGGTGATCGTTCCTTGTTTCAGGTCTACATTACGATCTGAGATGTATGAAGGAATTTGCATGAATGTAATCCGCTTCCTAAAAAGGGTTGTGACATGTGTGTAGCTAAGTCGTACTCTTGGCCCCAGATGGCGCTACTTGTAAAACAAGGGACATATATCCGGCTTAAAATCTGCTGATATATCAGCGGGGCTTGACCATAGCAAGTGCCATAAGTAACAACAACAAAATGGGAAGGTAATTGAAATGCATCTGCAAGTGCATTTCTATGACCCTATGATTTGTCATTGATATATTTGAGCATCTTGCGATCTGATTTGTTAAATAAATGATACAATGTTGCATAATGACACGAAATAAACTAACTGCAAAACTATGAACCTGACTATAATAACTAAACTATTTTTTAATGAAAGATGAGGAAATATTCACATGATTCAAGTAAAATTCAATACGGACTTATTATCTATGGTATTTCAAAATTTTACTGAAAAGGATTTTATGCATTATAAAGTTTTATATTTTCATCGACATAGAACATAAAATTTTTGGATCTAGGGCTTCATCATACATTCAAAATCAAAAATATTGACACAGCTGACAATTATTCTTTCGGGGGATGATATAGTAAATATTTCAGACGTGGCTACCTAAATCAAAACTATTAAGAAGATAAAGCGATGTTTATTAAATTTTTCTTGAATTTTCTTAAGTACCCTTATGTGATTGTTCACAACCTTCTGTTAGCAAGAGCACAACTTTCTGTTGAAAAGAGGTGAAGCAATGTAACTTGAAGTTACCACTCCATAAATTAAGCATATTATAAACATATTATATCATTTTATTATCATATAAAATATTATTATATCCTTAATTAAACATATTATATCATTTTATAAAAATTAATCATTAAAATACTGGCTATGCATATCGATTAATGTATTATCTCTCAAATCGAATGCCAATGGCATTAATAGAGAACTTTTAAAAAGAAATAACACATTAGCCTATTTATTCTAATTTACCAGTAAAGAGCGAAAAAGAAACTTTATAATAAATAGCTTCTTACTAACAGCAAAAACCTATAACAAAAACAAAACTGTTAGAAAATTGGATTCCATTCTCAAAACCGGCAGAAATTAACTCGTGATTCATTAACTATAGTTTATTACATTGTTATTTTTTAAAACTTTACGCATACAAATATATCATTCTTCAAGAAGTAAATAAGATCAAATTATATAAAAAAAATCTATTAATATATTTTGTTTTACACTTTCAAAAAATTGCATTATATTTTATCCCGAATCATTCATATTATTACACTTAATATGAATTATCTGAATGCAATAGAATAAACGTTTTAATCAAAGTCTCTGATTCCTGACTATTGGCTCTAAGTAATGCTGAATGCCATTTATTCTTTTCAAGGATTAAATTTCTATGATGTCAAAATATTAGACGCCAAAACTGTAGTAAGATCTTACCAGAGATATTAATTAACGTTATGCAACAAATTAAAGTTGGTTCAATTTTGGATTCTAAATTACATACTTTTACAAACATTTTTTCTTTATGAACCAAAAATACATAAAATGATAGTTTAGGATGCACCAACATCCAATATTCATATACAAGGCAGAAAAGAAAAGGGATATATTCCAAACCTTCGAGAACGAAATAAACCACTTATCTAATACTTTACAAAATTTTCCTTTGGAATTAAAACATTAAAATAGAAATTTAAATCATAATTTATTTATGAATTTTATGTATCAGCTGTGTTTACTTAAAAGTAAATGAACCCATGCTATTATCAGACGATAATAAGCGAGAAAAGTTGATATAAAAATATTAAACAAATATTTCACCAGAATTTTCATCATAAACATATAAACGTATTTAAAAAAAGAATGCTCTTAAAAAAAGTTTTTACCTTTATTTTAGACTGGAATTTGCTTCCAAATTTTTTTTAAAAAACCTCCTGTGTTAGCATTTGTGGCAAAGTGCTTAAAGAATTAAGAAAAAAAGATTAAAAAAACCCAACCCTTCTTTTGAGAAGATACTTTATCAGTTGCCATTTCCGGATTTTGTAATTTTGAATTTTAATTCAATTGAAGATCATAGAAAGTAGATTAATCAGAACAAAACTGACTTCTTAGAAAGATTCAAGAATTAATACACTGTGTTTCAATTTTTTTGAAATTTGTAATATGTCTTTATTTATTTTTAAAATATTTATTGTATTGTATTTCAATTTTTTTAAAAAAATTATTGCATTATGTTTTTTTTTGAAATTATTATTATAGAATTTGCTTTTATTATATTTTAAACACTATATTGCATTAGGCTTCAAATTTATAAATTATTGCTTCTAAAAATTTTTAAGAACAATTCGGCTATCACACGATTGAGAGATGGTTCAAAACCAAAGACAGAATGCATTTTCTTTTTAAAGAGATCACATAGTTTTCATACTGGGTTATGTAATGACTTCATAGTGGTTTGCTGCTGTGGAAATTGAAGTTGTCTTTTAGTACGATCTCGGCTCATAGTTCGTTTTTAAGTTTATGCTGAATAAGACGAGACCTTACAACCTTGCCACTGCGACTATTTTAATAGTTTGAAGTCAATTCTGTTGGAAAGATTTGGAGACTTAATCTGTTTATTTTGAGCTTTGAAATGTATCATTAAAAGGTCTCAAACGAATCATATTGATTATTTTTAGATTGTACGGAATTTATTCAGAAAGCACCCGTGGATATATAGTTTGAAAGAAACTTGTACAAACGTATGGATAAGTCAGAAGAATACTTGGCATCTAAAGGTAGGATTTAAAAAGAATTTAAATGTTTTTCTACCTTTGAACAATTTTTATGAATATCTAGTCTTGATCTTTTTGAGTAAAATTGCATGAAATTGCTAATTGTTTTTATATGATTGCCTATTTTTTCAAGCGAATTTCTATATTCATTTGCTACATAACATGAAATTTTGCTGAATTGTATGTAATAATTCATATTTAATTTTGATACTTCAGGGATTTTAAAAGAATGAAAGGTAAAATCTTAACAGTAGAAATTAAATAGAATTTAAATAAATTATATAAGATAACATAAACACAAGCGTCCACAAACATACACCTATTATATAAATTGTAATTATATTTTTACATCAAAAGTTTTAGTAAATGATTCTAATAATACTAAACATAAATTCTTATTTTATTATTTTATAATCATAATAAATGGATTAAGAAGCCAAAAATTCAAATTTATTTTGAAAAATTAAGATACTAAAAGGAAATTTCTAAAATAATATTCTAACTGGAACATTCTTTGAATACCTGTTAATTTTACATTCGTTTAGTGAATTATAATTAGAGCGGACGCTTAAAATTAAGAAAACTAAGCACTAATTACCAAAAGTAAATTGCAATTTGGCGAAAAGTCCTAATATGCGATCATACATAAGATAAGTAAATAATTTTAAAATTTCAAATATGTATTTTAATTTGCTGAATTAAAAAAAATATTCTCCTCAATAAAAAATAATTAAATTAGCCGTAATATTTAAAATTATTGTTGATGAGGAAAAAAGTTTTAACTTTGAAACAGTTCTTATATAATATTTGCTGCCAACTATTTTTGTAATATGAAGGTATCATTGGTATCAATTTTAAATATTATGAATGCATTTTTTTGAATTATCACTTTAACATTTAAGAAAAGAATTAAACTATAAACATTGTAGCGTAATAACGCTTAAGCCAATATTCATTTGCCTCATAATTTTTAATTTCTTTATAGTTTTAATTGCGATAATATACGCACACAAAAATTCTTTCGTTATTGTTGTAACAAATGTGTGTTTATAAGCATACTAACTAAAACGGTGAAAGATTTTGATGTAAAATGTAAAGTATTTTTTTAATTATTAAAATAGTTTTTTATAGTTTACAGTGGTATAAATAATGTTATAGATGACCTCAATATTAAAATTATATTTAATATTTTATAAGTTGTCTTTGAAATCTAAAGTTTCGTGTCATTATAATTAAAATTCCAGTAACTTTTATTAAATTAAATCAATAAAAGAGCTGAAATTGTAATAGAATTACTGAATTCGAGGAAACAGGGGTGCAGTAGTTTCTGAGGGTATGGTTCCCTGAGCAGCAGAGGGCAGAAATCTGACTTCTAGCTCACACACCTCACAAACCATTTTTACGAGGTGATCTTAATTCATGTATTGCATTTCTTTCATTCACCATTAGATCGTAATTCATATCTGGAACAGAGAACGATCACCTTTGATCCAGTACCTTTAGTTGTATTGGTACACGGAGGACTTTGCGACCACAACCGATTTAACTTCCTCTAACTATCACACACACGCGGAGGGTCTTCGGCTGGCGGATTAAAATCCACAGACCCAAAGGATGCGAATCCTACCAGCCAGGCTATCCCGGCTCTATATAGTCAGTTGAGTACAGAAAACTGAGCATGCATTTTGGATGCTATTCCTTCGACCGGCCAAAGTCAAAACTCAACACAGCTATAATTTTGCTCTTTTGCAAATGAAAAGGTAATTCGATGCACATTTATTCATCTAAGTAATTGCCTATTGCATCAAAAAATAAAATTGCATAATTATTTTGAGTTTTTCTACGTCATATCTATATTGTAGATATTTTTAACAATCAAACCTAAGAAGGAAAGAAATAAAACGTCAAAATGATGTTCCGTCTTGAATGGCGTCTGAGAGGACATATTCGATTGCAAAAGGTTATTGGCGATATTATTTACAAAATGACAATTATTTAAATTGTTGCGTATTTAAGTTAATGCGTTTAAATGCATATAAGCCTGTGTTCTGACACAGAGGTAGAGTATCTTCGCCAGGATCTGAGTGTGCCGGATTCGAGTACCGGTTAGATAATGGCTGTTCTTCTTCTGTGTTCTATCTGTGAGGTGTGTGAATGAGACCCCCCCCCCTGTAAAATGGGGCTGTACAAGCGAATGTGATGAGTGTGTAGCTAAGTCGTACTCTTGGCCCTAGTTGGCGATACTTCAAAACAAGAGACGCTCATCGGGCTAAAGGCCGCCAACGGCCGTCAGCGTGCTAGTTCATGGCAAGTGCCAACAAATGCATATGAATTGCAGATAGTTGATCAACTCTTTGATAGGTTGAATGACTCAGTCAAATTAAATGCTAAAATTTTGTACCATATTTCATTTATCCAAATCATTACTTTCTGGGTCATTATATTTATATGTATTACTAAAGTGCAGACCAACAGACGATTTCTAACAACATTTGATTAAAATTTAATATGGATCTTCATTTTAGATTTTAAATATATACACAAATTTTTATCAATCTATTTCTTTACATTTTGTTATAATTATATTATTTTATGCTCATATTACCAAACACACGTAATTTTAGAGAATGAATTTCATTTAGAATTAGATAGAAATCCATAAATTATGTGTAAAGATCAGAACCAAATCGAATGATACAAGCACAAAAGTTAGTAAATTATTAGTAAGTAAAGAATGATAAGTATAGAAGAATAATTAGAGAAACATAGGTAAAGGAACGTAAATCTTTATGATTCTTTCTTTTAAGAAAGATATTTTTTTGATGGTCTGATTGTTGTTTATCTGATTTAACTGATTTCTTGTTTTTAATGATTAACATGTAATTACTTCAGAAAGACGAATTTAAAAAAATAAATTGTAGAAAAAATTTTTTAGTTTTTGTATTGTATGCTTTAAACAAGTTCGGGAAAATAAATATATTCTTGAAAATTATCTTTAAGAATTAATTACATATTTTTTGAGTGATAAATTCAGAAATATTTTAGATTCAGTTATTAGTTAAATCATAATTTCATGTTATTGTATTTATGTCAAAATATCGTATCTGTAATTTGTAAAAAGCAATTTAATATCATAAAGTTTTCGAATGGTTATTTAAATGCATCTCCTGTCACATTGCTGTATTTGTAAGTTACATGAAAATCTTGAATGGTGCTGTTATTTCCAGATGTTGCTCAGAAATCTCAAATACTTTATTGATGCAAATTTTTGTATTGGTTAGCTAAATGCATTTGCTGTCAGAGTGTTATATTTGTAAATTGGTAAAAAAATATGAAATCACTCTTCTTTCCATACGTTACATGGAAAATTCATAATTCAATGATGCAAAATCTTGTATTGGTTAAGTAAATGCGTCTGCTTCCTGATTGTTGTATTGATTTACAACATTTCGATATAACAACGTATACAACATGTACTTGCTTTCAGTTAATTTGTTAATCAAAAGTAGCCTGTATGGGCAGGCTCTCTGGTACAGAGGTAGCGCGTCTTCCTCGTGTTCTGGGAGTCCCGGGTTCGAGTCCCGGTTCAGACATGGTTTCTCTTCTGTGTGCTACCTGTGAGATGTTTGAATGTGCCCCCCCCTGTAATTAGGGGCTGAGCAGGCGAAAGTGTGATGAGTGAGTGGCTAAGTCGTACTCTTGGCCCTAATTGGCGCTACTTCGAAAACAAGAGACGCTCATTAGGCTTAAATCTACTGAGGCTTTCATCAGCGGGGCTTGTCCAATGGCAAGTGCCATAAGTAACAACAACCACAGACTTTATGGAATATATGAAAAATTTGAAATATGGAACAAAAATATGCTATTCGAAGTCTGAAATGTGAAAATTCTTTGAGATTTAACATGACCAAGAATGAAATAAAGTAAATTAATTAAAATAATATATTTTGAAATATAACCTACTAATTTACCTATCTAAAACTCAACCAATTTAAAACTAAATACATTATTATAAGAAAGTTTAATAAAATGCAATAAAACTTTGATGCATAGACTTATTATTTGAATATTTCATTGAATACCATTAAACATTCCTTAAGTCTAAAATACCTTCCAAAAGAAATATTTCCTAAAACAATCTCGTTTAAACTTTTTTGTTGCAAATGAGTTTTAGAACTTTTTTGAAACCCTTTAAACATTTTCTAAAAATAATATGAAAATTTTTCTTTTTACTTCTTCCAATTTCTCTTCTTTCCGCCTAAATTGGAAATCATTTAAGGAATTTATCTTCTGCCGTGGAATAATTTTCTTGGGTTGGGAGAAAAAAAAAAAAAAAGAGCACGCGAGTAACTTGAGACAACGGCTGGAGTAATTTCCCGCTTCTTCTACTTGAGTAATTGGCGGAGCTAAGCTGGGGTGAAATCATTATCAAACTGTTTCTCGGCAAAAATTTAATTTAAAAAAGGCAATGTTCTGTGCCATTTTTTTGGCGAAAAAAAGAAAGAAATGAAAGCCAGCTGAATTCATTACAAGAGGAACTGACCTTCCGGAATATTTCGTTCTTCGTTAGAGTCAAAACGTTTTTGAACTCAAATGAAATTAACTCTGAAAGCGATCAGATAAAATTTGTTTAGTGAGCGCTACGGAAATGCTCAAGTTGAAATTTTTCTACTATCTATAAATAAGTGTTTTTTTTTCTGGTGTCGAATTTTTTTCCTTAAATATTTTTAATAAACCTGCGTTTTGGGAAAAATTCTTTAAACCTTCTTTGTAAAAAATTTGTAAATATTGTAGAGTCCCTTATTGCAGTTTAGATTATTTTGATCATGTAGATGTTTTTTTTTCAAACGTAAATCAATGCATTAATAGTTGGAACTAACAAGGTCGGATAAATCAACTCTTCCGGTGTTTTAATCTGTACTTGTATAGCATATGCTCACTTGAATCTAATGGAGAAATGCTGAATCCGTATATTCCGAGTACATTGTTCTATAATTTGATATAATCTCTGGCATGTATTTAATTTAAAATCTATCTAAAATGCATTAGAATGATTGGGAAACTTAGAGGGAAATGTGCAATTTGTAATTATTAAATTGTACTTCACTTAATACACTTAGTGTGCCCATTTACAAATGGAGCAATGAACGTTTTCAAATTACATAATTTGTTGCGAAAAAATCTGTTGTTAAAAATTATTCCATTTTTTTCTATTATGTGGATTTATTTTTTAAAATTTTCTCTTATGTAATTCTCTTTCATTCTTCTAGCCCAGTGGTCGGCAAACTTATTAACCAAACAGCCAAATCAGAACAGTACAACAATTTGAAAATGAAATTGAGAGCTAAATCTGCTTTTTAGTAAACTTTTATCACACTAAATAAGTAGTATACTAAATACAACTAAATTTTTATACTTAATGAATATTTATTAAGGGAACTCAATGAGCCGCACTTTGCCGACCATTCTCCAAACCCATTTTAATAACTAAGCTACATTCAATATTTTGTGTATCACAAAGTTTCCTGAAAGTTTAAAAAAATGTTTTTTTGTGTGTATCGATCTTTATTTTAAGAAAGTAAGTAAAATACAAAACTATTAATAAAGACATGCTTTTCCATCCACAGATACGATAAGATTGATGCACAGTGACGGTCAGCAGATCATTATGTCTGCAGAGATGCAAGAACATATAATTTCTTCAAATGCCTGTAATTTTTTTTTTCTATTTATTGAGTAGTATAAAACTCTTAAACTTGTATTTTATTTTCATTTTGTTCAATCATTTTATTTAACTTTACTCAGATTTCATTGTTGAAAGGGATAACGGATACTTATAAAGGTCCAACTAAACGTTCTTATTCTCCTTCATAAAAATAGTAAAATTTTCTCCACGGATGCATCAGGTTTTTCAGTTTTTATTTTCAGAATGCCGAATATCAACGTATTTAGAAAATAGTAAATAAAATCAGGTATGCCTCTTGAATGCCTTTTTTAAGTGATTGGAGCCAAATTTTGACACAAAACTACAATTTCAGTAAAAAAAATTACATATTAAATATTTTTTGTAAATTTTTGTATCCCTGAATTTACAGTTCCATTTCATTACTTAGTCACCTGTATTTGCTTGCGAGGACAAATAGTCGATTCATTGATAAATTCATTCAAAATTTGATTTAGGTACACATTTTGAAGGCTAAAATTATGTAGTCATACCTGAATCTCCGATCCAACCGTAGGAAAACAGAAAAAAAATTATAAAATTGAATGACTAGACCACCACAACAGCAACACTGGTGAGAACTGGGTTTGAGTCTTAAGGGCCCTCATTGGCCTTAGTACAACATTTTTCGTAGGAAGTACGTCCCGTCAGCGATGGGTGGAGCCTCCTCCCACCTATTGGTGTACCCTCCAGGGTGGCGAGATCCAATCACCATACCGAAATTATCTCGTCTAATTTCGAGGTGCTCCCCCAAAAAGGGGGGGGGGTTAAAATTGTGTATCATTTTTATTAGTATTGATCTATACATTTTGGAGTTATCGTGTTCATATGTACTCCGACAGGGTATGAGAAAGTATTTAGTTAAGAATTAGATATAAATCTAGAAATTAGATGCTACAAAAATCTCGTACCAAATTTCATTTCTTCAAGTTCATTGTAGGCATCACCTTCATATGTCTATAGGATTTGAGAAATGAATCTTCTCAGGAATGTTTAAAACGTGAAAATCATTCAAATTTCGCATTGTATTTTTTAATGTTACGATATTTTTTCCTTGTATATATCGTATACTAGAAATTAAATGAAATACATAAGGACGGTAAAAAGATGGATTAACAAGGTACCTTCGAAGAATTCGAGTGTGGTTCACAATAGATGGCATCACAAAAATTTCGCCGTCTCTGCATAGCCCAGTAACATGGAAGATGACTATCTATACATAGTATAAAATGAAGTCTTCTGAAAGTGACTGTATGTTGGAACCACAAAATCTCGAGGAATAGTAAACGGATATTGGAGATATTCAAACCATTTTGTAGATAATTTATTGGGAAAAATTTTAAATGCCTTAAAATCATATAAATTTTTTAAAAAAAAATGCTGTTTTACAATTGCGATTTTAATTTGCACATCCGCGCAAGCTTGAAAGCTTCAAATTGCTCATGTAAAAATAGTAAGAATTGTGGTATGCATATGCGATACATTTCTTTGTTTACGTTTGATTTTAAATCGCGATTTAAATCTCTTTGTGCCGAAAAGAAGGAAATCCAACATTGGTGGGAACATATTAAAATAAAAAAAAAGCTTCGTATAATGCGCTATAAAAAAGATGAAGAGGAAAGAAACGAAACTGATATCAGAGAAATAAGGTCCACAGTTAGGGAAGGAAGGTTTTTTGATGAGCGAAATAACCGTCTTTCTTTAAATCGCATTGCAATTGAATTTTGGAGACAGAATGAATCACCTGAGAAGCGAAATGATCGAAAATACCATTGTTACAGTCTAAATATTTTTAGATGTTTGTTATAAAAAGGATTTTTTTTAGCTATTTTTGATAAATTCTAATTAAGTTTTGTTTGTTTGATGTTGCGTAACATGTCCATGCCATATCAGATGAAGGTTAGACTTCAATTTAAAGTTAATTTCTCCTCTTGGATGCTATACAAGGGGTAACGCCAGTTAAATATAAATAAAGATTAAATATATTTTTTAATATTTTATATTTCGCTGCATCCTTTTCTGATATATTTTTTTAAAAAATATGCTATTAAGATTAATAAATAATTATGATGATGAATACAATGCCTTATGTAAATAAGAGCAATTGATACTTTTGTAAATGTAAAAAGAAATTCTTTATTTTGACTATGTTTGCATTCTCGTCATGTTATTCTTATCAGATGTGCCTATTTCAAACAAAAAATTGTTTACTTTTTAATTAAGACGAGAGGAAAAATGCTAATTTTTCCAAACGCAAAAATTCATTAAGAATTCAAATATTTAGAAATTTTGAATTCTTAATGAAGTCATGCATTTTCTCCGAAGTCATGCATTTTCTCAGAGGGCAAATCACCTCCAAATAAACATTTTTATATCTTTCTCAAAGTCACACTCTCATCTTTTTTATTTCGTTTCCACAAACTTTTTCTTCTCTAGGTTTTATAAATTTTCAGAAATGTAATGAATAATTGAATAGATGCAGATGATTTTCAAATAAAATCAAAAACCGTTATTCTATTTCTGGGCATCATAAAGACTGTGATCTTCACTCTCATTTTTTTGTTGATATTGCTGTTTTTTTTCAAAATATAATTAGTTGAATTTCTTTTATTACTTTTAAAAGAATTCTAAAGTTTGTTTACTAAAAGGAACTTTTCTAACAATAGGGCGATTTTGTATTCATTAATATTTATAAAATAAACTTTTGTGCTAAAAATGAAATATTTAAAAAAACCATTTATTTATGCGCTCTTTGAGATTCCGATGAATGTTAATATCAAATTAATTCTTATTTTTTTCTCAAGTTATCTTATTTAAAATTTCACAACACTGAAGTATAAATTAGATTTCAATGATATTTTTCTTTGTGATAATAATTAAATTGCATGTATAAACTACAAAAATTCAATTGGAAAATAAAATATAAAACTAATATTAATATTTTTTTCAAGTATAATTAACCGAGTTCCGATATTTCGTTTCATTTTATTCGTTACAAGTGTATTTCAATAATATTACTAGCAAGCATAAAAGTAGGATAGTCGGAATTGTAATAAATTAGTAAAATTTTAATTTGCAATAAAAGTTGCAGTTTGTAATTGTATGCGTTGGTGCTCTGTAAGTTAACTTTGTAACTCTGTAAGTAACTTTTTGTTCTTAACTAGATTAGTTACTAAAATCATTAATGTTTGCATCTTATTTGCTTTTATTGCTATAATTATTGTTACTCTGTTTCACGAATGTACATCCCATTGTGAGAAGGACAATTTAGGAGATTGTATTTCCAAAAAATTATAAATCTATACTAATATCAAAAATAAATGTATGCATGTTGGAGCTCTACAGACCAGAAAATTTAACTTAGAGCTATCAGACTTGATAGACATTCACTTTGGAAGAAGAAACAGTGTGTACCAGAAATAAATCAAAACAGCAAATCAGGTCTGTATTTCTTTAAAATCAAGTCAATTCTATTTCATTTTTCGATCCAGATTGAGATAGCTAAACAGTATTATATACATAATTTTTGAAATTTTAATTAAAATGAAAATGCAATTGTCAACAATTTTTTTTATTAAATAATTTCCTTTATTTTTTAAATTTTTATTTAAAAGTAGTTCAAAACGAATCCGAAAAATCAATTAATTAACAATATAATAATTAAAAATTCTCCAACCACAAAGTAAATTAACAAAATCGTTTGAAATAATCGGTCAAAAATATGTTAAGACTAACCTCAGTAGTGTGGGAGAAAAACAAAACAAATCGAAATCTTTTTCATTTAGTGGTGAGGAAGTGAAGATATGTTATGAGTGGCACATAGTATCACTGATAACGTAGTATGGGGAGAGGATCGGTGATACATAATATGTCTAGATGCAGTAGTCTCTTTTATGGTTTTTGTAAAATGACTAGGTGTTGTTAATCAACTAAGGGAACCAATTTTCTTATTTCGCTCTATAAAAGTACCATGGTCATATCCCGAATATTAATCATTTGCCATATTGTCTAATTAGCCATAATGTCTATTCCGATTTGCCTAAAGGTACGTGAAAAATTTAAATGTTCCAGTCTCCGACAGCAATACTGGTAGAAAACTATGGTTGAGTCCCCAAGGCTATTACCGGACACCGGAAAATCCTTCCCGTAAGAAGCAGGTCACACCATCGTTTGAGGGAAGTCTACCTCCACTATTTCTGTACCCATTAAAGTAGTGAGAATCAACCACCTAATTGGAAGCTTCTCATTCTCATTTCTGAAT
Organism: Argiope argentata; assembly: GCA_026289955.1. Lineage (NCBI taxonomy): Eukaryota > Metazoa > Arthropoda > Arachnida > Araneae > Araneidae > Argiope > Argiope argentata. The sequence continues at coordinate 1,047,262 of JAOUZG010043195.1, forward strand.
TGCCACTCGCTGTGGCAAATATTGTCGATTTAAAATTAAAGGAATAATATTTCAAATATTAACAAATATATATCAAATAATTAAAAAATTATTAAATCTACACTACCATCATAAAAGTGAAAGTTTGGATGAATGGATTATGCTAGTCAATCATGCCAGAGCGGCTGAACGAAATTGGATGAAATTTAGCTCAGATAGATTAAGTCTTGAATAGAACATAGGTTTCCTTTTATTTTGGTTAATTGAATGGTTAATTTTTTATTAATTAAAAACTAACTTTCTCGCTAAAAATCTTCATTTCCCTACCGTCAAATGAGTAAGGTTTAACATGTTTTCGACCGATTATTTCCAACGATTCTGTTCATTTTCTTAGTGTTTGATGTATTTAAAATTAAACATTGTTACTTAATCGACTTTTCTGATTTATTCCGATGTTCTTTCGAATTATAATAAAGGTACTTTTCCGTTAGCCGTGCGCAAGCGAAAAATCGCCTAAGAAGTTTGGCGGAATTTTACATAATCTGACTATTTTTCCCTTGCACCCGGCTAACGGAAAATTATCAAAATAAAATATAATAAAAGGAATTAAAAATTTCTAATCCATATTACTTTGCGCTACATTCAGCCCTTTCGCTAAAATTTGGCGAGAAACTATATTTTTTTGGCGAAAATCATTTTTAACAGCACCATAATGATACGATTTGATGACATTTTAGATTTTGATCAGACATCCAGTTCTCATACGCGAATTCGTGGGTAAAAACTAGTATAGTATAAAACTCAACAACTTAGATGAAAAAATAATAACTGTTTCAATATAACATTAGACATTTTAAAGCATAAAAAATAAGTTTTAAAAAGCGTTGAATCATTAAATATAATTTTCCCCCCAATCTTATCGTATGAAATAAATTCTCTTTCTAACTAGATCCCAGATGAAGAAAATAATACTTAGAATAAATCTTGTCTTAGATTAAATAATACCTTTCATGTCAAACTGTGACACAGAGTCAATATTTTCCGACAAATTCGAAAAGACGAGAATTCCGACTGACCCACGTAGTTCCACCTTGAAATCAATTGAATCTGCAGACGCGTTATTCAAGCTAAAACGTTCAGGATAGAGTTTTCGGCGAAGATTTAATGGATGTTGTGTGTAATGCGATTTCAGAGAGAAATTTCTGTTGGAGCTTTTAGCGGGGAAATCGGATATCCGATAGGGAATTTGACAGTTACGTATGACGTTGACAATAGAAAGTCAATAAAGCGAAGAAGGATATTTGAAGTTCTCGAACTTTCTGAAGATGGGGTTCTTTCAAATCATGATTTCTCTGAAGAATGTGAGTCTTTTTTTTAATATTTCGTGTGTATTTTAATTTCAATTTCAATTTTATGTTTAAAGAAAATATTAATATGCAGTGTGAATATGTGTTCCAAATATTCTTAGAATCCTTTCGAGTCTTTTGGAGATTAAAATTTTTTCGACTGCCGTGAGAGAACATTTATTATAATTTTTGAATAGGATATAATAATTTATTACCATGTGAGAACATGATGTTGTTTTGGGAACGAGGTTTTCTAACGTCAACAAAAATCCTTAGGTGGAAAATAAAAATTTTACTATCTGCACGAGCACCTAAAAAAATCAGCTCTTAATAACGTGATGCCATCCAATTGACAAAAGCTCTGATTTAGAAAAAAGTAGTTAAGGACTACAGCAAATAAAACTTGAAATTAATGTCATTTTGATCCCATGATTATATAAAATGAAATAGGTTATGTGATACTAAAGTGACTCATTAAATGAAGCAATTTAAATGAATAAAGTCGGCTTTCTGGGACAGGGTAGTCGTCTTCCTCGTGTTCTGGGAGTCCCGGTTCGGGCATGGTTGCTCTTCTGTGTGCTATCTGTGAGATGTGTGACTGTGCCCGTCCCCATAAAAAGGGGCTGTGCTAACGAATGTGATGAGTGTGTAGCTACGTCGTACTCTTGGCCGTAGTTGGCGCTACTTCAAAAACAAGAGACGCTCCTTTCGGCTTAAATCTACTGCTGTGCCAGCGGGAGACTTGTCCATAGGCAAGTGCTCTAAGCAACAACAACAACAAAACAAAAAACAACAACAACAAAGGAATTAAAACATACTTTAAATTGCCCGAGCACGTGGTGACTACAGTAAATAAAACAGAGAAAAATGTCCTTTTGAGCACATGGTTATATGAAATGAAATGAAATAAATAGGAAATGTGATATATTTTTTAAAACAATAAATGAGAAACAAAGTTTTTTGGATCTTTGGCAGTACTGAACTGACTCATTCAATGAAATAATTAAAATGAATAAAATAGTAATTTAACTCGCACGAGCACGTGGTGCTTGGTCGTTCAAGAAATTATGTCCTCACATGATATATTGAAATATACATAACAGATTTCATTTTAATCTTTCTATTTTTTACTACAGTTATATAAAATCATCAATAATTTTTAATACAATTATCTATCTATTTTTAAATAAAATTTTTAATCAGTTTTGTTCAACAAAAATCTAATGAAATTTACTAAATTATAATGATAATTATTAATTTTTTTAAATTAAATATATGATGCAGATAATCCATTGTTTTTCATACTTAATTGTTAATTATAATGCTCCATTCTTCCATGTCATACAGAATTCGCTGCTCAGGATAACCACAAATAACATCAAAGACATTGAAAATCAGATTAGAACCTCATTAAGTCAAAAATAAAAAACTTGAAGGGAGATCAAACCATTTTGATTGGAAAGGTTAATAATAAAGAACCTTATTATCGAGCAGTAAATAGTAAATAACCAGTTTAAAAATATTGATAATTCCCATCATTGCATTAGTGATGGATCACAATATGAATAATAAAATTTAAGAATTTAGAAGAATAGTTAAAAATGAATAAGCTCTTAACAATGAATTCCATATCACCATTGGGGCTGTCAATCACCAAGAGTTCTACCTTTGAGCAACAAAGAAGAAACTTGCTTATTTAAATGAACATTTCATCACATCAGGCTATATTATAGATTGCAGAGTGATTCATAAAAGATAAGAATTGGAAAAATAACTAAAAAAGGAATAAGAAGTTTTTAAATAGAGCCTCATTAATTTTGTGCTGAAGAGACTATAGAAATCAGGAGAAAGCGATTGAGTTTGATTAATTTTAGCGCAAAATATCGTCATAGATAGTTTATAAAACTTCTTTTTTCTTGTACAGGAAAACAATATAATCACAAACCAATAAAAAAAAACATGGGGGAAGATAGAATTCTTTTATCTTGGTTTTTTTTCCAGAATTCTTTTTTATAATAATTTTCAGAAATTTCAGCAAAACAAAAAAAAAATCTCCCTAGTTAAAATGCTCTTGCATAATTATAATATTCATTTATTTCCTGAAAGAATAAATTCGAAATAAAAGAAAATATTTATTCACATACTCTCTCTTTCTTCTAGTAATAGTTTTAATCTTTAAACCAAAACTAACAGAAGAAGGTGTATTTCTTTAAAGTATGCGATGAACTAAACTATTCTTAAACAGTAACTATATTTAATATTTTTAAAACAATAAAGGTTTGCTCTCAACGAAGAAGCACTAATTACTTTAATTATTTAGGAAGCTTTTTTCAGTGCATTTAATTGTTCATTCTCTTATGTTTAAAAATCTTACAATTTTAGATAAATATAATTATTTTAAATTATACATTAGCTTGTGTTTAAATAGATAAATTACAAAAAATGGTATTAAAATGTATAAAAACAAATAATTTCTGAATTTTGTTTACACATCAGTATACTCAACATAATATGATAGCATAATACAGCATAGCACAATCATGTAAATACCAACGCACCAAATCATGTAGATATAAACTTTTTAATTAATTAATTAAATAGTATTCCGAAAATGAAGAGGAGGGGTTCGTTTACCCTTCTATCAACATTTCTTTCAAAGTAAAAAGGAGAGGAGGGGGAAGGTTTTTCTACATTGAGTTTAACATCATCAATAAAAAAGGCAACTTAAAAGGGTTACACAGAACTAATCGTATCTTAAATATTCGAGTTAAATTGTGTGTTTCTTATCATTAATTTAAAACTGTATTTATGAAACATACGAATAAAAGAAAATTAAATGAAAAAATACATATGAAGAGTAATAGAGGTATTAAAAATGAACCCAGATAATGTGCATGGTCAAAGCAATTGGAGAAATTAGTTTTTTTCATTTGAAGTTGACAATTTTACCTTTAGTATATAAAAACAGCATTAAGAATCTTGAATTTTGCAATTTTTAGATTATCAAATATTTTGAATATCGAGTAGATAACCAATGTGGTTTTCAAATACAAATAATATTTTTTATTTCCAAAGATAAGAATGTGTGGAATGTGCAGTTATTCCTCAATACTTTTGAGCAGCCAGTAGATTAACGCTGTCAACGTACAGACTTAGAACAATTGATTTTTGTTCATGGGATCTTGAATATAATTAACCTTAATAAATATTTTAACATAAATTAATTTTAATAACTTACAGATGGCAATCAAAATAATGGAAACATTTTAAATTGGTAAAGAATCCTTTACTAGTATGCTGTAAAACATACAGATTCTATGCTTGGGCAAGTCTCGCTGTATGGATAGGCCCATTATCCTCCTGGAAAATCTTACAACATACTAATAAAAGATTCTTTACAAATATAACAGATTTACGATGGAGTATATAGCTTATCGTATGCAATATAGCATAGTTTTGCCAAGGAATCGGCTCATATTAGTGTTGAATATGGTTTCGGAGAATATTTTACCATTCTTCCTGGAGATATTTTGAAAGTTCTGGGAGAGATGCAGGGGAAGAATATCGAATTCGAATTGAACGCTCTACAGTGGACGATAACGGTTTAATTATATTAAGGTTGGTTGACTTGCGCTGGTCAAGGCAGATGTTTAACTTCATCCTTGTATTCATCAAACCATGATTGGACAGGTTTCGCTGCATGGATAGGTACATTAACATTTTAGAAAATTCCATCTGATGCAGAAAACAAAGTTTGCATCATATTATAGATATGGTCACCTTAAACTTCTCTATACTTCTCCTCAGTGATCCCTTTTTTATGGGTTACGATTAGTGCGACAGAAAAATCTACTGGCCGTCCATATTATGACAGATTCACCTCTATACTAGGACCGGGATTGATGTTAGTAGGGCGTTGGACTCGTTCTCCTTAGGTTACGGTTTCGAAGCTCTCCGACCAAAAGATTCCCCGAGTGTATGGTGACTGGCGCTAGTTAAAACTGTTCAAGGTCGCAAAGTCCTCCATGTCAAGAGTAATATCATTGGGGGGGGGGTACTGGGTCAGAGGTGATCGTTCTCTGTTTTAGGTCTAAATTATGTTCTGCAGTGTATGAATGAATTTGCATGAATGAAGTCCGGCCCCTAAAAAGGGTTGTGACGTGTGCGTAGCTAAGTCGTACTCTTGGCGCTAGATGGCGCTACTTCTAAAAAAAAGAGACGTATTTCTGAAGCTTAAAATCTGCTGATCGTATCAGCGGAGGCTTGTCCACGGCAAGCGCCATTAATCACAACACACACACACCTCTATACTTGACAGGTGTTTTCATTATTTTGATAACCACCTGTGTCTTGACGAAGAATTTCATGATTATCTTCTTTTCATTTCCACGACATTTAACTTTTGATCATAATTTAAACACACTCTTTTATTGCGATGACCAATTATCCTCTATTTTTTTTTCTAATCGACTTAATGTTAAAAAAAAAACTTTCAGCCCAGTTTCAGTTCCTTTTTTATTGTTGCAAAGTTACAGCATTCCTTAAAATTATTTTTCAAGATGGATTTTTGTTTTTCTTTTATTGAATCTAATTTATTTTCATATTCTTGTAAATTCAAAGCTCTGTGCTTATCTTTCGACTCAGTGAGTTTGACTATTACGGGAAAAAAAGAAAAAAAAAGAAAAAACTGATGGAAACAAAAATAAAACAGAAAATCAATAATATAAAAAAAAGAAAAAGAAAGTGAAAATGCAAGCTCATTGCACACATAACTGACTGATTGTTTTGAAGACCGAAAATAATCCTCTCTTCCTATAAGAGTTCAGTCATGCAATATTAGAGTTGCAATCAACTAGTTCCGATCTGAATTGTAGAAACTAATTCCTTTTTTTCACTTCTATCAATAGTTTTATTTCATTCACTCTCCACCTAACTCTTCTGTGCTTTCTTTTCAACAGCTGTTACTGAGTTTCGATTTCTTCTGACTTTCTGAGTTTAAATTTTTGTCATCTAAGCAAATGCATAATTGGGTTATTGAATATGCACTCTCTTTTTTTGAAGATAATCTTTTAGAAAAAAAATACTCGGGTATTTTTATAAAATGTTAATCAAATAAACATTTATAAGAAGGGGTAATTTTTATCAATTGCTATAAGTAATATTTGATGAATTAGTAGATAATTTATTTGATAGTCATTTTTTAGAAGAACATTATCGATCTGACTATACAAAGATTGAAACGTGTGTAATAAGGGAGGTCTACATTTACATATTTCATTTCTTCATTTTTATATTTTCATTTAATAATTTTCTATTGAAAAAATCTTATTATTTAATATGCTTAAAATGTCACGAACTGCATATATATTTTTGAATTAAAATGTTTTAGACTATTTTTAAAGATTTTTAGAAAAGAAATTTTAAACTATTATTAGAAAAGAAAGAAAGTTTAGACTATTTATAAAGTAGATTTATTGAATAATTTGTAAAATCTTGACAATTATTTTTTTCGGCATTGAGTCGAAGAACATTGCTTTCTTTCTTTCTCTTAGCTTAGACTTATACAGAAATTTTAGCTTCTAATGAGAAAATTTTCCAGACGGATCAAAATGAAATTTTCAAAATCAATTTTGAAACTTTTATCGTATGCTACATGCAAACTAGAAAATAAAAAAAAAAGAAGTCTTTTCTATAAATTGCCAAAACTTTCTATAAAAATTACAGAAAGGCAAAATCCCCCTTAATTTTTTTTAAATTTTCAGTCTTTCATGAATATTAAATAAAAAAAAATTCGTCGAAAGCACGCAGTGAAAATTACTGCTATTGTTCTCAAAAAAGAAATGATTTATTTGGCGCCAATTTATTTCAACTCATATTTTTTAAAGGTTTACTAAAAAAGTTAATTTGAAAAGTTTTGCAAAAATATATAAATGATTACAGATTTTTTTTCCAATAAATAATCATCAAAATAATAAGAATTTGACATATTTTTTTAGTTTGTTTTTATATAGCCAATACCACTAGTTTTTTTTTTTTGGAAGCAACTAGGTTAAATCACGTTTTAACTTCCGCTTGACTGGATTGATAATTTAATTACAAACAATTATGGTCAGCATACATTTTTAAGTGTAGATCTCTTACAATAATAGGTTACTAAAATAGTTAAATTTTAAGATAGTATTAAGTTAAGAAAAAAATTCAGTAGTTATAAAAAAACCATAATGGTGGGTCTGGACTCTATGATAATAAATTATATTTTAATTGTCCAGATTAGTTCATTGGACATTATTGGAAACAATTTCGTCACGTTGATGGGTTGGGGTCATGGATTAAAAGTTTTAATTATTAGTAGTTGGAAACCCAAGCAATTCGACCAAAATGATAAGTTTTTCCAGAAAGTTTTAATACAGCCGGAATTTTCAATAAAATAACTAACTGATGTTGAGATATGCATTTATAATATGACAAATTGATTAAAAATTTCACGGAACTCATGAAATATTATTAATAAACCAATTATTCTGAGAATTTTTAATATTAATTTTAATAAATCATAAAATAAAAGATTTTTCCTAAAGCATTTTCTTTTTTTATGAATGGTAAAACATGTTATAAAAGCAATAGCAAAAGTAAAAACAATGCTAATTATTCTGAAGGAAAATTTAATTTTAAAAATAAAGATTCAAAAATAATTCTTAATTGTTTGCTAGACGCTTTTGGCGACTAACATTCCTGCCTAAATATTGACTTTACTGGCTGCTGAATTAATAATAAAGGAATGTGTTCATTTAAAAATTTACCTTATTCATTGATAAAAATGAAAAATATAAATGCAAATGTGATTAGCGAATTACAAATTGTTGCGCATGTTAATTAAAAAAGCGTATATATCGCAAATTTAAAGTGAAAGTAAAATTCCTACCTGAGAATCAATGACAAGTTTTTAAAATCTTAATTTCTGTATTGGCAGGCATAGAAGCTAGCGAATTTGATGTAATAATTAATCAGTTTGGATTTTGTCATAATAGTTAATCATTATCACAGATTGTATAGTAAAAAAAAAGCACTAAAATTGGAAAAAAAGTATAGAAATGCTAATGATATCATTAAAAAGATCATTAAGGATTTTAAGAAAACTAAAAAAATGAACTTTAGTGAAATTTTTAGAACATATAAAAAACAAAAATGCGTTTAGTTCACATTAACTTTTAAACTCTGAAAAATAATAATGACCTGCTTTATGATCGTGGTACAACATACATATTTAATGTAAATTTAATATTATTAGCTTCCACAAAGTTATTTTAATATAGTTAATTATTTATGATTTATATGTATTCATATACTTTTTTTACAATTGTTAAAAAAACTTTGGTTTCCTAATATATTTTCAAATATAATTGATTTAAATGTGTTTAGTTGAAAATGTAAGTACTTTTTGGCCTTAAATATTTTGTTTGTGCTAACTGATGTATTAATTCAAGCAATAAATTGTACAAGACACTGATCTCACAAATTCATTAGCTAGTTACATATCAACCAGCATTAGGCCATCTTAATTTTCTTGTCTTTTGTTGACAGATTCGTAAAAATTGAGGGGTTTCCCATTGACATTGGGAAACCCCTCAGTCTGGAATTTTGTATTGAAGAACTGATGAATAAATTCTTTTGTGGGAGTTGATGTTTCAAGCATAAAAGTTGTATTCCTGAAACGTTAATATAAATATATGAGTACTTAGCAAAAGATGAAAGCATCCAAGGAATCGTAATATAAAGACGAATTTGTTTTACTATTTTTTGGGTGGCATTAAAAAAAAGGAATTATTTATAGTCAATTTGAAAAGAATAAGCATTTTCTTTCTCTGTGTTTAGCTATCTCAATGATAGGAGCCGAAAGAGAAACATTTTAAACCCGAAATAAAAAAATGATTGCTCGAGCTTATTTGTAGTATTTAAGTGTAGAATAAAAAAAATCTTTTTTTAAAAACAAGGCTAATGGATATTTTTTCTTCATTTTCAAATTAAAGGAGCGCGCATTAAAAATCACAATATCTAAGAATCAGATAAAATAAAAGTAAGTTTATTCTTTTTTTATTATATTTCCGTTCAAAATTTAAGCCAAATGATGGTGCATTTTTATTTTGTTTTTATACGTAGTTAAAATTATATGCTCAGTAGTCCGTATTTAGGTTTTTTTAACAGCATTCTATTGATTTAATTCTATTGAGCATTAAATCTTGAATGCGTTCATTAACTCTTGAATGTATTCAAGAGAGCTTTTGAACTCTTGAAACAACTCTTGAAAGAAATCATTAACTCTTGAATGCACGTAATTAAAGATAAAATTGTTTGATCGCCTTTTTACTTAGTAGCGGTTTGATTTAGAATAACTTAAATAATATATTTATATTTAACTATAATCTTTATCAAAATGTATGTGTTTAGAAAATTTGGAATCTCTTTAACTTTATTTTAAATAACTGAATCACATTTTGTATGTATAATCAACTACACATATCATAAATAGATAGCAATAGCCCTTTCGACACGCTAACAATATTTCCTATAATTAGTTTGAACAATTAGAACTAGTTTAATTTTATATACAGTTTCCAACGACATTTAAGTGCCACAGAAAAGACTAATCAAATTTCTGAAATACAGCAATAGATTCATGTTCCAGCTACTGACTAAGGCGGACTGCAAACCTTGTTACAGTGCTGATTCGAAAATGTGTCTCGCACATTGTTTGAAAACTTTCCATTAAACGCCTTTTCCCACGAGGATGATTATTATGTAACGGAATACTCAATTCCCCGATGAATAATTCATCGCGAACCCTGCAGTTAAATTTCCGATTGCCCTCTTCGGCGGAAAAGCCAATTTCGAATTCTCAGCTGCCGGTGCCATATTTATGATTTGAGCTCCTGTTACTTCTGAAGTTGCATTCAATCTCGAAGTCATGCTGCGATGACAGAATACGGTTTAGAACGTTGAAAGATCGCACCTATTTTTGCTTGGCGAAAACATTAGGAGACTTGAAAAGTTTAGTAAAAATGTCTGCTTTCAAAATATGTCTTTTCAAAATCGCCGGCTTAACATTCAGGAGCTTCAGGTTATTTAAATTGAACTCTAATCTTGTTTGAAAAATGAAAACATTGGATCATTCGTTGACCATAGTAAGTTTTTTTTTAATGCAACTATTAAAATATACTATAAATATTGTTTATTTAAAATGTAAATTGAAATTTTATAAAGTTAAAATCTATTTTTAAATCGATAATAAATGTTTAATTTATTTTGTTAAATATTTTACAGTTAATTCTAAAACTTACAGTTTTTCTCTATAAAATTAATATATACATATATTTTTACATTTATTAGATATACTTTTTTTTGAAGATTGATGCGATAAGATACTGGAAGTAATTATTGAAGAAAATTAGAGGAATCGTTGATTTAGTAGTATCACCATACAATTTTCAAAACGAAATAATACATTTGCCAATAATCCAATACGTATAAAAATTATCTTCTTCGTAAAATTAATTTACACACTGTTCTGAAATTATTAAAAAGGAAATATCGTTAATATGTGAAACTAACATGACTTATATGTTTTTGAAGAGTATTGTTACATGAATGATGTGTTTTTTTAAAATTATTATTTAAAAGTATAGTTTTATTTTATTTTTTTATAAAAAAATATTTTCCAAATTTTTTATATTTCAAATTAATCCCTCCCGGGGGAGGGGGACACCTCGTAATTGAGGATGAGATGCTTTCAGAATGGTGGTTGGATCTCGCCATACTGAAAGGTATACTAATAGGGCGAGGTAGGCCCCTCTCTCGATGCTGGAACGTGCTTCCTATGGGAAGTATTGTACCGTGGCTGGTAATGGCCCTTTAGACTCAATCACAATTCTTGCTGTTCAGCCTTATGATTGAAATCTGTGTGCCTTTGTGGTGGTTTGGAGAGTCTGGTATGACTTATATTCTATAATAAGTAAACATATGTATTTAATTATTCATTATTAGCAATGCATAGTTGAAAAAACCCATCGGCATTGGTCTCCCATGAACTTTCTCACATACTCTCTAATAAACTTGTAAAGTCAGAGCACATGATATTGGTGAATAATAGCTACGAAATATCAGCTTATGTAGTGAACCTGGCATTTTTATAGACTCTATCGTGTCATTCTTGGAGCGTTAATTGGTGATTAATCGTTGATAGTATTTTAAAATCGAATTTGTGTTTGAGACTTGTTTTTTCTGAAACGAAAGCAACGAAAATTTGTCACAAAATTGTACTTTTAAACTCAAAATTCCATATTAAATGTGATGTAATGAGTTTTTGAATTATTGCGGTTATATTTTTTGAAAGCCGGCTTTCTAGCACAGAGGTAGCGCTTCTTCCTCTAATTCTCTTTGAAGTTTGATATATGGTCTTTCTGTCGTATTTGTAAATATTTCTCACGATTGGAAACAAAATCCATTCACTGGAAGTCTGTGTACGCGAATATCCAAATATATGTTAACACAATAACTACAAACCAAAGCAGTTAGATAAAATTTGGTTCATAGATTTAACATCTATAGAGTAGCATTTTTGGCCGGCTTTCTGGCACAGAGGTAGTACGTCTTCCTCGGGTTCTGGGAGGCCCGGGTTTGAGTCCATATTTCGGCATGGTTGTCCTTCTGTGTGCTATCTGCGAGGTGTGTGACTGTGCCCCCATGTAAAAAGGGGCTGTGCAAGCAAATGTGGTGGTGAGAGTGTAGCTAAGTCGTACTCTTGGCCCTAGTTGGTGCTACTCCAAAAAACAAGAGACACTCCTTTCAGCTTAAATCTGCTGCTGTATTAGCGGGGGCTTGTCCATGGCATGTCCATAAGTAACAACAACAACTTACTTTCTGAAAGAACAGACCAATAATAAACGATATGTTGGATATGGCTCAAAATTGGTCAAGTTTTTATACTATGGATGTTAAATATGTGTACTGAACTTTATCTATCTAATTTTCTTAGTTTCGAAATTATATTGACTTATATTCAAACAGTTAAATAGATGAACGATCTCTAATCAGATTTACTCAAATTTTGATTGAAATTCACAAAATTGGTGCAAAAAACTGCACACCAAATGTCAACTGTCTAGCTCAAAGATTTTTAGAGTTGTTTTTGTCATAGACAGGGCAGATGGACTTTTTCTAAAAACGTGTTTTTTGAACTCAGAGGCGTCTAAAATGTGAAGATTTTTCATAATATCGAGTTCAAATTTTTTAACGATTAGTGCAATTTCTCTACACTATGCATACAAAAAAGTTGTTATATATTTGCTGAAATACGCAAAATAAATTGATGAAAATTTATTATAAAAAATGCAAGTATTTCACAATACTCGTGGTTCATCTTAAAATTTCTACTTATTATCAAACATCTACAACACCGTTCTTCTTTTTATTAATTAATTCTTTTATTGCAATTGTGAATTATGTGAGTTTTAAACGATAAGAAAATCGAGTTTTCGAATATTATCAATTTCTTAGTTCTTGGTAAAGAAATTTTCCGAAAATGGCGTTGATTCTGTATAAATGTTAAAATTACAAAATTTTGATAACATGCGTTATTTAACTTTCTAATGAAATACACAAAATTTTAATATAGGATGTTGTATAATTGCAAAAACCTAAATATTTTACGTAAGTCTTTTTAGTCAGACTTATTGCTTTGATAAAATTTTTTAAAATTTATTATGTGTGCTAGTCATTTAGAAATACTATTTTATTGCCTTTAAAAATCAAGATAATCAATTGATTTGCATCTATTTTATTAAATAAATATTCTAATTATGACTCTGATATTTTATATAAAAATGATAGGAAAAACTATGTAAATTAGTGTATTAAATATAATGGCCTGGAATCGAACCATTCTTTAACTAATGTTATTTTTTTAAAATTTCTTATAAATAATAATAAAAATATTTCTAGTTACTTATATACTCTATGAAACTTCAGATAAAGAAGAATTATCAAGAGACCAGTTTGGTAATAATATAGCAAAATGAGATTATCTTGGTTCACTGACTCAGCACATATTATTAAGTTTTTTGGCCTTCCTTTATGTTTCTCAAAACATAACATCCAATTTGAAGAAAATAAAGGTAGGGAAGATTATAATAAATAGCTTTTTATAAAGGTTCAGCATGGCTGAACAAACATGATTCAATTATTAAATCAGATCAGCACTTTTTCTTATTCACAATTTAACTTTATGAGCTAGAAATAATAATTAGAAGTAAAACTAAGAACAGAAAATATGGCACCGATAAAGATTTACTTGTTTTAATGAGAATTACTTCTTTTTCCTATATATATTACTCAAAAATATCACCCTTTCTTTGCAATTAAGTGTTTGAGAATTTCAGAAACATCGGTTAACAGAAAAGTCTATTTTTAAAAGATAATAGGCGTCTATATAATCTTATTTATTAAAACCTTGGTATTTCTTCTATACTCGTTATCTGTTGCATAGCCCCTCCCCCTGTGAGGGAATAAATTCATCTGTTTAATGTCGAAGGTCGCTATCCCGTCAGAGCTGTGTAATAACAATAACCTTTATACCTTTATATATTTTTCCTTTCCTTCCTTTATTCTTTATATATTTTATTCCTTTTTCCTTTTTATACTATACATTCCTTTTCTGTCTACCATGAAGTGAATGCAGCTTTGACAATCTTGCCCACAGACTACAACCAACCTTGCAGTAATAAAGACTTCTTAAAGTATATCTGGTTCTATAAAATAATCTTACATGTTAATAGCGACATAAAGAGGGATATTTTAAAATAAGATAAAATAAAAAAAATCTGAAAAGTTATAAAATAACGAAGATTTATTCAATGGGCTTTCTTCTAAGCAAATTAAGACGGTTAACGCAATAATAAGATGAAAATTGAAGGGATTGTACTGTCCCTTAATTTGGATAGATGGCGCTGTCCGTGCTCCACTAAAGAGACGTCGCCATATTGTTGTTGTAGCGAGAAGTTGCTTAACATGTCTTCACGCGCTGCGTTGTTTTTGGTAACAGAGCTGACTTCCAAATTTTCTAATGCTTCTTCTGTTAGACATGTTAAACATGTTCCCTCTTTTCTTTCTAAATTCTTCCTAAATGTTTGTGTAGTCTGTAAATAAATGTTCTTGGTGTTAAAGAGTATAGTCATCCTTTAAGCTGAGACATTAAAGGATAAAGTTTCCTGCGAATATTTAAGATGATATTGTTACGTTTTTAGCTTAGCAGGTTCGGATTGAATGGACTTTATTTGAGGGCAGCACAAACACATTTATTTACAGCTATTTACAGTTATTTACAGGATAATTGATAGAGCAACAAATTCAAATACAATCCAGCAATAATCAATCACTTAAAGCGTAAATGCAAGTCTTACGCACAATAAACACCGTTTGCAAAACAGCTATAGTATAGCACAGCAACAGTAAATCACAGCGAGCTCAATAACACAACGTTAACAGCAAACGCAAACACAGCTCACTAATAACAAATCCTCTAGCCCAGCGAGACGCTTTTTATTTCAGAGCAAACTCTCAACTAACTCACTCACTTTATGAGGTTGGTTTTCGAGGCGCCTAGCATGTCCAGGGACTTATCCTCGACATGGGAGATGCTTCATGCGACGCTGTAAACAGGAGACTGGCATGGACTGGAGAGATGCTTTGAGTAAACTAACTCACTCACTTTAGGAGTTCAGTTAACGAGGCACCTAGCCCCGCCAGGGGCTTATCCTCGATCTTGGGAGATGTTGACTTGAGCGTGGCAGATGAAGAACTGGCATAGACTGTTGATCTGCATAGCAGGGAGAACTAACTCACTCACTCCGGCTACTCGTCCTTATATAGCCGAAGAAGCGAGTGCAACGAATCTCGTGAAAATTCTCAAAATAACGCGCACAATCTAGCGGCTACTAGACTATTCCTTTCGCCAAACCAATCAAGCTGGCGCGAAGCTCCTCGCCAAACGTCGCCATCTTTGGTGAGTTTTCGTGCCACTCGCCCGCTTGTAACAATATATAAAATGTCATTTAGAGCATAATTATACAGGGAAATGGCCTGTTTACTTTGAAATAGAATGAATGAATTATTATCATTTAGGCCAAATATCATCAAAATATATTTTCAGCCAAATATCAGCCAAATATATTTTTGTAAATGAGGAATTCATATAATAAAACATAGACCAATAGGTACCTAATTTTTATGGAAGACGCATATTTGTTTCTGTAGTAAAAGCGGTAACTTCTTCCTAATACTTCTGGAGATAGCGAATATAAATCTTTTAAGGTAGTTATAATAAGATGAGCATCTTTCTAAGGAGCAATTGTTTAAAGAAATATGTATATTTAAATTTCTAAAAAAAATAAAGGTTTGTTATAGTAAATGTTGTTTAACTAAACAAATCAGATGTAAGTAAATGCCTACTTGATATTGTTCCCAATGGAAATCCCAATTACCATACACATTTGGCCAAAGGAAACCAACTAAAAGTAACTCAAAATAAGCAGCCTTTTGAAGCGTAGGAAGTGACTTTTACTTAATATTTGAATTAAGGGAATCTTATTACGAATTTTTAAAAAGGTGAGAATTTCAACTACTATAAATTTCCGTTTGAAACAATTATCGTCTAAGGTTTCATAGGCATAAAATGTAATATGATATCAAAGGGAAATTCATGACGGGACTGTTAAAAGACAATTAGCATACCCAATCTTGAGTTGCACAACTTCATATTATATCGGAATTGGAAGGGTTGAAAGATGTGGTGGAGAATATTTCAAATTTTTAAGCTTTTATAAAATGAGTTTCCTTTAAGTTTCAAGTTTTAAATTTGAAAAAGTTTTAATTTGTAAAATTAGAGAAAGTATCATTATTATTAAGATTAATATTGTTACAAGCGAGGAGGAACGCGAAAACTCACCAAAGATGGCGACGTTTGACGAGGAGCTTCGCGCCAGCTTGGTTGGTTTCGCGAAAGGAATAGTCTAGTAGCCGCTGGATCACGAGCGGTGTTTTGAGAAGTTTCGCGTGTTTCGGGGCACGCGCTTCCTCGGCTATATAAAGGTCGAGTAGCCGGAGTTAGTTTTAGTATTTCCCCTCTCGGAAGAGAAGCGTTTCGCTGGACTAGCGGATTAGTGAGCTGTGTTTGCGTTTGCTGTTAACGTTGTATTATTGAGCTCGCTGCGACTTACTGTTGTTGTGCTATACAAAAGCTGTTTTGAAGTTTGTTTTATCGTGCGTAAGGCTTGTATTTACGTTGTAAGTGACTATTGACTGCGGGATTGTTTTTATCTGAAATTTTACTTTATCGAGTCATCCTGTAAATACATGTTAATAGCTGTAAATAAATTTGTTTGTGCTGTCCTCAAGTAAAGTCCATTCAATCCGAACCCGCTACGCTAAAAATGTAATATAATATATATAATTTGATATTGAATCATTTCTTCATTATTTAAGCCTAAGTAAGATAGTTTCTTTATATAGAATATAAATATTTTTAAAAATTCAAATCTTTTTACCTTTAAAGCGTTTTTTATCTGTTATAAATTAATTTGGAATCAAATGTGGGAAATTGATTGTCGGAACATCAATTATAAAATAAATTCTTCTAATCGTCTAATAATTACAACACGAGACTTTGACAATATCCACGTTTCTCTCCTATTTGAATTCAAATAAGAAGATATTTATAAAACTATGTTTATCTTTGCATATGATATTAAAAAAAACAGTTGAAGCTAAACTGAAAATTGATATAAAAATTTATATAAAAAATTAAAAATTGATTAAAATTGACATTAAAACTCATTTGTAGATAGATATCAAATTTTGAATGGAGCCTATTCAGACAAAATCTGTCTGTCTGATTGTCCAGAAACCAGTCAACTCGATAGCTACATAATGTACTGAGCGAAATAAATATAATTAGGTTTACACATTTAGAATTTAAAATTTATATATGTGTTAATTTTGAAGCAACTCTCCAATCTCAGACGGACTATACTTTCAGATTTATGTGAACATAATTCATAACAGCAATGATTTTAAAAAATCAAAGAAATTTATATGTTATCTTCCGACTACAATTGTATCTCTGTGTCAAATTGTAGTTTTAAATAAAAGATTCGAAATACATATCCGATTTTTTGCTACTTGCGCCTTTACCTGCATGTCAAGGATTAATTTAAAAAATCCATCAAATATCTTAAGTTAAATTCAATGAAAACTATAGAGTCAATTCAAAATCAATGTTTCGTAGCTACTGTCTTGTCAGTTAATAATATACACTTACCGGTAAATTAATACATCGATTAACAGTTAATATACCAGTATTGTTTTTTAATACACTACGATTTGTTGCGTGTGTTAGTTTTGGGGCCAACATTCGACTCCCCCGATGGGTTGGCAGCCCAATTGGGGGAGGGTGTTGCGCCCTTGACTCGTTTGCTAGACGCCGGGGCTGTTACGCCTTCCGACGCCCATTGTCCGTTGCTACCACGTGGAGGTGAGCCAGAGACTGTGATGACCCCCGAAGGAGCCTTCTGTATCCATCGCTGGGCTTGTAAGAGTTGAAACAGAAATTTAATCACATGTGGTGTCCACGTCTTGTCAATGATCAATAATTTTACGTTAAGGGATAGTAATAGTTCTCATATTAAATAGTATGCTAGAACTTTTTAAAAAGATTCTACAGTTTTGTAATGTAAGAAAGAAAATTATAAAATCAAAAAAAATCAAAATGGGACATGGTAAAAAAAATGAATTTTTTTCAAGTTTAATGGTAGGTATCAAAAATAAGATCTGGCATAAAAAGTTCTTTTTAATCATATGTCATGACTTTGTTTTTCACAGAGTATAAATGCTTTTACGTTACAAAAAGTATTTAATTACTTTTTTCCAATTTGAAAAAAAATAGACAAATTCACTTATAACTTGAAGCAAATAAAGCAAACTTATAACCTGAAGCAAAGGAATAATTTCAATTAAAAGAAGCAAAAAAAAAAGCTAGCAACAATTGCTATAAAAATATCAAGACTATTCGTTTGAACAGTAAAAAAAGTCACTTTAAATTTTTATAATATTTAAAATGATGGAGAACATTTTTCATAGAATTTAACATTGTTTCATATCCTTAATTGTTCTTAAAAGGCACATAAATAAAAAGTTATTCTTCATTATCACATCTCGAAGTCAAATATTTAAGAATTTATTTTTTCATCTGCAAAAAGTTCTTCCATTCATTACCCTTATTTACAAGTAATTTTTTTTAACGAATTTTATATCCTGAAGAAAAAAAAAAGCTGCATCATTAAATGCAATAAATATGTGTAACTAAATTTTTTAAGGTTTTCAAATAAGAATGGAAATGCCTCCAGAAATATTAATTATTTTTTAACCCATACGCTAGAAGTTAATTATAACCTTAGTAAAAAAGTAACAGGCATGTGTATACTTAAAAAAATCGTATTCAAATGTGTCAATATTTAGAAAGCGAAATCCATTTCTTTAATTTTTTTTATAAACTTTATCGCTTTTTTGAAATGTAATTCTACTGAAATTTCATATTATCTTTTTCTTTAAAATAATAATCAATTACTTAGAAAATATGAACGTTCTTTTTTGTATGAAAATAAAGTAATTAAATTCATTAATTGATAAACGTTAAATATTATCATGATTGGTTTCAAGTTTAGCAAAACGTTTAATTTATATAAGCATGATGCTTTTAATTTAGACTATTTTGGTGTGCCGTATTTAGTAAAACAAATGATTATGCATCATAATTTTAATAAAATAATTCAATAAAATAATTTAGAGAGTTTTGAAATACGTATATGTATATAATAATTTGAATATATACGTATTCATATATTTATAAATACATATAAATGCTGTTTTGTATTTTGTTTATATAAATTACATTAAGATAAATTGATTCTTGAATTCTTTCAATTTTTTTTATATAAATGAAATTTTTGAAACAGTTATTTTATTGATTGCAAGTTCTAAATGTTTTATGGAAATATTTCACTTTGATATTTAATATAATATTTATAAAAATAAGACAAAATATAATTCATGAAATAAAGAATGTACAATAATTTTAAAGACAATACCAATTTTTAAAAATATTTAATCTGGAATATTCATAATCAAACTAGATTCTTTTATTTATTATAATATTTAAAACATGATGTATGATTAATTAATATTGAAAAAATGTAAAAGGTTATTAATATTTGACAATCTATTCTTATTTTAAAAATATTTAATAATCCTTGCATGAATTAATTTGATGGGAATATTGCCTAAAAATTTAATAATTATAATGAAAACAGTTTTAGAATAAAACGCACAAGTAAACCGGTAATAGAGTAAATGTTCTTTTAATCATTCATCTTTTATTATACCAATAAAAAATATTTAATCAGAAATATTCATAATCAAACTGTATCTTTTATTTATTTTAATACTTAAAAATGATGCATAATTAATTTATATTTAAAAATGTAATAAATTGTTAATATTTGACGATCTATTCTTATTTTAAAAAATATTTAATAATCATTACATAAATTAATTTCATGGGGATATTGGGTAAAAATTTAATAATAAACATTTTTAGAATAAATCGCACAGCTAAACCGATAATCGAGTAAATGTTTTTTAATCATTCATCCTTTAATAATAATTTTATTAATCGTAATCGAAACGCAAAAAATAACGTGGCAGTGAAAGTCGTCTGAAAAACTAGAATGCGAATTCTTACTTTTTTTTCTCTCTTCGTACCAGTGAATGAAGAAATAAATATGCACGATAAATCACAGGAGAAATAAAATAAAAGAATTCTGCGGCAGAAGGGATTGTAAAGAATTCGGAAGAAGAAATAAAGACTGGTATGCAATCCAATTTTGATATTTTATATTTTTTTGTATAATATGTAAAATATTCATGTATAATTGATGCTTTTGAGGAGAAATTATTCTCTATCCGTGGGAAAATTATTCTCTATCCATATAATTTATTTAAAGAATAATTATTGATTTGGAATTTTATTTGAACTAATAAGCTGCTGAAAGTGAAACAACAATTTTGAAATCTAAAACCTGTAATATCAAAACATTTGGATGCTCGGAATGTTAAGATATAT